>JABFEB020000104.1:6645037-6659065 GCA_019775895.2 Stomatorhinus ivindoensis
ACCCCCCCCCCCAAAAAAAAAGAAATGTGTATCTTCTCACATCTAATGTTGTCTCCTCCCCTGAGCCAAACCCCCCCGCATAGTGATTGCCAAGCTGCTCCTTTGATCAAATATTCAAGCTTTCTCCTGTTTGATTTCTTAAAACTAAAAAAATTCAGTCTGAGTTACCTGCTCTCTGTCTCCTCCTCTGCGTTGCTGGTACCAGGACTCCCTTTTGGCACAGGAGGTCCGTTTCAAAACCCCCCAAACCAGTTTGAAGAGGCCCAAGGGCGGGGTGACTCATGTACAGAGCGCCCCCTGCAGACTGTCAGAGGGAATGGCGTACAGCTGCCATGGGAGGCATCCAGCTACATCAGCTTCAGCTCTGTGGCCCCCACCCTACTTTTTGCCATCATCCATAGAGCAATGGTAGATGGAGGCAGAGGGTCCCCCTCCCATGACCAGACTGGCCCCATCTCCTTTTGATACGGGAGCTCTGAACTTTTTGGGAAGTGTCTTTCGTACAGCATCCTGTCCAGGCAGCGGTAATTCAGAGCGAGGTTTTAAATTAGCAAAGCAAAAAGCAGCCTGACCTTCACCGAGTTTAGGACACCTGAGTGATGGAGGATTTAATAAGGAGGCCCTCCACTGCATTTCCATAGGCGCGTTCCGCTGCGGGCTGCCATCCTGAGCCTCGCAACGCTCATCGATACCCAACGGAATCAGACGATTGGCTAAAACACGAAGGTCAGCAGCAGAAAGCTGCAAACTTGTCACGCGGAGCAGAGCGTGTAATTGTGCAAGTGAGAAATAGAAAGAGGGGGGGAAAAGATGAGATTGAGTGAAAGAAACGGAGAGTGGGAGGGAGGGAAGGAGAGGGTTGGGGAACGCAAAGTGCCGACAGCAGAACTACAGGAGCAGAGAGAGGTCGGGTGCGGCGGTCGGGGCACCACTTTACAATATAACAGGCTGAGGTTAATAGTGAGGAGCAGAGGGTGTTTGAATTTTATATGTGGCCGTCGTCAAATAAACAGGCCTGAATGTGTTGCTGATCAGAGAGTAGGGTGGGGGGAGATGGCCTCCAGTGCAATGCCCACGGGGCATGAGGACGTGGGGGGGACAACCTGCTCTATTCTGCCCAGCTATGACCAAAGTTTTCTAGTTGGGGGCATTATCTAACTCTAATTATAAATTCTAATTCTAGCCACATGGCTGTCGCAGTGCTTTTCAGGTACGATTTCACCCATCTGCCCACCTGCCCCTCCAGCAGTCTCGACCCCCCTCTTCTGTGACGTGGGGGCACATCATTCTTCTGGATGGAGGGGAAACACCCCCAGAGACCAGCGCCTGCACCATCACGGGCATTTCTCCCTCCCTCCCTTTCTGTGTCTCTCACTCCTGCTTCGACAGTCCTACCCTCCCCGGAAGTGGCGGTCGAGGTGCCGTAAGAGGAATCTTCTGCGCTGAACTGCTGCCTCTGCACCTAGGGAAAGCAGATCGATGGCTGAGGAAGCCATTACTCTCGAGCTCAGAGGCATCTAGAAGAAACTCCTCAAGGAATGTCACGTTGGACTCTAGAGGCTCTTCTAACTACGTGTCTTCCTGGCTGATGCCGTGAATTAAGTCAGTCAAGCCTTGGTAAACAAGAAACGGTGAAAAATGAAACGTGTCACGTCGCCATGCAAGTCGTCTCCTGTGGGGATTGTAAACATTGGAGGATGGTTACACTCACAGGCTTGGCGCTCCAGCCACCTAAAGGGCGTGATCTGTCTCTCCGGACAGATCAAATGACCGTGAGGGAGAGGCAGAGGCAGGCGGTGGATGGCTGTGGGTTCCGCGTCCTCGCTAAACAGAAGCGACATGCGCTGCATGAGCCCATCTCACAGGCTCCCCAGGAAACGCGGCACAGGGCGATCGAGCATGCAGCACCTGCACCTCTGTCAGTGCCCCCCTCCCTCACGCCGCAACAGCGCATAAATCACCATCAGGCTGACAGGTGGTGGGATTAGCAGGGCGGACGTCACGCGCATCATTCATTAGTGTGGCCCTGTGTCACGCGGACGGCGGCAGCAACCACGCCCACCTACCAAAGGTGACTGTACAGACGCATTTAACTCTGATAGCGTCAGCGAGCAGGTGGGTAGCGCAGGGCTGATTGCAGGGAGCAGAGGATTACCAGGCAAATAAGGACTGATGCATTTATAATTATACTGCGTTCAGTAATTCAAGTAATGGGCAAGGAAAGGGGCGGGGCATGAGCGAGGGGGTGACAGGGAAAATGAGAGCATGGGGGGGATTGTGATGGGTGTGTGAGCGAATGGCTGAAGGGAATGAGGGAGGGAGAGAGAAGGAGAGAGAGAAAGAGAAAGACACATCGGGTAAAAACAAAAGAGGCCTAAAATCTCTGTTCTTCAGGCGGTGGAAAGAGGCACAGAGACAGGCTCCCCCCAGCTCACAAGTCTCACCCTCCTCTAGCTAACTACACTGTAAGCTCTAACGGAGGAGGGGGCTCAAGGCTGTTCCGAAATGAGCCAAGAAGCTTGTACATGTGTTTCAACTGGAATGGGGCAGGCAGCGGATGATATATCCCACTCACAACTTAAACGAGGAAACATAACAAGGAGTTATTGCCTATTCTAAAATCAATATCCCCATTTAGTGAACAAAAATGTAATTTTATTCCCCATTGCCAGTATTAAATAGAAAAGTGATTAGAAGCCTGGGAGGTCTGCGTGTCCCAGAGTGACGTGGCGGGAGATTTAGCCAGAAGGAGCCGCCACATCGCATTTGGCCACGCCGCTGTCACGCCGATGCGGGCGGACGGCAGGAAGAAAGGCAGTGTGGGGGTTTCGGGGGAGGGCACGGAATTAATCTCAGCCTCGGCCCCGACAATCCTCCGACAACTGGATTGATGAGATCGGTGAGAAAACGAGGCTGTCTGCCCATCAAACAAACCCCCGCCCCCCAGAAGGTGCACGGCGCCGACACTCCGCAAGGACAACGGCGCGGATGAAAATGCCGGGAGCGCAGAGCGCTGGGGAAAGGCAGGGATTAATGCGCGGTACCACCATACGTGGGATTACTTTAGGAAAGAGCAGTAACATGAATCTTTAACTTTAACATGAAACATAACCTTTTCTGTGATAATATCAGGACGTCCTATTCTCTTAAAACACTACAGGCGGCATTTTATTCCCGATATACTGGATTTGTACCCAGTTGGGTAACATCAACACCTCTATATGTGTGCTTGATGTACATCCCATCCATCTGAGTATTTAGGGCTTTTCCTGAGATTACCATACCTATTAGTTCACTTAATCCTTTGTAAAAAAAAAATAAGTAAAATTTATCGTACAGCACTTTGGCTGTGTGAGCTGTCGCCTCATTACGTGTAGCACAGCGGCTCTTAGTGATTCGCACATGCGGCGCTCTCTCTGCATGTCGGTTAGCGTCACTCCTCTAAAGCCGCAGCCTCTGTACACTCCTGAGCTATTGACCTTTGCGTGGATTGGACAGCGATGCCTGCTGTAAATGTGAAGCCCAGCTGAAAACCCGGAGAGTGGATCCAGCCGAAACACATTAAAAATAACACTGCAATTGTGCAGGAAAACATCATTCATGGGGGCAAACGAGAAAGAAAAAAAAACGTATTTATGGATAACAAATGGCATGTGTCTGCAATCATTTAACAGCGTTTCTGTAAAAATCAGAGCCAGAGTAGGGATGAAAACATTGAACCCCTGGAATATGTAAATATCTAGGCTGCTTTGGCCTGATTTTAAATGACCCACATTCTCTGGGCCCTGAATGCAGTGACCCGGCTGTCCACGGTGTGGATCAGCCGCCCGCAATAAGGGCAGAAAGAGATTCTTGTCTCTGTCTTGGCCAGATTACTCTGAACTAGTATTGCCTATCACCGTGACCTACGCCTGTTGGCTGGACCTGAACCCACAAGCCCGAATGATTGAAGTAGGGAAAACAGTAGTGTAGTGCAGCCTTTTTCGTACCTCCATCCATCCATACTTCCATCCATCCATCCATCCATCCATCCATCTTACATCTGTTTATACACTACAGGTTTGCAGGCAACCGGAAATTTGCGTATAGGAAGCACAGTGCACATGGCTGGACACACCACTGCGCTTTGTATTGCCATTAATAAAAACTCCAGCAGGACCCTTGAGATCTGAGAAACATTATCATTAAAGATCCCCTTGTTCTGCATGCATTCAGGAATGGTCTGTCACAGCACGGGGCCCAGATAACATTACAATAAGGACGGCTGAACAGCACGGGACCCTGTGACACAAACAATCGCAAACATCGGACACCGCAGCTTCTCTGATCCTACAGCAAACGATCGAGTTGAGGAGTAAGAATGACTGACTGGCACATTAGCATAATTCACCCTGCACCACCAGATATCAGATCTACGGCGAGCTTCCCTAAATACTCTTTATAAAGCCTTTTCCATTGCCTCTGGCGATTTTCATCGTGTGCAGTAAAAAAGCAAGCATTTTTAAACAAAGCATTTTAATCCATACACGCCACAGCTGCACACCACAGAGATTAAGCGAGTCCTTCCAGATACTCCTCCGGACGCGAATAAAAATCGAGCGCAATTATAGCCCGAATCAAACGTAAGTCTTCCGTGTCCCAGCAGATCGGAATCGCAGGATCTTCCTATCTCGCATCTCTCCTTCCATTTCTCCTCTCCTTCTCTTCCCACCTATTTTTCTAGCTGTTTCCATGGTTTGCCTCCCTTCCTCTTCTTCCTCAGCATCAAACAGCCATTTCAGGTTCTTCTCCAGTACCCCCCCTGACCGTGACCGAGCCCCCACCAGCCTAGCCCCATGCTTCTGTAACGGTTGATTTGTCGGGTCGAATCCAAACAAAACGACGATCACCGTTCATTTGCACTTCCTGCATCTGCATCTTCCGGCCCACGCGCTTCCTTCCACAGCAACAGAGCATTTAATTATCAAATCTAATGCCTCGTGAGTTTTTGCCTTAGACACCAAATGGGTAACACAACCAAGACGGTGATAGCAAGTGAAATTCTTAAAAACGGAATATTTCGTGTTTATGGGAAGCACAACAGCTCCGTGGGAAACAGGAGGACCTCACACCTCCAGGCTTGGGTTCGATTCCTGTGTCTGTAAAGCCTGTCTTGGTCTGATGGAGGGAACGTGAAGCGTTTGCCCCGTGACAGACTGGCACTCAGGGCGTCACCTGCCAGCCATCTTGTATCGGATGTACGCTTACAGAAGACGGATGGCTGGCTGGCGTGATGTATGGATAACGCGTGTCAGACCCCCCTAATTAGGAGGACCACCGATACATTCAACATGTCAAAAAAGTAGCTTACACTGCTGAACTTGACAGAAGATAATGATCAGGACTTTCTAGTATATGCACTACATACTGGGATTCATACATCAGGAAGTAAATTGCTTCTTTGCTAAATAAATTAGCTGAATAAAGGCACCCCAGGTCTCACAGGTGGAGCTGGGAGTGGGAGGGGCGGGGGGTTCTACTCCTCTGTCATAATTTTACTTTGACACTGTGTGCAATATATCAAGTAGTCTGTTTCAGCCAAAGCTAGATGTTTGTTTTACATTTCTGTCTTATACACACTTTATGTAACACTACCTAAATATTTATAGTATTAGTGGTCCGATGAATGCCGAGTGGCTTGTGCGAAGGTACAGCAGCCGGGCTGGAAATGGAATCCTAGGGGCCTTCTCAGGGGCCCCCCTACCAAGAAAATTAATGATCACTTTCCTTCCTCCGCAACGCAGGTAATTCGGAGGCCTCAGGCAGCTGCGCATGCTGCCTATAGCTAGAGCCGACGCTGTGGAAACCCTCAGGCTACCAGTGTGTGTGTGTGTGTGTATATATTCCTCAGTCACTAGGCACCATGTGTATATTCAGTTTTTATCAGTCACATGCGATTAATTATTTAACACAAGTGAGAAAACTTGCCTGTTAAAGCCTTGGTTTATTTTATCCTCTGGATCCAAATGGCAGGTGAGTGCAAACAGCAGGGGACCAGGGGCGCAGTTACAAACCCACAAGGACCTCCGGCACAAGCTGCAGTTCTAAGGTCAGAAATTACCAGCTCTCAGTGTTCCGCCTCATGCCATTACTCCTTGAATAGCTGCTAATTGCCCAGAAAACCTATTAGGGCAATTACTTTATCAGCAGATATGTCTGACTGCAGAATTACTCCAACATGAGAACCCAGCCGTGTGAACGTCTCCCCAATATAATACTGTACCACAGTATTCGCTTTATTCTCTCATTGTTCTTTCCTTTTTGGAGCCTAGCAGAGAGGACGTCCAGAACAGTACTGCAGGTCTGCACGATGGTGCGGAGAGCCATACTCTGCTATGCTCTGTATGTGGAGAGATGCTTGCTTGGAGGATGCAGCTGATCCTCTGTGCTACATCATCGGGCTGCAGACATGCTGGTTTTGGCCATACTGGTGTTTAATTAGCACAGTGGTATCAGGGTTGGGTTGAAGGCAGGGGTCATGGGTCCAGGACACCAAAGTGCCTGATCTTCCACTGTCCACTTTGCCAAATGCCCCAATGGACAAGGGGGATCATGACACAGATGTTCAGACACTAACACGCACACATGCATATATACAGGGTCAGGTGCTCACCTTCCACGTCATACAGATGTGGAGCCATGTGGAGCCAGTTCCCCTCCGCCAAGCAAAACATGCGCGGGAGGGGAATGCGTCTTGCTTCCCACAATGCCTTGCCCATGTGGCCATCGGTTGACACCGCTGCCATTCTGGCAGAGGCCCAGTGAAGCTCGGGGTGATTCCTCTAGCGCCACACAGCCCGATATTGACAGAACTCGGTATCTCCTGCTGTCAGGCCATTCTGAGAGTGCTGCGCGTTAGAAATCGATTAGACTTGCTCGCAGCAGACAGCCTCCATCGCGACTTGCCTCTTGTGTGACAGTGGCGTGGGAAGGCGGGGGCAGGCAGCCCGCAGAATCGTCACGCTGCTCTCTGGCGAGACGATGACGAACTCAAGAGCGGCTGTGAACATGCACGGTCTACCAAGAAGATAACCAAGTGTGAGTTCAGTCGAGGAGAAGAGCGAAGCCAGGGAGAGTTGCAGCAGATGAGAAAACAAAACATATCTCTAAATGCCTGTGTTTGGAGGGGGGGTGTTTGTATTGGCTCAAAAACTTCTGAAAAACTTCCATTTTAAACATCAAAAATTTAAAACACAAGGCTGGTTTCAACAACGTGAAGAATATGAAAAAAAAACATACAAGAGAAATTTTACCACGTTGAACTATGAACGCCGAATGTGGTTGTTGTTACAATTACTGTAAGACAGGTAGCTCACTGACAGAACGTCGATCCTGTTGTCAGATCCAAATCTGGAAGATCTGTACCAGATGCTTAGCAAGTCAGAGTGCAGATTGCTGGATGACATGTTGGCATCACACGCATTCAGGCCAGATGAGAGTTATACAAACAAAATGAGCAAGCGAACAAATAAAGGAAAGAAATTTCAATATATTAAGACCACTGTTCAAACGGATTATGATGTTTACATGATGCAGCAGGTAAAAACCAATAGCAATTCTTTATGAATTAACACTTTACTGTAGTATTGAAGGGTTTCTGATCTATTTTCTAATAATCAAATAGCAGATGTTTCATGCAGCTCTCGAAAACCTGGGGTTTGATTTCTTACTTCCCTGCAACAGAACAAGCCAAAACAGGCATGGAAGAAAGCCAGGAACCCAAACGAATCCGTGTCCCAGTAAAGCACCCAACATCCCAGCACTTAGAGCAGAAATACCCACTGCAGCTGGGAGCACACAATGGGACACACTCCACTTTAAACCATAATAGCAATTTCATTAATGGACTCTGTACTATTCAACCTAAGAAAGACATGAGAAAGTTACTTAAACTGCAGGATAATGTTGGGAATTACCCCCCCCCCCCTCCCCATACCCCACTACTAACAAAACCAGTAAACAAACAGTAACGCAATCACAGCCTGTGACAAAAATGTCCCCCGCGCCGCTTTTCCAGACGTTTAAAACGTTCCTTGTGAATTCACATCAAACAAATAGCCACAATTTTCCCACCAATTTTCAGCAGTTCCTGTACAGTGAGAGTGCCACCACTGCTGACACTGATAATTAGTGTATCTGGGAGGTCATGTGGTGGTGTGCATATGCTAACATCTGTTTACAGCTGCCACTGAAATCTCTCCAATGAGCTGCTGCGTACCGTCTCCCTGGATGTGGGTTGGGGTCCCAGCAGAGAGACCAGGACAGAGAAGGTCTGTTTTTATGGATTTCTGCCTGGACATGAGCCTTCAGATGCTCGGACATTAGTCTGTATTTGCTCCTCTTTTTAAAGGACCTGGGATTTAATACAGCAGCAGTGCAGGGTATATATTCATTCTTGAACGTGCCGTGTGCCCGTGTTTGCGTGTCGCTGCACCTGTTTGCATTGAGTGTGTGCATGTATGTCTGAGTGCCATGTGCATTTGGTTGAGCCTGGCATTAATATTCCCCCCGTGAGCAGAGAGTGGCAGGTGAGGGGGGGCAATGCGTCTCGTAACAAACACACGCTTCACTTTCATTTCCTGGGGGAGCCTCCAGAATAGTGCACATTATCCTTTAATCTCTGGCGGGGGTCACAGGGCGCTGACACTCCACCGGGCAGAGAGGAGGCAGCCCCCCACCCCCACGTGGCCATCCTCCTGCCCCCCCCGTCTGCAGTACTGCTACGCTCCCTCTGCCAGTCCAAGCGGTCTGAATGAGAACCGGGGTGTTACATAGGTGTGCTAAATGTACTGCTGGCTCTCGATTTAAAGGAAGGAATGCCATGCCCCCGCTTGACCCCCCATATACCATAACAAGGCTCTTACCCTTCTCCTGAACCTGGCAGGCCAAAGGTGGCATTCTCACATCACAGAGCTCCCCAAAATAAAATGTGCAAAGAGCACTGCCAGGAGCGGTTCATGCTCCACAGGAATCACTGCCCCCCCCCCAAGCCCTGTGACCCTCCCCAGAGCCACACTGCATGCCCCTGGGAATACCACAGCCCCCAGGCACGTCGCCTTCACCTCAGGCACCAGAGAGGAGAGGTCCACCTGCAGCCAGCGAGAGGGGGGTGTGAAGAGCGGAGCCTGCAGGCTGTTCCTCATGCTCTGGGGTGTTTCTGTGATGACAGGCAGCCATGCCACAGATACACAGCCTCACACCCAGGTACACCCTGCGGTGAAGAACATTGATTGCACACACGCACGCACACACACCCAGACACGAGCAGGCACACACACGCACGCATGCATGCAGACGCACAAACACTTGCAGGCATGCAACTGTGAGCCAGGTCATTGTGCAATGCAGAGAAAAACAAATCAAGGACCTGGGGACCATGTGTCTGACAGAATGCATGGGACCATATAGTGTGTATATATATATCTATGAAGTAAATATTCTTAAAAATCTAAACCCAATGAGGAAAGGAGTCATGAAAAACAGAAATGTGTGTTTCTGTGCAAAATTCTGTTATGAAAGACAGTGCACTAAAATAACGCAAATGCCAAAAATATCCATCCATTTTCCGGGACAGGTTGATAGTGGAGCCTGTAGCTCTTGCCAGGAAGGAGTCGCCCTGGATGCTGGCCCATCACAAGCGCAAGCATGTGGAGAGTCATCTATAAACTAAAATAAAACATATAAAACAGACACACGCACACACACACACAGCATTTACTTGGAAATATTCCCCTGCTGCAGAGATTCCCTTGGATTCCTTTTATGTGAACTACACTCATTGCATCATTGATTTTTCCCAGCTTCTTCTCACCCTGCCTGCTTTATTCTCTTCCTGCCACATCCTTCCATTAGTCCTCGATTAAAACGAACAATTTCAGCGCAAGCCGATGGCCCGCGCCTTTCTGAGGCCTCGCACATTGTAAACTGGGTAATATGACAGTGACATTTCACCACAACCGCATTTAAGAAAAAAAGCATTTGCATTCCCATGAAACGCTGCCCTTCTAAATAATTGCGATATTGAGAATCAACATTTCTGAAATAAAAGGGCGACACACCACTGGTTATGCTGGAGACTCCCTACCTCCTGTGTCTCCTGTCCTTGTCACTCTGAAAGCGAGGGGCCTAGTCACATGTCACCACCGTCACCATCCATGATACCCCAAGCGCGGGCAACAAAGCCTCTACATGGTGGGGCCAACTCCAAATGCTGACCCACCCCACCACCCCCTCAAGACGCCTCACATCGTAGAAGCCTTCTGGTGCAGAACATAGAATTTTCCGGAAAAGTGACAACAGGTGCTACAGAAAATGACTGTGGTGGGTTTATTTAGGACCCAATATCCTTTCCTCCCCCCAGAATGAGCAGAGTGCGGATCATACCGTACTGTAAGTGATGACTCAGGCTTCAGTGCTGCTCTGTTTTCAGGGAACAATCGCCGAGATCTGAAAGGAAACCGGGAAAAAAATGGTTAGTGGGTTTCAACTCAATCACAAACACGCAAGCACTGGTTGACTGGCTGAGCCCCGGTCCGGCCCGGCTTGGCCCGTGTTTAGCTTTCTGTCTCCTCCCTTCATTCCACAGCCAGTGGGCTTCCAGCCCTGGACTGTCACCTCACAGATGTACACCAGCACCAACCGGGTGATGACAGATGCGTAACAGCCCCTCCCTGCCCCCCCGCTGACAGCTTCCCCCGAACCCTGAGTGCCGTCGCCTATTTCTTTACGGAGGAAGTGACCCGTGAGAGCCAAGTCTGGGACCGTGACCGTCCTCCATCACGTCGCATTTCAGCCAGCTGACCCCTGGTGCGGCTGAAGGGAGCACAGCACCGTAAACAGAGCATGACCCCAACCCGTGACAGCCAGCCTCACACTTAATTACCGCCCTCCTCACACGAGTCAGTCAATAAGAGAGCAGCACCACTCATAACACAGTCCATAAAGCCCCCATGCTACCCACACCCCCCAGTGCTCGAGTTTAGCCTCCAGTTAACATTTACTGCAGGTCGGGTTTCCTATTTTTCGTTAACATGCCAGTAAAAAAGCACGGGAAAACTTTTTTGGCAGATAAGATTAAAGCGCTTGCAGAG
Organism: Stomatorhinus ivindoensis; assembly: GCA_019775895.2. NCBI lineage: Eukaryota > Metazoa > Chordata > Actinopteri > Osteoglossiformes > Mormyridae > Stomatorhinus > Stomatorhinus ivindoensis. Next base: position 6,656,167 of record JABFEB020000104.1, read on the forward strand.
CCGCCCTCGGTCTCAACAGCACCGGGCTGCAAGTGACGGCCTCCTCTCCGGCCGCTGGAAGACCCCCACCCCCCCCCCAGAGGAAACCTGCCTATGCTAAATCATCTCCCCCCCGCCCCAGGGAAGCCTCGCGTCGTGAATCGGTCCACTTTGTGAGGGGAGCATTAAACATACATCACACCCTGACCTTCAGTCGCTAAATTGGTCAGGATGCGGCCATAGCGGCAAAATTCCTGGCTGTTTGGAATGAAACTGAAGACGCCCCTGGAGAATAAATCAAAAGGACAGAAGATGCACAGGACACCCACAGACACCTCCACACACACACACACATACACACACACACACACACACACCCACGCCGAGGGTCTTATCTGGAACTCTCTTATCGTGACCGAACGGAAGGTAAGAAATGCTCCCCAGAATTAGAAGTAGGTCTTCCTTAAATATGCGTGTACGGGGTGACGGGTTAAAATCCCCCCCAAGTGTGAGGTACAGCACTTTTCTATTCTGCTCTCAGCACAAGGCGAGATAAAGCTCCCCGGGCATGATTAATGTATGCAATGAATGCATCTCCTCGGTTAATATGCGGCAGTGGAGAGCATTTCCTGTGATTTGTCCTGTGCAATTCGGGACAGAAGCGTGACAGACGGGAGATGCAGCTGCAGCCATCAGCGACAGGCTGGGGTCACTGTGACCCCGCATGGGACAAGCGGCTTGGAAGATGGATAAGTGTAGGTTTTAGTTCAATTTACACATCTCAGAGTCAAAATTGGAATCAATATACGACCCAACATACATTGCAATAATCTGGAGTCTACTAGCACTATTTTCTTCTAACATCAGCTATGTAAGTCCATAAACTTCTGACTAAGTTTTCAAGCTCATTCGTCAGATCCAGATCTTGCGTCTGCGGACGAGAAAGCCAGCAGAAGGGCTGGTGGACCAGCAGGAGTAGGTAACACCAGTAAAGATATCTTGAAGGGTTACACAGCACCGTGTTCCTGAAGGTGAAGGGGCTCTACTGCCTTCCCGATGCTCACATCCTGTGCCGTCCTGCCTGCCACTGGCGCTGCAGCGGCGACTCCAGGGGGCGGCGGGCACATCCTCAAGTGATAGGCAGACTAAATGGGCAGGACAGCTGGTCTTCCAACAACTTATGCGATGCAGCATTGTAACAAACACTCTGCAGTCACAAGCTCCCTATTGATACAATGGACCAATGCAGCCAAAATCCAGATATATCCGATGCCAGATTGCAGCTTTGTGTGGATTATTAATCTCAAACAAACACCCGCGTTGAGTCTGTAATCAAACGAGCTGCATAGTGCCACACCAACATAAACACACACACCAGCTGCGCAGTCAGGCAGATGCCCCTGGGCGCTCATAAGCATCTGTCTGCATGGGGCCTCACTACAACAAATGGGCATCAGCTGCACAGACGGATCGCTACATCTCTGCATTCATTTGCATTGTGTCGTCAGCATGGCTCGCGCAGGCACTTGCCATTCATACTGCCACCATCCCGGAGGGTTGTGAGTTATGATGTTTACTTTCACTTTGCGTTCAGTAGCGTTCCATCCCGCTCCATCCTGCAACATTAACATCGCGCGTCCCACTTAACAATACAAATGATGCATTCCTTCATCGCCCATTGTGACGTGTAATTGTGCATCTTTTATTCGGAAACTTGTGCGTTTCTGTTATTAAGGGACGGTGGGGAAACAGCTGTCAGTGTGTCTGGGAAGGGACCTGACCCCACTCATCAGTCTGGGATGATGGGAACACCAGTGGGAGTGAATGTACTTCCTGCACTGGGAAGATACCAGCGACTGCCGGCAAGTCCTCCAGTGGCCCAGCCGGTCCTTGGAGGCTGCGCCCGCCTTAGGGCTATGAGCCTCAGTGCTGCCATCATTATTCGCCTATACCGGTCATCATCCTGACAAGCATCGGTCTTCTTTCAATGACCATTGGCTGGAACTTATTTTAAAAGGGACAATGCTATGAAGTAACAAAGAACAGACGAAAGAAACTAGGAGCACGAGGTCCAGTGTACTGGCAGCTTTAAGATCACGGTGCAGGGCAGGGAGGGGGAGCGCGGTCACTGCCATTATCAGACCCCCAGCCCAACCCCACCCGCTGCCACACAGCGGGCCGGTCTTAATAGGTAGCCTTTAGCTTACATGACAGCAATGCTGGCCTCCGTAGACAGAGGGCGCTGTCCCTTTTGATCCTGAGGGCTATGCCCATAGCCATCCTGTGAGCACAGAGTTCACGTCCATCGCAACCAAAGATCTCATTAAGAATGCTCATCCTATGCAGATTCACGGGGGACCAAAGTATGGGAGCAAGCAGGAAACAACCCAGGACCAATCAGGCCACACACCCTATTCACACACCTACGGACAATTTGGCAACTCCAAATAACCTCGGCATGTTTCTGGACCCTAGAGGAAATTACATGAGGACACGGGGAGAACATGCAAACTCCACATATGTTTCATTTGTTGACCAGCATGCAGTCAAGGAAATACTGATGTTGCTATGAAACCCCCCTCAGTTAATAGGTTCACACAGCAACTGAAGGCAAAATAGACGTGTCCTTCCTTCCTTCCTGGCAATTTAATGGCGGCGAATCTCTTCTTCTACTCTGCTGCTGCCATGGCAATGGCTAACAGCAGGATGGATCCTACGCGCTTAATCATGAACTTTTCATTTACGCAGTGGTGAACGTTACAAGCACAGCTGCTCTCCCAGCACTGGTGCCCTCGCCCCAGGTGCCCCAGCAGCTCCCTGTGGGCGGGAGGATACCTGCACAAACAGGCCTCCTCACCCAGGTGACTCCGTCTCCCAGAGCACACCTCCAACGGATAAACAGCTCTGGGGAGGGGGGGGG
>JABFEB020000104.1:6688637-6699318 GCA_019775895.2 Stomatorhinus ivindoensis
TGTATTCAGGGCCCTGATGGAGGGTGTATTCAGGGCCCTGATGGAGGGTATATTCAGAGCCCTGATGGAGGGTGTATTCAGAGCCCTGACGGAGGCTGTATTCAGGGCCCTGATGGAGGGTGTATTCAGGGCCCTGATGGAGGGTATATTCAGAGCCCTGATGGAGGGTGTATTCAGAGCCCTGACGGAGGGTGTATTCAGAGCCCTGACGGAGGGTGTATTCAGAGTCCTGATGGAGGCTGTATTCAGAGCCCCAATGGAGGCTGTATTCAGAGCCCTGACGGAGAGTGTAATGAGGGCCCCGACAGTGGGTGTATTGAGGGCCTTGATGGAGGGTGTATTTAGGGCCCTGAAGGAGACTGTATTCAGAGCCCTGGCATTGACACAGCAGGTGACACGGCAGGTACAGACCTCTGGCTCGAACCCTTCCTCCTTTAGGCTCAAGAAATGTGCTTAACACTACTGGCATTACTAAAATATTCTGGGCGATAAAAAAGGATCAAGTAATGAAAATAAATGAGCCAGGGACTAAGTGGTGCTGGACAAATGTGCTGAAGCAGTGGAACCCAGCACTGGAGATCCTCCCTGCGCCAGGCGGACAGATGGTCCTAAAGAGGAGATAGGTGGGCTGTCACAGGGCCAGCGGGCTGGAACCGCCTCAGTCACACCTCAGCGGCCCGGCCCGCGTCCCCCCATTCCCCAAAGGCCGCCCACCACTCCCGTTTCCCCTCCTCTCAGCATTTCCCATTACATTTTCCACCCTCGTCACGATGCTGACCAATTTCATGTGCCAGACACACACTAAGACATGTATCAAAGACAAAACCCTGACGATGAACAGTGTCTGAGGAATATTAGCTGGGAAAGTGTGGATCAGCACAATTTACAGTGAAAGAAGCGGGTAATTAGTTCCGAACTGAGGATAGGCCGCATGGAACAATAAACTATTATAAATATTATACAGAACAAGGCTGTTCATCACCATAGTGACAGATTGATATGCTGTGTTGCTGTTGCCATGTCGTCAATACAAGTGGCAACAGCTGTTCACAAAGTTCGTTGAATTTCTGCAAATTAATCTTTGTCCAACTCATATACCGAAAATGCCCCCCTGTATATGACATGTACTTTATTTTAGATACTATTTCACCAACAAGCTCACCCTCCCCCCAAAGGATGCTTGTGTGGTTCACCATGACCTGCATGCTGTAAAATCATCCCCGGCTCCTGTCCTCCTCCCATTCTGTTTGCTGAGATTCTTGGCCAAGCCCAAAAGAGCAGAACAGAGGTCACTTCTAACATCCACCAATGTCGGGGATGGCAGCCTTCTCGCGGCGACACCAATCGCACAGTAAGCGATGACTCTGCTGTCACTCCTAGAATGCTACTGTAACATCTCCCTTGTTGCAGACACAGCGAGTCACTGGGATACCATACAAAAATTGTTCAGTCCTAATGTGCGTCATATTTATTTTAGAGCAGCTGTCAAATTTAAACTCAGAAACAATGATGGGAGTCAAGAGGGGTCGGGAAAAGCCTCTTGGTGCTCTTTAGCAGGTAAAGCCTAATAAAATCACCATTAATTTGGGGTAGCCTGACCTGAAGAGTGAGGCGGGAATGGATAAGAAGAATCTGTTTTTTGCATTAAATCAGTCCATTAAAACATATAATCAGGGACATTCTGCTTTTTTTATCGTGACTGAAAGGTAAAGTAACACCTGAGAATTTGTGGGCCACTGATGGTAAGATAGCTGGAAGCGTGTCATGCCAAGAAAGGAAGAAGCCCCCCCTCGCGAGAAGAGAAGCTTATGGACGGCAGGACCTGCATCTAAAAACTGGATCTCAAAGGGTATTTCCTGTGTCATAGCAGAGTCGGGGCCTCACAAGGAGAGGCTGCGTGCAAAAATCCTGCGGTGGGATTTATCAGAGCATCAAATCTTAGGCTAAGCTGCAGCAGGAACATGAAGTACGGGTGCGGGAATTGGAGGTCTGTCACAGTCACCCTGAGGATCCAATTCAATATCCGTTGCCATCACACTTGAGAAGGTCCACACTCCTATAAACCTGTTCATAAAAGTTTAGGTAGCCATGGATTGGGTTGGTGAGGCTGGTGACACAAGCAAGCGGTAAGATATATTACTGTGACACAGGTCATTAGTGTGAAGGACAGATTATCTAATAGATGTCCCCCCCTCGCAATTACATTTCACAAGGCATCAAGCCCCCTGCTGCTTGAAATGGAGACATCTCAGCCCCAAGCTTGAGTCAAGAAGCCACATGGGCAAATACATACATGCAAGCAATTGAACGCACTAGGCTCTAGGTCAGATTAGACACCTTTGACAAATGTGTCCCCAGCCCAAGGAGGATCTAAGATAAACCGCAGCATCAGGTGCCTGGAATAACCATTCCTGCTGCAGTCATTCAAGAAACAAAACAAAATTATTGTATCATTAATTTCACATGTGCAGGAATGAAATTAAAACTAACAAAAATCCAAATGCATCTTATTGCATTACCTCCATTCAGCCGAATAATTCATTTTGCACTGTCTGCGTCCTCTGCTAATGAGGTAATTCATTCCTTAGGGGACCTCAGATTTAGATAATTGACAATGACAGCATTAAACACATATTCTGCACATTCCGCCTGTGTTGTCTTTTGTAGAAGACGGCTGGCTTTACTCATTTGTAGACATGGCTATGTATCTAGGGCATTTTGGGTGTGGTACACTGTAATCATCCATGACAATCAATGCATAGCTTTGCAAAGAAAGCAATGCCATTGTTTTTCTAGCGTAACACGCAGAACAACTGGAGTGTAGATAACTATCACAGTAGCAGTGTCAGGCAGCTGTTCCACAGCTGTCTGTGCTGGCATTACAAAAAGCTTCTGATAGAACGAGTACTGCAGCGGAGTACTGTTAAACCTAAGATGTTTCGGTTAAAAGAGACGAGTACTGCAGAGGAGTACTGTTAAAACTAAATTTTTTAGGTTAAAAGAGACGAGTACTGCAGAGGAGTACTGTTAAACCTAAGATGTTTAGGTTAAAAGAGACGAGTACTGAAGAGGAGTACTGTTAAACCTAAATTTTTTAGGTTAAAAGAGATGAGTACTGCAGCGGAGTACTGTTAAACCTAAGATGTTTAGGTTAAAAGAGATGAGTACTGCAGCGGAGTACTGTTAAACCTAAGATGTTTAGGTTAAAAGAGATGAGTACTGCAGCGGAATACTGTTAAACCTAAGATGTTTAGGTTAAAAGAGACGAGTACTGCAGCGGAGTACTGTTAAACCTAAGATGTTTAGGTTGAAAGAGACGAGCACTGCAGGGGAGTACTGTTAAAGCTAAGATGTTTAGGTTAAAAGAGACGAGCACTGCAGCTGAGTACTGTTAAACCTAAGATGTTTAGGTTGAAAGAGACGAGTACTGCAGGGGAGTACTGTTAAACCTAAGATGTTTAGGTTGAAAGAGACGAGCACTGCAGGGGAGTACTGTTAAACCTAAGATGTTTAGGTTGAAAGAGACGAGCACTGCAGGGGAGTACTGTTAAACCTAAGATGTTTAGGTTAAAAGAGACGAGTACTGCAGCGGAGTACTGTTAAACCTAAGATGTTTAGGATAAAGCCTGCCATCTTTTCGTTCTTCTTTAGTGTGCCTGGCCTGACCACCCCAGTAAATGTTTGTGTTATGTCATGTTGGCATATTGTCCTTGGTATTGTCCTTGGAAGAAACCAAATCACCTTCTAATTTCTCCTGCATGCAGTATGCGCCTCACAGATGAGAAATGCTCCCTTTCATCTGCGTTTTGTAAAAGTTTGTGTAAATGAGATGGCAGGCCTTTTCCCAGTGGCAGGCCTTTTCCCAGCCGCTCCCCCCACGGGCTGCTTTACTTCTTTCTCCGGAACGTCTTAGCCTTCAGGGACGTCCTCTTTGTGCCCGTGTCACGCCCCTGAAAGAGGAAGCCACCAGCCGTCAGACCACTCCAACTGCGGGACACTCCGCATCGCCATAGCTGCCTTTTTGCCGGAAAGAGCTGTCCCTCACCACATGACTGGAGAAGCTTTGAATATTAAGCGAGGAGGGGAGGCGTGTGGGGAGCATGGGGAGGGGGCAGGAGATTACCGAGGTAGATATGGGGACTCCCAAAGCACCAAAAAAAAAAATAAATAAATAAATTACCATAAAAACTAGAAAGCTAGACTGCAAGTGATCTGCAAGACTGATGGCGGCAGAAAGATGTAAATGAAAGAAACAGGCACATAAAAGGGCCATTTTAAAGCAGAGTCAGACAGAACAGGAACCTTGTAAGTTGAGGTATAATGTTTCATCTAGATGTATTCATAGGAAGCTCCTGTAAAGCACATACAATAAAATAAAAAGCAAATACTGCTGGTCTATTAGCCACTATTTGAAAATAAAATTGCCCTGGGAATAAAATATTTATTATACCTTTAATCCTAAGAATAGATCGATGCCTGTGGGACAGATGCTGAGAATGGAGGAGATGTAACTAGCTATACATACTGCATCCCATGCTGTCCGCAAGAGCTACCATATAAAACATGTATTTATTACATACATCTTGGAGTTTTCTTTATAAACGGCTATGCAACTCTCTAGCAACTTCTGGCATCTCTCCATTGCCGGGTTACCAGATTAGCATATTCTTTTTTGTTGTCGTGGGTCACGTTGCTTTAATTAGGTACACAGAACTTGCCCATCTTGTCTTCAGGGGAAACAGCAAGCCGTAAAATAATGTTTTCTTTCCACCTTCTTTTACTCGTTTATTTATTTTTCATGTTAAATTCTTAAATGTCATAGCTGTCAGGTTCTTCCTCTCTCTGCACTCTGTTGCTCAGTGCTATGCCCATAAAAGAACAGTGAAAATACTGCTAAGTGCCTTTTCAACAGCTCCGGGAAATTTTGTAAGGGTTCAGTCAACTTCTTGATTTGATAATTGACATTAACCTGCTAAGTGCTCTTGACTGAGGTCGTGGGTCGCTCCATCAGCGGCTTGGAGTTCTGGGTGTCCCAACACACACTCACTCTTCACTTTGACACACATAAGCTTGGGAGGCAACAAACACGTCCGTGTCTCTGCTAGACCACTGCGCCTCTGGACATGTAAAAATGGTTCTTTTATATGAATGTCAGGCATATGCTCCGTGTTTCTCTCCAGCCCCTACTAATAAAACAAAAACATGGTGACATAAGTGTTTTGGGCAAGAACATCCACCCCCAACATCCCTACAGACTGAAGTGAAAGAGACACTAGGGGGAGGTCACTTCCTCTTGTGAGTCTTCATATTAACAGGAAGCAGGTCTACTGTCGTGCAAAAGCGCGCGCGGCAACACACACACACACACACAGACACACACACAGCTCACACTTCTGTTCTAAAATCACTTTATTGCAAATAGCTAAGTTTCTGGCTAAAACAGCCACAGTGAGCAGAGAACCATTTAAACTGGAGCTGTTAGCTGCCTACCTCGCTTACATGACACATACTGCACCGCGCTATCATAATTTCTAGCGGGAATGTTCTTTACTAGAATTAAATGTACTGTTCGCTTTGATGTTGTAAATGTCAGGTAGTGGCTCCCATCTACACTGAGCCGTGAATAATGAAAAATCCACATAAAGCTATTTTAGCAGATTGTGATACGCTACGTATTTAAGGGTATTTTTGCTCTAGGGAAGGGAACCATAATAAGCCATAAAATTAAGTTAATAATACAGTTATTAGATAACACAGTATATAACCAATCTCTCAGATACGTTTAAGTGGGCTTGTATTGTACTGTCGAGCTGGCAAGTTACTCCAGTCTCCTTGGAATTTTCTGCACTCCCTCTTGAACAAGAAATGAAAGTCTGGCGTTCGCCTTATTAGCTCTGCGCCTCGGCCTCGCAGTTTATGCTGTACAGGGCCTTGCACTGAACCAGGAGTTTGCAACTTCCCTCCAATGAAAACAAATGAGATTTTCTACTTTGGCTGCTCCCTGTGGCCTTCAAAGCGACTCTTCTCCTTACTGCCTCCAAATATGTATGTGTTTCTGTTGAGAATTTGCTGTGTTCCTGATGCAGCAACGCAGAATGAAAATGAAATGCAGCAATACAGTCCCATTCATCTTAATTGCATGCGTGCATCAGTATTAATGACTCACGAGGAATTAAGTACCAGACATGAGGCTGTCTGTCTGCAGTAAAGGTTGGGCCCGGTTTGAATTACATGACTAGCATTAGTTAATAGCTGGCAGCGCGTTTCATTAATCTCAGTTTGGCCCAGAGAGGTTAAATGCCTCCGGGTCGCACTGTCTGCCAGTGTGAGTACTGACACATTCTACCTCATTCCAGGAAAATGGCAAGAAAGGAAAGCATGTGGGTCCAATTGGTCAGGCTGCCTGCAGCCACAGGCGATGGCCAGGTGATTGGCAGGGCCAATCTCAGCTTGTTTTTATTTTTGCATGCTATTTAGAGAAGCACATCAAATTAAAGCAAAGTAAAATATGATGGTGGCATCTGCTTTTGTCGTATTTCATTTGTAGCCTGTGCACCAGTTAGGGGAGGGCTTCTCAAGAGCAGGCGAGATGTTCTTGGAAACTCTGGGAATCCTGCGAGGCTCATGCAGGAGAGACAGGAGAAGAATTTGGAAGTGGGCTAAATCTTTGTTTTATCTTTTAAAGGGCAGGATGGTGATGTAAAAAAATATATTATCTCGAAAGGAAACAAATGAAAAAAAAATGGCAAGGCAAATGCACCGATACCTCGGAAGCTTAGAACATTTTTGATGACCAGCTTTGATAAAAACTAGCATTGGCCAGAGGTTAGTGTCAGAACAAGAAGCATAGCACAGTAATGTAAAAGGACAGACTGGGAGAATGGAGGAAAGGTAGAAAGAATTAACCTGGATCGCATGACGGATCCCTGTCACATCCTACCATCATGGGTGGTGCCCCCATTTCACACAGAGAGCTTAAAATGACCCACATCTACTGCAATGTTCAGTGCAAACCTGGAGGACCCCCATCACAGTCTGTATTTAATATTTTTATTGCACTCTAATTTTCCGTCTTACTGAGTTGTTCCCAGTTGTTGTGCTAAACCTTCTTGCCCCCTTCTTGCCCCCTCAGCTGTTCCAGGAGGGACACGCAAGACATTCTTCCATCTCTCTGGACACAGTTCCCTTCTAATGGAAGTTCCCCCTTTAGAAACAGAAGATCACTGAGTCGGTCGCCAAGACTAAACCACAGCAGGAAAATACCCATAATGCACGTATCCCTAAGAATAATACAACGCGGAACAGGTCCCTAAATTTCAGTTTTGATTCATTTGGCCAACAAGAAACATTGTGTTATTTTGAAAAATCATACTTCTCCTGAAAAATAATCAAATAACATTTTTTGACTTGCAAAAAGGAGCACCCATCAGGAAGGGCTCGACTTCCAGGCAAACCCAACGATGTGCTCATCCCTGACTGTGGACATGGCGTCAGCCCTTGTGCAGGTGCAGGCGAGTCTGTCCTCTGCAGCAAGTGTTGCAGGGCAGATAATGCACCCTGATGGAGTGATATCAGGACACAAGCCGACAGTCCTATTGTTAGAGACCTCGGCGTTGTCCTCCCCCAGGCCTGGCAGGCATTGATCTGGGGGACAGTTGATCACATTACCTCCTACAGCGCGCCATGTGAGCCGCGGCGCCTGTCAGCTGGCTTGCAGGAATACACTCGTAAGAATTTTCTGCTCCCAAGTTCCAGCAGAGCACACAAAGCCAGGCCTGAAGAGCTGACTCATCTTCATCCTGGAAGGAAAAAAAATCTCCCCTGTAAATTAAAGGCAGGAGTTATGCTCACGTCTGCTCTCTTCTCCCTCGCTGTCCATGGTTACGTGCGATGTTCTTCTTAAAATAGGGTCATGACAGGGTTCTGGTTGAGATTTCTGTTAAAACACACCTTGAAATCAACGAGACATCTCACAGTGGGAATTATGATTGTGATGGTTGGAAGGTCTCACTCAATGACCTGCAGGCCCCAGCATACTTAACCAGTTCATCCCCAGCCATGTGGCTCTTGGTTATTCTTGATGACACCTGTGTAAAGTCACTCGGGTGTATTTTCAGCATGGCAGGGGACAAAGGGATGAGAAAAGACACCATGAAAAAAAAGTTGAGGACATTATAAGCATACAATCAGATACACACCATGTTATTGGTTAAGTATTGGTTTTGGTTTCTAAGCTAATAATTAACTACGGCAATTCACCATTTTAGGATCTTCTAGGGCTTCTGCTCAGCTGCTCACTGCACTTTGGAGGAATAGATTTTACCTCTGTGCAGGATCTTATCAGACTTGGCACTGAAGACAATGAAGGAGCCCAGGGGCTAATATTCAAAACCTGTGAAGCCCATCCCAAGAACTGTCCGTTTTTCCTTTTTTCTTCCGCAGTGCCATTTCCAAGAATTGCAGTATGGAAAATGGACTGCATCTGGAGGTCGGGGCAGTGCTAATTAATATCTATTCTGCGTGAAATTTCAATTGTGGAGGGGGGTTTTGCATGAGTGCGTGATAGAGGACAAACAAATGCAGCAGGAAAAGGCTAGGGTCCCAGAGGAGTGCCCCCTCACGGCGCCTGTCCTCGGTTTTTCCCGTCATTAGATAAACAGCATGACCTCCAGCACATTTATAATTTATAGCCAGCAGCCACGCGCGCCGTGGAAACACTGGTGCCTCAGTGCCATGTTCCCTTATGCTTTCTAATTGCAGACAGGCTTCTGTGAAGGCACCTCGTTAATGTGCTAACGGAGCACGCAGCTACACCAGGGGCCAGTATCATGAAGCCAGATTTCTTGCTTAGCCTGATAGCCAGTGGTGGGCAGGGTTTCATTAATCCGCTAACCGCTAATTAGCTAAGCTAATTTTTTTTTTAGCTAGTGTTTTTGTTATCTCTGAAAGCTGTTAGCGGATCGATTAGTTCCCACTAAATTTTACTCCGCTAACTGTAAATCCTGACACTTTGCAGGCAAAGTGCATAAAGTTTAAAGGTAGGTTTAAAGGTAAAACATTTTCAGACTCTACATATTCATGTCAGTATGTCTGCAATAGTCAAGCTGGCACACAAGGTGTGCTTGTCGAGAACTTGTCAGATTTAAAGTAGTCTGGGCTAAATGGAAGTGAACAAAGATAAAGTCCATTAAAAGCGGGGTACCCAGAACTAAGCAGAGGACAGGGGCCAGTATCACAATGCTGGATTTCTTGCTTAGCCAGATATCTTGTAAGATTTAAGGTACTGTAGTTTAATTAATGCTTGACTTTATCTTCTTTCACTTCTTTAACTTAACCCAGTGAAAAGTTACCCCGCAAAGCAAGAAATCCTGCAGATAACTTATCAGCCCAGACTAAATGTAAAGTGAATGAACATAAAGTTAATTTAAACTGGGGTACCTTAAATCCAACAAGTTATCCAGCTAACTAACAAATGTTGCTTCCTGATACAAAGACCAGAGCAATCTCTGTCGCAGGGGACACTGCTGTATAACTCCCAGTGTTGCGGTGCAGCTTTTTCTGTGTGATTCACTGCATGACAGGGTCCCGTCGAGACAGCAGGGTCAGGGGCAATGACTTGGCACCCTCTCCCGCTAAGCTGGCGAAGCTATGCAGTGGCAATGAGCGCTGGTTCACAAAGGATGGGGCAATGGTACCTGTCTGCGCTGAGTATTTTTAGCAGCATCCCTGCCAGATACCTTGCTTTAACCATCTTTCTTATTTTGTCATACAGATGTTGCTGCATTTCGCTAATGTTTATCTAAAATGAAAAAATTCCATGGTAACTGTATCCATAATGTCATGCATTTTATACATTATGACCTGTAATTGCGTCCATCTGTTCTACATGTTTCACAAAATTAACTGTACCCATTTAAGAAAAACATCAAAACAACAACAAAAAAAACATTAAAACATAAAATTTGTTTCTCGTCTCATTGGAAGCTACAATATAACCATGAAGTAGCTTAAACGGCAGCCAGAAGCTACAGTATAACCCAGAAATAGCTTAAACAGCGACCAGAAGCTACAGTATAACCCAGAAGTAGCTTAAACAGCGACCAGAAGCTACAGTATAACTCAGAAGTAGCTTAAACGGAGGCCAGAAGCTACAGTATAACCCAGAAGTAGCTTAAACAGTGACCAGAAGCTACAGTATAACCCAGAAGTAGCTTAAACGGCGGCCAGACGCTATAGTATAACCCAGAAGTAGCTTAATCAGTGACCAGAAGCTACAGTATAACCCAGAAGTAGCTTAAATGGTGGCCAGAAGCTACAGTATAACCCAGAAGTAGCTTAAATGGTGGCCAGAAGCTACAGAATAACCCATAAGTAGCTTGAACGGCGACCAGAAGCTACAGTATAACCCAGAAGTAGCTTAAACGGAGGCCAGAAGCTACGGTATAACCCAGAAGTAGCTTAAACGGCGACCAGAAGCTACAGTATAACCTAGAAGTACCTTAAACGGCGGCCAGAAGCTACAGTATAACCCAGAAGTAGCTTAAACGGCGGCCAGAAGCTACGGTATAACCCAGAAGTAGCTTAAACGGAGGCCAGAAGCTACGGTATAACCCAGAAGCAGCTTAAACGGAGGCCAGAAGCTACGGTATAACCCAGAAGTAGCTTAAACGGCGACCAGAAG
>JABFEB020000104.1:6699418-6714481 GCA_019775895.2 Stomatorhinus ivindoensis
CCAGAAGCTACAGTATAACCCAGAAGTAGCTTAAACGGCGGCCAGAAGCTACAGTATAACCCAGAAGTAGCTTAAACAGCGGCCAGAAGCTACAGTATAACCCAGAAGTAGCTTAAACGGCGACCAGAAGCTACAGTATAACCCAGAAGTAGCTTAAACGGCGGCCAAAAGCTACAGTATAACCCAGAAGTAGCTTAAACGGTGACCAGAAGCTACAGTATAAGCCATAAGTAGCTTAAACGGCGGCCAGAAGCTACAGTATAACCCCGAAGTCGTTAAACCATTTAAATATCCTACTAGTCCTCGTCTGTTTGATATGCTGAATTTGGCGGCGGTGCAAGGCGGGGAGTTTTTGTCAATCAGCGTAATGGTCTTTTAAGTGCTTCTGTAGAACACAACAACACCGGCTCCAAACAATAACATTTTAAGGAGTAACTGTAAATCAGACAATCCCAGTACTGTGTTGTATATATCTGCCGTGGCTAAGTCAATCAGGCTAAGTCAATAAATTGCAGGCACTGATCTAGTGTAAGTGATTTATTAAGGGACATCAGGCATCCACAGGCAGTCAAAAGGCCAGGACCTGATGGTATGATTCTATGCCTCATTCAGCAGACATATAATGTGATTTGTTGGTGCATATTATACCCTATATGCAGGCCTACAGAAGGTTGCAGGATGTAACTTGATCGGAGACCATAAGACAAGAGCTCTGTTGTGCTGCTCTAATGTTTTACTTTAAAAAGCTGCATCAGTGCTTTGTGCTTTGTCTTCAATGGGGGGGGGCATCTTCCATATGGAGCTCCCACGAGTTACCGCTTCCCCCACTGGCCGGATCTCACATTTCTCAGTTTACATTGCGCATTTATAGGATGTCTTTAAAGTTAATTTGAACCTAAATATGTCTCGAAACTCCTTGAGCAGAATAATTACGGCTATCATCGCTATTTAATCAGCATTCAGACTTCTAACACATGAAACTCGAGGGTGGGCTGGGAGAGACCGGGGGAGGGGTGGAGCTGGCTAACGGGCTATTCGTGAAGTGAAGTGACAAGGATGGGAGTTTGAATGCAGAAGTATGGGTGCTGCGATCCACCTGGGGGAGAAGTTATAAGGCGGAAACTGCTTGCTGAGGAAGTGGAGGGGATAAAACAATGAAGCAGGGGTGAAGCAGGGGGCATTTTGAGGCAGCAAGTCTGGTTTATGATGGAAAGTGAAGCATGTGTTGACTCAACCCTCGACCGGATCTTCTTCCCTGGCCATCAGTATAAATGCCCTAAATGGCTCTTCCCCCTCTGATAACTAGCTGTCCTCTAATACTGCTACACAAAATAAAAGAAAAGCCCTTTTGTGTTAGAAAAACCGAGGGCTCAGATAGCAAAGTGCTTTTCAAAAGATCTGAAAAACAAAACAAAGGAGGCTTTCTCCTTCCGAAAACGCTTCACTGACCTGGGCTGGATTCATTTGCAAAATTTCACCGGAAGACAGTAACTTCCCGGTGACACCATGTCAAAGGTCATGGTTAAAAAAAAAACTAAATTTAAAAAGCCAGGCGCCAGCTGAGGAAAGTCAGGCGCCATCTTGTTTGCGGATGGGTGTCAGCTGCCTTCACTGTGATCGGAACAGTTGACAAGTCATTGCTGTGGACAGTGACTCCATCCTCTCTCTCGCGCATTGCCTGTGGCGTGTCTACTGGGAGCGCCAATGGAAAGGACACACATAGGAGCTATTTGGGAGTGTCTGAGTGTGTTCAGAAGTGAGCAAACCCAACTTCTGAATCTGTTAGCAAGCCTGTTCAGTCCCGACCAGCTCCGACGAGGGTGAGCCGGGTGGAGCTCTCTCCTGCCCATGGCCTCGGTTCGGCAACAAGAACATCACCTTGTTCTCGACAGACGGCTCATTACGGACACAGCCAAGCTGTGTGTGCTGTGGCGAGGGAGGGGGGGACGTCATTTTCTGGAACGAAATCAAAGTGTTCAGAGCCCGGACGGCCTCCAGTGTCCCCCGTGAAACACAGTCACCGGCCTCGGCGTCTTTGGAGATGGTCTCCTCTCTCTGTCAGACAATGCCGCTCTGTTAATACGCTGAGGACTCTGGTAAGGGAGATAGGGTGAGGGATTTGTGGGAGAGAGGGGGAATAGTGGGAAGATATGTGAGAGAGAGAAAGAGAGAGAGAGCAGTCTGCCGCTCCTGACTTAGGTATATGCTTTTAGCACAAAACCAACAGCTGTCTGGAAAGCAACAGGGTCCACAGAGCGGCCTTCTAGTGCTGTTTGTTTTGGACCTGGATTGTCCCTTCTAAGAAGGTGAATGTTAACAGCAGGCAATATAATTTCATGGCTGGATGTGGACCACAGCGCCTCCAGTGCAGATCTGCTTCCAAAATCACTTCTCAGCGTGTTGCCCTGGAGATGTGAAGCACCTGTATTTGTCATGTGACCAGGACACAGACTCCCGGGACAGGGATGAGGAAAATGAACATAGCTCCCTTTTTAAATATGACTACAGAGCCCCCACCCCTACCCCCCAAGCACCTGCTCAGCTGGAGGCTTGCTAGAGTGACGCAGTTGGGCGGGGCACAGGGCTTTTCTTAAGGAATGTCACCTTTATCTGTTTAAATCCCAGACGGCAAGCTGGCTAACCGGAAGCTTCTCTGGTGTCATGGGCATCACAGCGACAGGGAAATGTGATCATAGACTGGAATTAATGATTTATAATAATAAAGCTGACTGGATTTATAATTAAAAGGCACATATTAACCAGGTCTAAGGATCACGCCGTGTGCTAGAAATTTAATAGCGTGTTCATTCTTTAATCTCATTCTTTGTTTCGACCACATGTAGAATCATCATGTAAACATGTTGCTGTCTTTTCTTCAAATCGAATGAAAGAGGGTGTGTATGGAAAGCTGACATTTTTGTGTGGTTTACAGAAATTGACCATATGAGACATTGATTTTCATCTGTTTTGATTGTGTTTCAGTTCCCAGCTGATACTCAGTCTATGTCCTTTCAGTCACCTAACAACTCAGATTCCTGTACCTATCATCCATCTGCTTCCTTTAAACAAAAGAGGCCATTTATCACTTTTTTAGCTTTGCGGTTTATTATTAGCCAGTTTAAACAGCTATGGCAACTGCGCCTTTTTGAACGGCTTTTATTTTTAACACTCGACAGGAGCAGTAAATTATGAAAAACACAGCAAGCATCTCTGCTGTTTCTCGATGGCACCAGTGAATTACATCATGAAGAAGACTGAGCGCTGTTTGAGTCCTAAACTCTGCCCTTAAAGTATCGACACACTAACCCCAGGGTATCAAACTCCAGTCCTGGGGGGCCGGAGCCCCGTGTAGCTTAGCTCTTTCCCTGTTCCACCACAAAACGATTTAGCTCAAGAGCTGTGTAGTAATTAGCACAAGGAGTTGAATCAGGTGTGTTAAATGAAGGCAAATCAAAAACTGTGCAGGGCTCCAGCCCCCCAGGACTGGAGTTTGACACCTTTGCACTAACCCCTACTGCCATCCTTCAGTCCATGTACTTTTGTAGTGAATGGCCTGGTTATTCCATCTCCTTTAGGTAGTCACTTTCCTTTTGTCGCTCAATGTGTATGGGGGGTCTACCCATTGGCCCTGGCCCCCCACCTCCAAGCTTCTGACCTCCCTCCGTGACCCACATTATCACCACGCTACAGAGACCTCCCAGCCATCAATTGGCCAACTTACCTCCCAAGGTCCTAGTCACCCAGACACTCGGTGTTCTTCTTGTTCCCCCTGGCCGCGTTTTGTCTCCCCCGGTACTTTTCGGCCCTCTCCTTATGCATATCTACTGAAATGAAGCAAAGAGTCAAAGACGTTAACAATCCCCCGGCCTGCAAGTCAGCCTCAATGGAGTCGGTCTGTCAAAAGGGTGCACATCTCCCTCAGCTACCAACTAAGTCCCACGGAACTAAGAAAGTAACCAGCTGCCTTTTAAGGCTTAAGAAAACCTTCTGTAGTGTTTTGAGAGGTCCTTGTCAGCGTAGACTTCCCGAGTTATTTCTCATGCTTAGTCTGGGGCTTTTGCCTCCAGGGAAAGAAAGCTGATGGAGAGAGAGAGGGTGCTCACAGACACCGGGTAGGATAAAGGCTGGGTTATGTATGGCAAGCGAACATCTCATTCTGATGTGCTCTGGTGTGTGTGAGAGTGCGACTGCGTGTTTGCCTGATCTGTCTGTCTGGGTGACTGCACACCTCTATTAATTATCGCCTTGTCTAAAGAGAACTGGAGAGCCAGCGATCAAGACATGACTGGCTACAGCCACAACCTTACAAAAGATCAGTCATTCTGCAGAATTTCAGTCTAGAAAACAAATGCAGAGATCCATCCGCTTATTTCTCTCCATACTGAAATTATTATAAACATGGTTATATATATTTATTTTAAAAAAGACATAACACATAGCCATATTTATTATGTGTTATGAATGCTTTATGAAACTCTCGTCTATAATGCACAATATATACCTTTATAATGCAGTACCAAGCATCCTTAATTCTTATACTGAGCATTATAATGCGTTACAAATGTGTCTGTAGTGCATTGTAGATGAGAGCTTCACTGGAGGTTATGAAGTGTTATAATTATATTATAATGCCTTCACGGGCAGCTTATTCTACAAAAAAGCAAGTTGAGGGGAGGCGTAAAAAGACAATTTCCCCACGGGGATCAATAAAAATAAAAGTATCATATTATTATTATATTTAACACTATAAGTCCTTCTCATAATCAATATAAGATTACGTAATGCTTTATTAATTCTTATACTGACCATTATAATGTATTATGCAGGTATCAATAATGCGTTATAGATGGCAACCTTAAGTGTTACCTTTATTATTATTATTATTTTTATTATTATTATTATTATTTAAAAATGGGTACATCTACATAAACCCACATATTCTACAATTAAGTCCGTTCCTAGACTTTTTTGTACAGGCTGTTTTCTGAAGACAGAACAAAAGCCTCATTGGAGACCAATTCTTCAGCATCCTTAAGAACTAGACGTGTAACAAGTGTTATTATAAATGCATTAGTGAAGTCAAAGGGTCACCGTGAACCTTTTTACTAGAATAAAGAGAGCTACTGTCATTTCTGGCAGTAAAGCAGTGCTATTATAATAATTACACGTAAATGTCAACAGCAAGAAATGTTGAATAAAAAACAAAGCTTATAACATGTTTGTTATTTAGTTTTAATACTAAATAATTATATATTACCATATAATACTAATGCAACTATATTCATTAACCATTAATGGAGACAAAATATTGCAGACCATCATTAAGTGTTCTGGACGAAACAGATTATCTGGTTCTTCATGATGCACAGGAACACATCTCTGAATTTCATCCATGTCACGGCTGAAAGGTCACTTGACCACCACTTTGTTTCACAGAGCAAGCTTCCCTCTTTCAGTGTTTGTACTGTCTTTCCGTTACAGCTTTTCCATTATTACGCAAGGCTCTTAATTTGAATGGGACACATACAGCTGGAATTTGATTGGAGGATGCTGGGCTTTGGTGGACCAATGTGTATGTATATGTATAATTACACCACAGCTGCTTTTTCAGAGTAACTGGAACTTAAAGAACAGACTGCTACTCTGTACAGAATGAAGTTTACATGGTCCAATAAAGATTCTTCAGTTGAATTAGTGTGTGTGTTCACTGGAATGCCACATATATGATGTTATACCATAACTTATACCTGTGCATCCATCTGGTTGGGGCAAGATTCATGACATCAATTTAAAGGAGCTGAACAATTCTTTTGCATTTGTGTAAATGCAAGTTTCTGGTCAAGTAAACAGACAGTTTAGTTATTTTAGTCATTTTAAGAATTGTACTTAACGAATATTAATCTGTGAAGGTTTAGCACAGTAGTGAGTATTGTTACCTTGCACCCCTGGGATCTGGGTTCAAGTCTCTGCCGAAGTTCCGCGTCTCCGGAGTTTGCACGTTCTTTCTCTGTCATTGTAGGGTTTCCCCTTGGCACCCTTGTCGCCCCCCCTCCTCACACAGTCCAAAAACATCCTGAGGCTAATTTGAGTTGCCAAATTCCCCATGGGTGTCCACGTGTAAGTGAAAGGTATGTCAGTTTGCCCTGCGATGGGTTGATGCCCCATTCTGGGTTAGGCTTCCTGCCACCTTAAATGGACAACCTGTTACAAAAAAATGGATGGATGGATTATCTGTGACGATATGTTGCTCATTCATTGGCCATGGTGTCACTATCATTACTATAGCTGATGTCAATAATATATAACAGGCCTACCTTTGAAAGCACTCGCATCTGTATCTCTCTGACAAAGTTGCGCAGGATTTTATTTCCTTTCACTTTCACACATCTGCACATTTATCCCAGGTAAATTTTTCATGGGGCAAACACCCTTACTGTGGGGATCCCCCCAGGTCAAAATAGTAGGGGACCCCTCCGCATATTGGGGGCATTAATGTGATGGCCTAGCTGGATCTGAATTTTAACCGCAGTGCAGCCCTGTCAGAATCACATACCTGGCTCTGTTTGGGAAGCAGCATTCCCTAGCACCGTGTTTACACCATGTTTACACCGTGTTTACAACAGGCTCGCAGGACACGGGATGGGTGGGACCCTGACCGAGAGAAACTCAAACAGGAAAACAAACCTGTTGCTATACAAAACGAATCCCACGCTATGTGAGACACAGACTCCGTGTCCTGCACACAGAGAGGGGGATCACAAAGCGGGGCCCATAGAATTACCAACCTTCTTCATTCTATCCCAGGAAATTTACATACTATGACATATTATGGTGGGGGAGACACTGATCCCAAAACACTTTGAAATTTCAATTATAGATACTAAAATTCCAGATATACTCAGGCAACCAAACTAGGGTCGTCATTTCAAGACACAAACTAAGAACTGCGGTACTGCGAGACCTATAGTCAAATGTTAGTGGCAATTTATCAGTTTTCAATTTATTTTCCGGCTTCACTCTCTTTAATGGTTTGGCACCTGCCAACATGTGACTAATGTGCAGTTTTGCAGTTAACATCCTTCAAATCTCTGTCAATCCACAGGCTATTTCATGCAGCGAATCCCACAAGTGCCGCGAGGTGCTGATTTTATGATAGACTCAACCACGACTACTGATAAACACCTGAAGGGCTTTAGAGAAGTATGTCTATAGGACCCCAGACACGCATCAGCAGAAGGGGGAGCTCAATTTTGACCCAGAGTGCCAGCCTCAACGAGCCGTACGTGTTCCAGCTATCCCTCAGGGGGCCAGTTAATGTCGTTTACTTTGAAAAATGCCATGAATCATTCACCTTCCATCATAAAACATACCAAACTGATTATGATCTAATGATTTCCTATGAATGTCAAAACTCATGGTCAGTAATCTGCGTGTACAGAACCGTGCCGGACGCCGAGGATAAGACTCTCTGTGCTTTGCTGCAGGCGACTAGGGGAGGATTAGACGGTGTTGGGCAATGAGCTCCTGACGTGCTACGGCGCAGTCCTACTTCCGGGGGAGCCTCCCATCTGCCAGCGAAGCTAAGGCTTCCACAATCAAACGGCAAATATTTCTTGCTAATTCGCTGCCAGTCCAGCCACTCCTGAGTGTGAAAGAACTCCAGACACAAAAGACGGATTCCAGCCGTGTTGACAGAGGTATTTAACCAGGCAGGGACACGCCCACCCGCCCCATGTCTGAAGGTGGGAAATGGCAGCAATTCCTTCCTCTTAACAAAAGAGCCTTGTGCAATAGCACTGGCCGCTAAGCATGCTCTACTCTATCCCTGTCAGCTACTGCCGGCTGCCTGGACCACTGCTGCCTGAAAGCGCGCCTCACATCTGGGCTGGTCCACGGACAGGTGTGCGTCACCTACCCGTTAGCGGAGAAAAGGCAGAGCCGTGACTGCCGAAATAGAATAAACCTGAACGTGTGGGGGCTTTAGCGTTAGCCTTAGCAGGGAGCTTGTTCTGACCTGTCGGTACTCATCTGTGACCTGCTGATGAGGCAAAGGACTCGACGAGACAACCGATCTGAAAACAGGCCCTGGATAGTTAGGTCAAGTCCAAGAGGGCCACCGTCTGCCTCTCGGAAAAGCAATTAAACTCCTTTACCGCCAGACTAGCACTTACCGTCGAGCTGGGGCAGCATGTTCATGAGAAGAAGGCTTGGGGGGGAAGCAGTGAGTCAGAAATATACAGCGTATCTTCATCTAATTAAGACACGTCTTTTTGTTGAATTTCTGTAGGGGCAGCAATGGTCAAACTTACCAAACTACTCAGTACCAGAGTCATTACTACTTACACATCTCTTTATAGCAATAATATATTTTAGCTAATTAAGTGTTCCTTCCCAGCAGATTTTATTTCAGTCTGCAATTCATGAGGGTTATCATTCGGCCCAGCCACGTCGCAATCGCACAACCATATCTAGCTGCTGTATAATGCATTGAGCGCATGTAAAATTTAAAAGGCCGGCGCATTCGAAATTGCGGCATAACTTTGCAGCACAATCGTTTTCAGCTAAAGTTCCTTAATTAGCCCTACTAGGAATCAGCGTCTTAAATCTGATGGCAGAGCCATGAGAAGGCAGCCGGCGCAGGGCGCAGAGATCAAAGGCAGTCAGCGTGTTACCTGCGACTGTGCGCAGACGGGAGCCCTGAGCGTTAAACTTCAATTTAAGAAACTTCAAAGTCAGCTGTGAAAAAGCACTTTGAAATATTCATGGATTTCAGGCCCTTTGACAAGAAATCAATAAGGCTGCCCACAAATACCGCACATATTACCAGAGCGATTGCAGCAGCACTGTATATTCCTGCACCGACATCTGCGAGAGATTTGTCTTTGGGTCCGGGCATGGACGTCAAGGAGGAGAAGCACATATTAATTATCGGCGTCGCCGAGTTGCACAGAGACTACAGATACAGGTCTCCTACCCAGGTCCCTGTTAGAGGATAACTTCAGCTAGGGTGCACCTCAGGGGGAACTTAATAAGCAGAAAATCACTTTCCCTTGTTTACAAATGGAGGGGAAGAAAACACAGGTGTGTGTTGACAAGCAACCCACTTCCATGGGCTGTACTGGGCTCTTTGGAAGGCGCAAACTGCTCTGCATTCCCGTGAGGGAAATGGCTGCTGAAATCGTGAACTAGCTGTCTAAAACTCTGCTGATGTTCTTTCATTCCAATTGCATTTTTTGAAAATAATTCCAGTCTCCAACTATTGACTTAACATTGTGTATTGATTACACTTGGTGTGGCACAAACTAAATTAGGCATGTGTTTTTAAAAAAAAGGCTGTAAAAATGGAGAATTAAAACTTGCCTGGATGCTAGCATTTCATTTAATTTTGTAAGGGCGATCACCAAAATCTTCTAGTCAGGTAGCAGACCTGTGTGTGTGTGTATATATATATATATATATATACACACACACACACACAACAGAACTCCAAGAATGTTGAACCACTAATAGAAAAATTATTAATATGACTATAAAATATTCTCCTGAGAGAATAGAGCTAGAATAGAGCTAGTTTATTAATGGATTGAACCTTTAACAAAATCAGAAATTAGAGAATAATGTATTTTCTAAAATCGGGCATACTTATCAAAAAACCAGTCAGACCTTAATTTAACATTTCTGTTTAGCAGGCACTTTTATCTGCAGCAACACTCCCTGGAGAAATTGGGGGTTAAGGTGAAACCATTCTGCTGACCCCAGGGACAGCAGACACTGCAGCTAAATGCTTATACCTCTATAACAGTCATCCGTTTACAGTAAGTTTTTTATTTTGGCTACCAATAAAGTCTGTAATCTGTCAAATTTAGTAATTCCATGAAATGATGGCTTTTAAGTGTAATAATATAAGAATTCAATAGCAGAAATAAAGTCACTAGACCCAGGCAATATCTGCGGCATTTTCTGAGCACGTGAGTTGAGTTGACAACTCGAGAGTGAAATAACTGGCAGCCCATTCATTCACGCCTCTCCTTGTCCTTTCTTACCCTTAAGGTTACGGCATGCGTGCCCTTCGTCTTCCCGAAAAAAGAGATGTCAGCCCCCAGTGAGTCACGCTGAAGGCAGCTCCGCCTGCCTCCACTCCATCATCGGGTCGAGGCTGGGGCTGTGAGCTCGCAGACATGTTAGAATCTCACACTCGCGGCTGAAAAAGGTCCATCCATCACAATGGGACAATGGGTTTACGGTCAGTGGGAGCCAGAGTGCAGGGACGGGCAGGCTGAGTGATGACTGCTAGGCCACAAGGCCGGACGTCTGATTAAGCAGGAAAGTTGCGTTCCAGCCCCCAGAGGTACACATCACATCATCTCCACCTCACTGCTCAACTAATCTTGCACCATTATGGAGCTTCTTATGGGGCAGAACATGGGAGGGGGGCAACTATCAGTACAGGCCTGTCGAGTTTGTAAATGCATTTATTTTTGGCGTAAAAGAGGATTAAAAACATAAAGGAGGAAGTCGGCTTTCATTCAGTGTCCATTCAGCCCAGAAGCACAGGAGAACCTCAGAGTACAAAGAAGAAAATTTCTCGCTTCATTACAGTTTCTCAGAAAGCTGCTATTGGAGAAAACATTTATAAAGATGAGATACGGGAAATTGAGATATCATCAAGGCCCCTGAGATATAATTGAAATGTTTACCCACAATCAGTGGAGTCTGGATGAAGACTCATGTGAGATCATATAGGAATCTAATTTCAAGCTCCCAGAGATATTTTGGGTTGTAGGCAATTTTAGACTGCTCCATCAACCTGCAGAGACTTAATCTTTATATTCAGCGGAGTCCTCTATGAAATTTATAAAGATTTATCAAGGAAGAAATGAATACAGTCGCATTTTTGTAATGTAGATCTTATCTGGGAGAAATGTAGGGTGAAGTCTCTACAAATTTGTCTCTTCCTTAGGTAATTCCTTAATTTCCCCCCAGAGCTAATCTATGCCACCACCGCAGAACATCGTATTTAAAGATTCACTTGAGAATACTTTAAGGAAGTGCTTCCCAATCTGCTCCTTGGGGACGCACACACAGTCCACGTTTTTGCTACTGGGATCTGGGTGGGAACAAAACTGTGGACCGGATGTGTGTCCCCATGGACCAGCTTGGGAAAGTCTACCTTAAAAAAAGAATACACTATATGCAGCAATGAGGAGACCCTTTCCTTAAATCTACCCATTAACTCTTTAATATTTGTTTACTTTTAATATTACTCTCTTTTATACCACAGAGGTAAGAGGTCACCCTGGTTTTTTACACTTGAGATTTCTGCCCACTGTAGCCAGTTTGAATCATCTCAAAATTTTCACATCCTCTGCCAAGGCAATGTCAGACTCACTCCTTAGTCAGACACACTGTTTAGACTGCAGCCTTAATGGCCTTTCCCAGAAGAAGTTGTGACATGGACGCTTTCCCGTCAGTTGAAGGCCAGAACTGAAGCCTCAGCAGGCACTTCACAGCAGCTAGCCACAGATATGCCCCCACTAATCTATGGCTCAAGTCTGCAGATGCACCTTCAAGCTCTAGTTAGTCTAACAGGCCATGTGACATGTGGTACAGAGTGTTCCTCTAATTGCCTCTTACGGTATGATTCTCCTGCCCAAGCATGGGTATCTCAGTAAAACGGCTAGATCTTTGTGTTCTCTGTCATTCCACTCTCCTTTTGATCATCAGGGGCCTGGCCATACAGTACTTACGACAGCGACAGGGGTTCACTTGGGCCTCACCAGTGCAGTGCAATGACTTCCCCACCATTAAAGGAAACAATGGCCTTCATCTCTCAATTTATTTTCCTCATCACTTCGATGAACACCTTTGGGCTACTTTCCCCAGGAGAGAACACATATTTATTTATTTATTTATTTTATTGCTTGGAGGTTGAAGAACATTTTTTATTTTCAGAAATCGTTCTGCATTCTCCCCCAACGGCTGCAGTCTCATCCAACACACCACGATCAAGCCGTTAGTAACGTGTCATTGGTCCCAGGTATGATGGAGAGCAGCTTTAACTTAACCATGTTTCCAGGAGTACAGAAACACTCCAACTTTTCCACATTTATGCCAAATGGCCTCTCATCCAGCAGCTCCTTTCTGTTGGTTTATTAAATTATATGGCTTACAATACATTGGTTATCTGCTGCCAGTCAGTGGTGGATGGCAAACAAATTTCTCTCTTCATATGGACCCTCTGGACAGCTGTTAGCGTTCAGACCCCAGTCCATCACCATGTGAGAATACAATCATTGCCGCCCTAAAGTCACTGGCCTCTTTGTCCACTAGCTGTCCTCATAGTCCCACGATCCTCCAATAGGCATCAACTCAATTCCTTTCCATTACTTCAATCACCCTAATTATTTCACATTGCATATTTCCTCGCAGTAAAACCTTGCCATGGGCACCTATCAAAACAATGGTGAGCTACCACCAACTTCCTCGAGGTGAATGTGTACCTTGCAGTATTCTCTCGTTGTAGAAAAAAAACACCCAATTTGAGTCATAATAAGTATCCTAGATGGTAGAATGAAGTAACAGGTGCTGTACTCTACAAACACAAAAAGTACAAAAGTACAGTTTGGCCTCATTCCATCAACCTCACAAAGGGGCCTATTCAAAATAGTCCAAAAATAAGAGTACAGCTGGGCATTCTTACCGATCAACTATGAAGTCTTCATTCTCTTATCTTTTTCTTTTTTTAGGAGATCAATATACAGGTGCCTCTACAAGATGACTGGACACCTATCATAAGTCAAAAAAATGTGTTTGTGTGAACTACAGGGAAACAGGAAAGTCGGAAAGGCATGCAGATGTAATTGGAGACATAAATCACCAGTGACATACTTGTGCCTGTTTTCTCGTAATTCCCAATGTAAGGAACATTTCTTAACCTCTAGCCAGATGAACCAAAGGTCGTTGAACTAGTATGATGGTTTGGAATTGGGTAACCTGACCCCAAACTGCATGCGGCATGCAGGACCACTCTTGGGGGGGGAAAGCAACTCACCACCGTCCCCAGCATCCAGCAAGGACTGGAAAAAGTGTGTCACCAAACCACAACCTTCATGCCACCCAAGGCCTCTTTATCCTGCTTGCCCATTAAAATGAAGGAACCAATTAATTCCCCATTGAGAGAGCCATTAGTTGGATTAATATGAAATCAGAGGGTATTAGGACCACCTGCCGATTAAGCTGCGAGTCAGACCACAGGCAAATGTTTGCTTACAGCTGTGTCTGCCCTTTATGGTAATAAAACACATAATGTGGAGCTCTGTATGAAATCTGTGCATCTCAGCAGCAGAGAAACGGCATTCTAACTCGGAGCTGGAGAATATCAACAGCGCGTGCACTGTCTGCGACAAAGCAGGTCTGTGAGTGGCGTGGTTCACAGTTTGGCCTTGCGACCCGAATGTTGTTGGTCAAGTCCTTAGGGGGGGGGGGGGTCCCTGCTGTTGTCTGCATGTGTAGAGTGTGAGGTGCTTAACCTGAAACCCTCCGGCAAAATATCTACAGACTGTGGGAGAAAAAAGATGATTATCCCGTCTATTACATTTCCAGTACAGGGTCATGGTGGATCTGGTGCCCATGCGGAGGGACACGGGGCACTGCAAACAGGATGGCACGCCATTGCAGAGCACAGGCGCACACACAGTGAGTAATTTTAGAGACACTGAATCACCTAACAGCATGACTTTGGGACTGCAGCAGAAGCCCTGTGTGGCCAGAGAGGACCTGCATAGACACAGATATAGCATGCAAGCCTGATTGCATGCACACAAGAAGTCAGAGGCAGGATTCAAACCCACAGTGCTGCAAGGGCAAGGTGAGAGTACCGCCCACTGAGGAACGTCGCCCCCTGCAGGACAAAAAATAAATAACTATAAGTAAGTGAGAGGCGCGACAGGAGCGGCATCTATCACACAGAAATGACTGGCAGATTAATGAACAACACCAAAATCCCAAAATATAATTAAAGTGTTGAAGCTCTTATCACAGTGTTTTTGTGGTTTTTAAAATGCCTTCACTTCCCTCATTATTTTCCTATAAAGATGAAGCCTGTTTTGGTGTCTTTAATCACTTTAAAAATAGCAGCAGTGGGATATTATGAAGGTAGATGAAAGCTTATTGTAGCTGTAGCGATTGTCTGTGGATCATTAACATATCATTTCTGAGATGAGTGGAAGGCAGGGTCACTGTATGCTGGGGGGACGGCGGCGACAGGCTGCGAATGCCGCAGTGGGCGGGATTTAAAACGATGTAGGGTGTTTATGAAGCTCAGGCATTATGTGCAGCTGAAGCTGAAGTTTTCCACAGGTTCAGTGCAGCTGGGTTCTGGCGGTTGCCGCTGTCAGATAGAGGTCTGCATCTTGTGTTCCACATAGCAAATGTTCCATCCAACCGCGCATCGTCCGACCACGCATGCCTGGGGGGGTGGGGTGGAGTGTACCGCGGGCAGCATAAGGTACAGGGTGGGGGTATATGCTGGACAGGCTGCCTGTCCGTCACACACAGAGCGTGGCAGATATTAATATTTATAATGTGAGGTCATTACTCCGAGGTAATCGCTTTTATTTTTTTGCTCACAGTCTCTCTTGATCGTCACAGGTGAAAAGAAAGGAATTCAAGGAGACAAGAGGCTGGTGGTTTTTTTTCATAAAATGACAATTTAATCTCTTCTCAAGGCATCATTGTTGAACACTCCACTGTGCCTTCCTGGGGAGGGAGAGGCGGCCGTGTTTTAGGCAGAAGACATTCCATTCCTTACATCTGAAATGCTTTTTACTTTTCAAATTTACCAAAAAAGCCTTTTTTAGAGCGATAAAAAACCGAGCTTAATTATCTTTTTTCTTTCTTTTAATGGCAGCAGAAAGACAGTGGCTTTTATGACTGCCGCCAAATGTGACTCTAATTCCAGAATAAATCAAGTCTTATTTAGTCAGCTGGTGTGGGGGAGAGTGACAGTTTAATGTTGTGCTTCTCTGGTGAATTACAGCACAGTCTGGGGGGGGGGGGGGGGGG
>JABFEB020000104.1:6720808-6731845 GCA_019775895.2 Stomatorhinus ivindoensis
CCCCCCCCCCCCCCCCGGGGGCTAATCAGTCTGACAGCTAACCTTGTGAAATGAGAGATAGAAGAACAAGAGATATAAAGCAAGAAAATAGATGCAGGGTCTGTGACAGATAAACAAAATGCAGACCATCAAATTGTAATCTATCTCATGTAATAGGCTGAATTTTAAATCTCCTCCTTCCTATTGCAGATGTCTAACTTTTGTGTGTGGGGTCACAGAGAAATACGGGTGGCCCAGAAAAATAAGCAAACACAGAGACACCAACACAAACACAAGCAGGAAGGCAGGGATACGGTACACGGAGCTGATGTGAAAATGCAATTTAGTTTTTGTTCTGGAGGTATGGATACCCATAGCGTGAGGCAGTGTCTGGCTCAGTGGGTCACGATGCTGGCTCTGTGATCGGAAGGTCACTGGTTTAAGGCCTGAAACTGACAAAATGGCTGCACAACTGGGCTCTAGAGGAGAGGCCCATAGGTGGTCCAGGGACTGGCTGATCCTGCCTTCTCTAAACGTGCGTCACTGGGGGGGAAGAGCACCGTCTATCTACTGTAAATAACATGCTGTTTTGACTTCTCCTCAGCCATTCACCAGTTCTGTTACATGTCTTCACCCTTTCTTCCAAAAAGAGAGCAAATGGGACTTCTCCACTCTCTCTGCCTGACAGTACTTAGGCAAACACTACCAGCTCCAATCAGTGGGATTAGACAACCTTGTGATGGTAAATGCCTTATTACATTTCTCCTTTTAACATTAAACAAGAGGCTTATGAGTCTGCAGTTGGACGGCAGCCACAGACTTCATAATAATCCTGAACATAATTAAGTTGCCTTCAGATGAGCTGCACAGTTGATATAGTTTTCACAGTCTGCTGTTTGGGTGGCAGGGGGACATAACTGTGTGTATCTACAGGCAAAACAACAAGCCATTTGTTTACCTCATCTAATTATCAATTTTTTTCCAAACATGCTGTGCATTATGGGAAATTTTAATGTCAACTTTAGTTCTTACAATGTCATGCTGAAACAGAGGTTATATGACAGAGAGCAGAACATTTGTCTCAGCCTCTCATGGTGTGACAGTCATTGAATTAATTAAGTGTTAATCATATCAAAGACATGTTATTCAGTGTAATGAAATCCAAACTTAATACAAGCTGAGATAATTCTACCATGATGCAGTGCAGCCAACTGCGTTACATGCAAATACCAAAAATAATGCTGCTGCTTCTTGTTTTACCCTCCATTGGAAATGACTTGCAAGGATTATCCACCCTTCCACTTATTTTCTGCTACTTTTGCAGTACAGGGCTGCATGAGCCAGGAAGCCCAGGCCACAAGGCAGGGGGGCACCCTGCCCGGGATGCCGGCTCACAAAAATGATCTCGCAACAAAATGCTTCAGCGAGCCTCCTCTGATATCATGGACAGATCTGTGTGAATAACACTCATTACACACTGTTGGATTTCTGAGTGCTGAGTCCTCAGTCATCGAACATCTTTTCTATGAAAATCTACTGGGTGAAGTGGATGGAAATATAGTACGATTTACAGAACATTGTCTTATGTAAAATAAAATGCATATTAACAGCCGATTTAGTCAATACGTTTTCAAATATTAGCGCATAAATACATTCTCAGTCAGCCTGGGAGCCAAACCCTATGCATTGTGGTCACCCAGCTCTTGCATAAATTGAGGTCTTCCATTTCCACTATCTCTGCGGCAGAGACAAATGACAATCCGCTTGTCTCTAATACCATTGCTGACGTCCTGATACAGCTGTGAGCACTTGAGGCTGGAAACCGAAGTGTGACTTGGCTCCCAGCAAGCAAAATGGGATTTGCTATTAAGAGGAATACGTCAAATCTGCTTGGTCCTATAGCTATAAATATCCCCAGGCAGACAGACATGATTTCACACACCCAGAGAACTGAAAATGGGGCCCTTTTGCCATGTAGAGTAACTAAAGTGACCAATACTCTTGCGCTGCACTATAACTATTTGCCGTCATGTATATTAATCATCAGTATAAATGCCAAACCCTATTGACATGTAAAGGATATATGTATCCTGTCCTTTTGTTCCTGTCACAGGGAGCCAAGCAGTTTGTCATAAATAAGGTGTATTTAGAACGTTTTAAACAACACGACGTCACTGACACTGCACACGGAAACATGCAGTTCCTAACATATGAGGGAACATTTTCCGTAACCCTCCATTTATCAAGTGAAGCAGTGAACGCAGACCGTGGACGAGTGCCAAACACTTTCAGTTAACATGGACATAAATTGAGGGCATTAATGAGTCCACTTTGGACTTGCTCACAAAGTTCAAAGAGGCAAATCCCAACCACGACAACTAACAAAAACATTCCGAGGAAAGCCTCAGAGTGTTCCCTACACTGCCAGATTCTCCAGAGTTCTCTTCCATTTTTCTTGCAAAAATAATTCATGCCGTGGCAGAATTTAGCTACATTTGCAGCTTAAAATGTCTGCCACTGGAACTGGTCTGTCTGATGTGGGGGCAGAGTGGGTCACATGAGTGTAGAGACTGTAAGGTGTCGAGTGAAACCCTGCAAAAATAACTGATTATGGGTAATGCCATAGTTACATTAACAAGGCCTATATTTGATCACACCTCTGCTGAGCTGTAACACCTACTCCTGTCACACTATGTGAGCATTAAAATCTCGCTTCATTACACATATCGCTAGACAGCCTGTGCAGAAAAGGGACGTTTCCCACTGACAGCTAACCATACACGCACTCAACCTACACCCAAGGCATGACTTATGGTGTGGCATGAAAATGATTAAAATCAAACAGATCTGCAAAATATGGAACTGAAGGTTTGAAGCCTTCCTGAGCTGAATAAAGATCTATCCCACTGGCTGCAAGTATGATAGAGTGCAAAGGAACAGGGTCATATTATTTAGAAATAACTAAACTGATTTGCATTGTTTTTTAAGTTACATATAATTGTATGGGATTCTTTCCAAAGATGACAACGATAGCATATATATCACTGCACAGAAATATTTTAAAGGCTTCCTGCCAGAGGAATTACGTTGACCTCCTCTACAGTTCACTATTCTCATAATATAGGGAATTTATTTTTAACTGTAAGACTAAAGAAAAAATACATTTTCTTTTTTTATTATAACAGTAGAGTTTTGGTGCTAACATATCAATATTCCTTCCTGCTTTCGAATTTTACTTTCTGAAGTAAAATGTACTGTCGGCAAAAATCTTATTTGTGATTTATGTATTTGGTTAGTAATATTTTTGGTTTTAGTGCAAATGATGCAAAGTTCATTGAAAAGTTTCGAGAAGCTTTCCTGCGCACCCGCTACGTCCCGCTGAGGCTGCTAGCCCTTGGTGCTTTTCAGAGAGACAGACACAGGCTTTTTTTCCTCAGAGTAAGACACCATCAAGAAATGTCAGCAGGAATGGCTTCTTGTCTAAGTGTTAGCAACACAGCCTCACAGACGTTATCAGGCCTGTCTGGGAAACGCGCAAGTCTTTTGAACTGACGTCGCGGAGTGATCAGGGGATGATGAAAGCAGAGGCAGAAAGCTTTGGCATTAAGTCAGTGCTGCACCCACCTCCAGCAGCCACCCCCCCCCACCCTTCCCCAGAAGAGCTAAAATGAAGAGCTACTCTCACTACCGCCCAAAGGCTCAAAGGCTGACCGATAGCCACCTCTGTGAAATGGACTGGCGCCATCCCATCATACCGTTCAGCCTTCCGGCTTCTGCGTTTGATGGAGACGGACTTCTGAGGCAAGCCTGTGGAGCGTGATTCAACGCCAAGGAGCAGGTGAGCTCAGATAAAAGTAGGAAGCGCCAATTCCATTCGGAGAGAGAGAGAGAGAGAGAGAGAGAGAGTGAGAGAGAGAGAGAAAGCAGCAACACTTACATATACATGCATACAGATCTGGGACACTTTTATACATAAGGCCAATTACACACACACACACACACCGTTACGCATATATATATCCGTGTGTATCTGGGATTTTATGAGCGCTATCCTTCTTCAGGAAGGTGTCTCTCTGCCACCCAGCCTGACTTTCTTTCTTGGATTCCTTGCTTGGATTCGAAACACAGCATTTATGCTTTAGCAGTGCGGGACATATCTGTGCACGTGTCTGGAATTTCCAGCAGCCATTTCAAATTAAATGAAGAGAATAATTAAACAATTCAGAAAATAAGACCGGCACCGCTGCTGTTTGTCGTGGCTGTCATCGTGTGTTTGACCTGTATAAAATGAGCGCGGCTGCTGTTTCTCTCTCCAATTTCAATTCGCCTGTTCATCCATTTAAGCAAATCTTCCCGGCAGCGTTGCCCGCTGCCCTCTCTGTCCCAGGCCTTTTCAGATGGATCCGCACTCTGACAAAGCCTCTGTCGAGCCCTGCCAGCTGCAGTACTCTGTGCCCGGACCTAATGTCCCCCCTTTTTTCCGCAAACCCTGTACCTGCCTCGCGAATGAGAGCCTGGCGATGCCTCCTCCCCCCCCCCTCCCCCGAGCTCGGTAGCGTGCAAAACCGAACAAGTGATAAAACATTTGCTGAAAGCATAACATGCCGCGCGAGCACCTACCCCTGCCGCAGACCCATCCTCCTTTCATCTTGACAGGCCGATTGGAAACTGCATACAAAGGAAGTGACACGTTGTTCCGTCCTCCTGCTGACATTCAACCAGGGCGCACGCCTGTCCCCGTACCGTCACCCTAATTAAAGCGCGTTACCCGAAGCGATGGCTGCCTCTGCGCACATGTCTGTGAGAACCTCAGCATTCCTGCCACAGTCACGCACAGCCTGAGGAAGACTGCGGTTTGCCACCTGTGACAGAGTGAACAGATATCAAGCAGATACTCCATAAGGAAAACCTCACGTTTTCACAGCTTTCTGACAAACCTCCTCCATGTATTTTTGGTCTCTAGTAAACCTAACGTTGTATTTACCAAACTTCAAGAGAAACAGACATACATAGTAAGAATGGCATCATTGGTTTCTTTCATAAGTTTCAGGTAATCATACTGAACATGTTAAATACACTCCAAAGGTTAATTGCCCATGCCAAATAATGTAATCTGTCTGACTGAGGAGATAATATAGCTCTTGTCTAACTTACTTTAAGGTCATCAGTGCATTAGGGGTTAGCTATCCTGTCAATATAATGAGACAGAGTAAATGCTCAAATACCTATATTAAAAATTGTGAATTTAAATATTTGGGGACCAGTTTAAAATGACGTATTTATTATTTAATGCTTAAAGAAGATCATGCTGATGTGATAAGTCTTTCGAGGAAGCACCACACATTTTAGCCTGACAAAGGTGTTATGCGTGATGCCATTTGCAGTAGCAAACCTGATAGGTTCCTTCTGGCCACAGACAGCCATCTGCTGGGGAGGCCAGGTGGCATGCCATGGGGACTGCAATCTGACAGGGAGGGGGCCACCCTGGGGCTTTCCATGAGGAGGTGACCAGGGGTTACTGGGAGAAGCGTGTCAGGAGCAGAAGGTGCAGCCCGGCAGCGGGCATGTGGCTCTGCGAGGCTCTGCGACCCACGTCTGGCTGCGCACACATCAGCAAGCACGCATGCACTGCGGCGAGGAGCAGACATGCGGGAGCGCAGCCTTGCCGTCACGCACAGACATGCACGGTGTGCAGGACGAATCAGCCCTTCAAATCTTTACCGTGAGGAGCATTTGTTACTCTCGCTCTCTCCTCTATCAGAAATAAACAAATGTCATTTTCTGCATTCTGGGAAAGACGATTTGGATTTCAGTTCCTTGCCATTAAGCGTGAAAGGATGTGTGAACATGCCTCAGTGCTATTTTACATAATCCTTTAATGAATAAACATTTCGCCAACGTCCCCAGACTGCTGAGGACATTATTTATTCAGGAAGGTCATTAATATTCATTTGTTCTCTCAGCGCTCATGTACACTTTGCAAAATCACAGCACAGTGGAGGAGCCTAACGCTTCCCCAAATCACCAGGGCAAATTAATAGGTTTGTAAGCTACAGGTTCGAATACATCTAGGGGGGCTCATTCACTCCTGAGCATGGCATCCAGCTCAAATTCGTTCCTGATAGAGGCATCTGCAATGCAGGAAAATTGAAAACAGCTTTCTGTCTAAGCTGTATCCCTGCACTGTTTTTGCACTGTCTGGTCATTACCTGACTGTGAAATGCACTTTTTTCTGTAAAAAAATGGTAAAAGCCAATAAACACCATGAGAATAGATCTCAATGATAATGAACTGCATGTGTGGTAGGTGGTTCAGCCACAAAGTCTGCTTTCACAATATTCCCCTGACAGGCCACCACACGTCAACGGACAGCCCCAGGACTTCTGCGAACATGAGAGTCTTGTCCTGCTGTCTTTATTTACTCACTTCTGGGTATATACAGCGATTCTGAAGATGTACAGCAGCGCCACAATGTCCGCCCAAAGCAGGGTTATTTGTATGTGGGTTGATCTTAAAGGGCCGGTGTCAGATAGACGGCGAAATCCTCCTGAAGAGGGCCTGCAGTGCCCCCCACCCGATCTGAGTCAGTCCATGCTCAGCGCATAGATGCAGAGCCCCCCACCCGATCTGAGTCAGTCCATGCTCAGCGCATAGACACGTGAGTGCAGCTGACTGCGTTTGGCCCTTAGAGAACATGGCTGTACACACAGACACGAGCACACCTCAGTGCGCAGTATTATCCTTTTAATTCCATCCTTCTGCTTCACCGTCTGCCTTGACCATCCCAGCCTCACCCCCTCCTCACTGCCGGTGCCACCTTCTGTCTTTCTGACATTCATCTGGATGAAGTCATCAGAGCAGTCTGTCACCAGAAGTCATATGATACACAGAAAAGCTGTTCAGACCGGCACTGTCCAAATCCCCAACATTAGTCAAGGATAATGATAAAAAAAATCAAAATGAAGCGCCGCAAATTTCAAATGAGTCTGAAAACCTCCCATATTTGGTGTGCCTCATCAATTAGAAATCCTGTTAAAAGCCTTTTTACTGTGTCAGAGTTATCTTTTGTGCCTCTGTGAAGGGAGCGATTCAAAAAACCTTTATTTGAAACATCACTATACATATTTTGATATATGAACCATAGCTAAATAGCAGTCCAATCAGCAGTGTCCATCTTTCACTTAGACACAAATTGAGAAAAGAGAAACATTAAGAGCGAATGGCAAATGTGTGGAATTATGGGGGCATCTAAGCAGACTTGGGGGGTTTCCCTGGCAGAGATCAGGGTCCCTTCTCCTTGAGGCTGAACGGTACATCATTCCCATTACATCATTACCATGTAAATACAGTCATAGATATTTCGTAAATGAATTTTGGGGAACATGACACAACGTGCTCACGGAAACGGCCAACCATATGGTCCACCGGCAATTAGCTTTTAATTACAAAATACTTCTAGCTATCAGGCTTATGCAAAGAACAGAAGAGAACAGTCACTGAGGCAGGCGGCACAGTGGGCAGACCTGCTGCCTCACACCCTCACAACACCAGAGCTTGATGCTCAACTTGCTGCCTTCAATCTGAGTGTGTGTGTGTGTGTTTGCGTGCTCGCGCAGGCGTGTGTGTGGACTTTTCTCCCCACGTGCTGCACAGCTCTCCTAGGTGCTCAGATTTCTTCCTGCGTTTCTGTGAATTTGGCAGTTGCTGTGCAGTGCGTGTGCACTGTGATGACTGGCATCCCGTCCAGGGTGTCCTCTGCCTTTTCCTCTGTGCTCCATCACATCCATTTCAGGCCTCCTGGACACAGTTATGGAAGCCTGTCTAAAATGTGCACCTGTTACACGTAACTTCAGTCAAAAGAACTGCGTAGTAAGCGGTCCATGTGGCTGGATATTCTGCATCCCTCCCTAGCTGCCTGGGACACATTGCGGCTGGTGTCAAGGACACTTCTGGAGCAGGGATGAAAGCTGGAGCCTATACCTGGATTTTAGCAATCAAGTCCACTCTTTTCTGTTCTCAGTAATGTTACTATGCCCAGTAACAGGTGGGGCAGCCAGTTGACCTTGAACCCCCAGAGGTTTTTAGTTTCTCTCCTCCGCTGTCATCTGCCTTTCTTTCATTTCTTTCCTTCCATTTCCCCATTCTGTGTTACTTTCTCTAATAATGTTTAATGTATCCACATCCATGTACAGCGCTGTGGAATGTGGTGAAAGGCGCTACATAAAAATGAACTGAATTGACCTGAATTCAGAGGAGATCCATACAAAGGCCACAATGGCACTGAGCGCTGGGGGTCAGACTGAAACCGAGGGCCTGGGGGAAGCTGACAAACCCCCCCCTCCCCCCTCTCAGCCTTCACACTACCACTTCACTCTTCACGAGGATCCGCTGGCTGCAGGGAAGGGTCGGCCTCAAGGTTTCTCTCGCAGTGCGGAGGAACTACAAACGGGGGAAAGGTGTGGAGGGAGCTGGTGCTGCTGGCTGGGAATGGCCCCCGGGCAGCCAGACGCGATGAGCACTGCGGAGCTGCCTGATAAGTCACTGCCCCCCCCCCGACTTCCCCATTGCACATGCTGGACTCAGCTGCTCCAGACTGTTACAGGCCGCGGGATGATGGTTACATCATTCGGATGCAGCTAAACGGTATTCAAATGAAGGAAACCCTCGAGCAGCACTAATTGCGTTTAATTGTGCCGGAAGATGCCCAGTTTGCCCACCAGGGGATCCCCTTAACAGGCAAAAAATGAACAAGAATTAATCCACCTTTTTTCTTATTTTTTTAGAAGATATGCGGAGAAAAAATTCTGGTTGGCATCTGCTCTGCCTATTTTGCCTGTCATGAGAGTGTTGACAGTTCTATTTCTGTGCAGTTAAAATTCCATCCCAATTTTTATGTTTCCATATGTTTTTTTTTTTACCGCCATATCTGTCTTATCTTATAAATCGTGTCATTAAATGTATGTACAAGACAATATAATGAAGCTACGAAGTCTCTCACAGGAGGCTAACTAGATACAGTTTGCATAAAACAACTGTCCATTGAGCTAACTTACATAAAAAAAGAGCTTAATAAATGACATATTAATTAGGTTCCTCTGTACCTTGGAAGATAGTGATCTTGATAAGAATGTGATAGGTCCCAGTCCCAATTCCAGTCCCGGTCCCAGTCCTAGTCCCGGTTCCTGTACACCTGCAGAACACGCTTCCCCTGGGAAACCTTAGAATGTATTTCCAATTTTATGACATGCAGCCTGTTTGTCCGAATGGGATGTGAGGAGGGATGTTTCGAACGTGGCAGAGTTACTTGGCAACGACAGACCCCTGCCCTTCCGATGAATGGGAGATGGCAGCTGTATGTGGGAGCTAAGGGCAATATGGATAAATATCTCGGGAAGTAAGGACAGCACATATTCAGAAGCCTGCTGTTCAAGGTGACAGTTACACTCCTACTCCCCAGCTGGTCATCTCATCCGTCAGCCCGCCCAGGTTGGGTTGCCATCATCAGTCTTGCTCTCTGACATTCCCCCTATTGTCCTGTGTCTGAGGATGTACCAAAATAGAATTTTAAACTATTTTCTGGAACCATATAAACATGTCTCCCAAATAGAACAAGAACATTTTTAGTTCCACAAAAGGTTCACTTAAAAGTTAGGTTTGCAGAGCATCCCAGTTAAAGCATGACACAAACTGGCAAGCCCCTGTGGGAAATAGCTATAGTCCATAGATAAGGCTAAGGCTAGTCAAGAACAACACAGTGAAGCAATCACTATCAGCACCATGAAATAAATTTAACGAACATTAACATAATTTAACAATGTGAATGACATTATTGATGTTTAATGGTGTTTAAATTATGTATTATTACTGCAATGTTTCTAAGGACATTTTCGGAATGTATGTTTACTGCACATTAGAAATTGGCTATAGTCTTAGAAGGACACTATGGCAAATTGTTGCTGTTCAGCGAGTCTGGCTAAATACCCAACAGTGGCGGAAGATGCAATCGCTGAATTGCCGACATTTTTTTTATATCACCTGCTGAAGAAAAAACGTGTCCCATGCACAATACATAGTACTTCCTTTTTATTAAATCACAGACAGTGTCATTGTCAATGAAAACAGGCTGAGACAGCCTATATAGAACAGTGAGTGTCCTTTGTTTGTTCACAAAGTGCATCTCCAGGGAAGGCACCA
Organism: Stomatorhinus ivindoensis; assembly: GCA_019775895.2. Classification (NCBI taxonomy): domain Eukaryota; kingdom Metazoa; phylum Chordata; class Actinopteri; order Osteoglossiformes; family Mormyridae; genus Stomatorhinus; species Stomatorhinus ivindoensis. The sequence goes on from JABFEB020000104.1 coordinate 6,730,982, forward strand.
GTCAACAGGCACGGCGGCTGAAGAGCAGGTGGCTGCATCCTTCTCCACTCACATTAAATAACACTTAAAATGTTACTGTGTGGAAGTATTGGAGATGACGGCTGGATATCTCACGCCTCAGAGACACCGCAGTTCAATCACTGCTTCCAGCAGAGTTCTCTCCAAGGTGAAAAAAGTATTATTACGGTGGGTTAAAAAATAAAGGAAAAGAAAGAAGTCATAACGCATATGTACACACCCATTCCTCCATTTTCTATAATGGTGAATCCAGGTTCGAGCCTGCAGCCCAACCCAGGAAGCACAGGGGACAAGCTGGAGATCATGGCATACCGGTCCACTATAAACAGCCTTGTGGAATTCTACCATAAAGCTGAAAGGACAGCATGGCGCAGCCCAATGTGTTACATTTGCAGCCGTCCCTCAGCTGTCCTGAAACCACTTTGGTGGTAGTAGCCTCTAGCTATCCAGCTTCAGAAGCAGGAAAGCTAATATTCAGTTATACAGTTCAAGTAAAGCTGCAATTTAAGTCTGCTTTGTGATTTAATCTAGGAAAAACAAACAAACAAACAGATGTTTGGGCAAAATTCCCAGAGAAGCACTTTGTAATGTTATAACCACACCTACCTAAAAAAGGTAAAAAATTTGAAAATGAAAAAAATAACCACACCTACCCCCGCTGTCATACCCTGCCAGTCCAAGCCTCGTGTGATTGCCACGCCCCCCTCGTTACCTCCTGTTTGATCCGGATTATTTCCACCTGTTGTTCATCTGTGCTTGCCTGTCCTGTGTATTTAGTCTGCGTCTGAGTTCGTCTCGTTAGATCTGTCATTGTAATGTCTTGTGGCGTTTACCCTGCTTGTCTCC
>JABFEB020000104.1:6739578-6762204 GCA_019775895.2 Stomatorhinus ivindoensis
TACTGTATATTTAAAAACCCGCGAAGTCGTGAATCCGCGATAAGTGAACCGCGAAGTAGCGAGGGATCACTGTATTTTGTAATTTGCATTTTGCTGGATGGAAAAAAATCAGGTGCAATTTGAAGCAAAATACTTTGTGAGATTTTCTATATTTAAAATAGTTCATAAAATGTCATTTTAAGAACCTTCATCACCAGGCTTACATTCCTTTACATACAGCCTATCACCATCTTTGGCATTAATCTATGGAATCAAGCTGCTTCAGTGATCGGTGCAACAGCCTTAATGCATAGTATGTAGCAAAATAGGCCTATATTGTTCACTCAGTGTCAGTATAGGAAAGAAAAATAGAGCGATCGGCAAACAGCACTTCTGTGCTCTATAATGTATGAGTTCATTTGCTAGTGTAGAATAGTGGAATTCTAGCTAATATCAATAGACATGCTCTGGCAGTGACATATTGTGGTTTGTCATATGGAAGCCTACATTAGCGATAATTTAGGCTAGCTACTTTTGTTCCTTATGGTAAAATTAAATTCGTGTCAGCAAATATGAGTTTTTATAGCCTCTAAGCTTGTATAAAAGGGAGGGCCGACCGGTGACCCTGACATTGGATATCATACATCACAGCCGCTGGTACCGTTTGTGTTTTTTGAGTATGTATACTTTTGAGTATGTACTGCAAGACAAAGCCGGAAATTCACGCATGACGATAATTAATGTAAGCAGTATTGTGTCTCATCACTTGTGCATTTAGACTTTATAGTCAAGTGTGGTGGTAGATTATGTCCTTCAGATGTTAGGAAGAAATGACTCGACCCCGTCTGCCTGAACAAAATACAGTTTTTTGGGTCCTGAGTGCACACTGTAAATTTTGTTTATATGAAACTTATTAACATTGAAGAGAAACATGGAACTTTCTGCATCTGAGCAACGCACATCTTCGACATTCCCTGGTAAAATGGCCGCTAGCGACAAATTGACATATTATTCATATAGCTTAATACAACACATTACCGGAGCAAGATGAGAATGCACTGAGGTGACTGCCCCCATCAAAGTATAGCATGCAGGCTGCATCTAGCTCTGCACAGTTTTAAGAACCATTTCTGTCCCGGAACCTTTTGAGACGGCTCCCTAGCAGCATGGACCCAAAAAGCTCCAGTGCACCAATTACTGCCCACAAATGTCAAATGGCGGAGGGGACCAGAGCGACAGATAAGGTCATGGCCTGCAAGCCAAAAGGGACAAATCGGAGGCAACTTCATTCCCACTGACATTTCCTGTTTTAACTCCCAACGGTTGTTTGTTGTCATTTCACATCTCTGTCAAAACCTGCAATATATTATACATGGGTTTTTTTTAATCGATTCTTTTCTCCACTGAGCGTCGAAGAAGGGACGGCCTTTCAGTAATCAGCAAACGCGTCTTCTATCGCCGGCATGTCTCAGATGTGTTTGTCATTTGTCTTCCACATGAATTCATTAAATTGTTTCCAGTTAGCAAAATAACACACAATTCACATGCAACAATGCAGTTCTCCAGCTGCGGAGGGGGAGGGGTGGCTCACTCCTAATGTTTGAATGAGTTTCTATTATAATTCACAGGCACTAATTACATCGCTCCTCCATATTGACAGGCTTTCCAGCTATGCAAACAACTAGATAATTCTTTTTATATTAAAAGTGCCCCCAAATTCAAATGCAGGGTTGCATATTATATACATAGAATACATGGACAAAAGTATTGGGACACCTGGCCATTACACCTACAGGAACTTATTAGGGTATCCCATTATAAATCCATAGGCATGGATATGGAGTTGCCCCCCCCCCCCTTTGCAGCAATATGGGGTGTGTCTCTGGGAATTTTTCTCCATTCATCCACAAGAGTATTTCCGAGGTCAGGCGCTGATGTCCTGATGTTGGAGCGAAGGCCTGGCTTGCAATCTTGGTTCTAGTTCATTGCAAAGGTATTTGATGGGATTGAGGTCAGGGCTCTGTATGGGCCAGTCAAGTTTTTTTTCACCAGAATCACCCAACCATACCTTTAGGGACCTTGGAATATCGGGACTATGGAATTCCTAGTAGGGAAAAAAATTCACAAACTGACATATTACAAAGATGGCGTCCTTTGACAGTACCACACTTGAATTCAGTGAGTTCTTCAGAATGACCCATTCATTCACAAATGTTTGTAAACCTGACTGCATGGCTAGGTGCTTGATTTTATACACCTGTGGCAATGGGTCTGAATGTAACACCTGAATTCAATGATTGAGAGGTGTGTCCCAATACTTTTGTCCATACAGTGTGCTGACAGCATGTACAGTGTATTATCCATAAATGCACCCCCCCATGTCCATTTCCCAGCAAGCCAAAAAGTCTGTAGTCATTTACAGATAAATTACATAATGTTACTGGGAAGTCATAACACAGATATGATTTTCAGTAAAATATTCTGACTAATGGGGGCGGCATGGCGATGCAGTGGTTAGCCCTGTTGCCTCACACGTCTGGGACCTGGGTTCGAGTCTCCGCCTGGGTTACATGTCTGTGGAATTTGCATGTTCTCCCTGTGCCGTCGTGGGGTTTCCTCCAGGCACTCCCGTTTCCCCCCACAGTCCAAAGACATGCTGAGGCTGATTGGAGTTACTAAATTGCCCGTAGGTGTGCCTGTGTGTGTGAATGGTGTGTGGGTGTGCCCTGCGATGGGTTGGCCCCCCATCCAGGGTTGTTCCCTGCCTTGTGCCCATTGCTTCTGGGATAGGCTCCGGACCCCCCGCAACCCAGTAGGATACGCGGTTATAGAAAATGGATGGATGGATATTCTGAATAACCATTAACAAGTGTTGCGGGGTGTTTTAAACCTTAAAATGCAACTGATATTAGCCAACAAAAATCTTGGATACCAAGTGCAGTTGTGTCTGTTGGCAGTGGTGCAGGATCTGGGGGGAACGTGTCCTCCCCAATATTTAATTTGGCTTCATTCATCACCCCAATAAATAGACCTTAGTATTTAAATTATTAAATTGTCCCCCAATATCTAACTCTCCCTTACACTGCCGTCTGTAAATGGAAGCCAGTGCTCCATGTACTTCAACGCTCGTCACCCACAAGTTTATTTCCATTGGTGGTCTGTTTGAAAACATGTGTTCAAATAGCAAGAATATCATGCTGTCAGTATCGCATGCCAGCCGTACCAAGCACAGCGCCGTGAAATCCCGCTTCAATGATGGGGCAGAAACGCGCTGCGAGAGTGCATTATGATCTGCCACAGCGTTGCTATACCGTGTCGTTTTTTCATTAATAATCTATCTGTTTGCTTAATGCACTCAGTTCCAGTTTTAAGGGTGCGATACCTGAATGAGATGGTGCTTCTTTTCATTACAGTCTCCTTGCTGCTTTCCCCCAACCCAAACCAAATTTCTAGCAAAGCCACAATCCACCACAATGCCGACCCTAGCCACGCCTAGCAATGCATCTCAAACCAGGCACTGACACTAGTGTTTTAGTCAGCGCAGCGATGCCGACACGCAATGTGAGGGCGGAGTAGGAGCTGCGGTTTTAGCAGCAGGCATGAATCCAGTCAAAACCAACACTGCCTAAGGCAGGGAGGGAGAGACGGCACACAGCTCTGTGAATACAAATAATTCCAGCACCTGTTAAAATCACAGATATGATATGGACATGAATGCATGCCAAATTCACTACGTGAAATTGTGTATCTGTGTGTTATCTTCCTAGACAACAGAAAGAGCACAAAATATGTGGGTTTTAAACAAAAAAGCAATTGATGTCATTTGTAAGACAGATAATGTAACCCATGTTGATGGATGCAAATGTTAATTGGTATTATGAAAGCAGCCTGAAGAAAAATTAAATGACTGTATGTGTAACATAAATTATGGCCAATGCTCAGTGACTGCTACAATATAAATTTCACAATATGTTGTTACACGCATATAGATACAAGCTTAGACTGTCAGACTCCGTACCTGTCTGTGCAAGTCTTTGCTTTTTTGCTTTGGTTCTGTTTTACCTGCCTTTGTCATTTTCCCAGTTTTTAGATTCTGTTTCTATGTCAGTTCTTAGTTTCTGAGTTATTTGGTTTAATTATTCGTTTAACCTGTTGCCTGTTCTGCCAGCCTTGTTAATTGTTCCCACATGTCCTACATTATGCTCATTAGCTTTCTGTATTTAAGTTCCTGATCCTGCCCTGGACGCTGTTGCTCTTGGTGACTGTGTGTTTGATTTTGTTGTTGTTGTTGATGATGATTCCCTGCCTGTTCATTGGTGTAACCAGTTTCCCTTTATAGATTATTCTGTAGATTATACTTTGTACCTCTTTTTAGTTTTGACCCCCCGTGATATGTTTTTTAGTGTTTGCTAGTGTTTTCACTTTCAGTTAATAAACCCCTTTTTCCTGCGGGCCACCACTGGATCACCCAATCCTTTCCCCGCCTGCACCAATACCTCTCCCTCCGTGCCAGAAACACTTGAGAACATAACCTAGCTAATGCAATAAGATTATCTAAGTCATAATGTGAGGACAGCACTTCAAAGGCCTGGTATTAAAGTCAGACCAAAAATTAAATCATATCAAAACAGATTTGAGGCAAAGTGAATGTGTTTGTGTAGCAACACAGGTAGGCCTAAGATCCTGGTTAGCAAACATCATTGTGATGACAAAGGACCACATTAAAAAAATCAACTTGTCAATATAATTTGGCCGTCCACAGTTGTAAAGTTTCGAGGGCTATGCTGTGCAGAAGGTTCATTTCAACATCAGGTTTAAATCTCAGATGCATGTCTTTGTCATTCTGTACCGGTTGGAAGTATTTATAACACCAAAGAAAACGTCGCCACATTTCTATAGAAAGTCATATACCTGTGTTGTCATTTAACCATAAAAGACCTACAGGGCCTATTGTTCAATCATTTGTTGTTCACAGTAAATATTTAGCTATCACTAAAAGAGGTTTCTACATTATTTTGTCTCAATTCAATCTTAAGACCTTTGCATTTTTAAAAATCTATTCATTTGTAGCTGTGTTGCAGAAATATACAACAGAAACCAGCATTTCTATGAATTAAAATATACTTAAATTAGCTTTCATATTTCAGAGAATGAGTGACGGAAGAGATTAGCACATACTAATTGATGAGGTATCAATTAGAATACCACTTTATTTAGGAACACGTCCTTATACTTTAACGACGTCACATTGAACCTACAGCGACTTCTCCTGGTAGATCCAAAAGGTTTGGTACTATCTTTCGTATTTATTTCAGTACAAAATAAAGATCGACCATCTTTATTCCAACCCCATCGCAGGGCTACATACATACTGTATTCCTCAAGTTCAAAATCTTAAAAATACTGAATCCCGAAAGAAATGTATTAAGTTGTTGCCATTTTGCCCACGGAACCTTCATTTGCAAACTAAAATATACGGTTATTCCTCCCCAATAACTTTTACTGCCTTGGGTTGCTTTTCGAATATTACGAATATTTTTGTAGGAACAAAATATATGCAGTCATACATCCAGCCCCATAGTAATAAAATCCTGAGAATGGTTGTGGGCAGTTCCCTGTGCCAGCAACATTGAAATGTGATTACCTTTCCAATGTGTAAAAATAGAGATTAATTAGTCTCTAATTGTATTTCTTTTCAATCTACCCAGCATACAAACACTTAATATAATTGAGAAATGGAAAGGACACCCGCAAGTCTTAGCTAAGATTGTCAAGGGATTTCCAAGGAGTTCAAAGCACCATAATAGATTTATGCTAGTTCACATAGTCTGACGTCAGATTTTTTTTTACTAATAAATCAAATTGCGACTAACAGCAAGCTTTATTAGTTCGCGATAACTTTAAATATCGGTTGGGAATTATGCAACGCTCTCCTCAGGTCTCCGGTGCTCGCTTGTTTTATTTGGAGATTAACATTATTAATATGTCAGATTCTTTATTAGCATTCTGAAGGCTTTTCTTTGGTTTGGTAATAACCTCCCCTACCCTTCACTTAGCCTAAGTGAGGGGTCTCCGCGGTCGCAAATTTCTGTCGCTCAAATTGTTATCCTTCTGAGTATTAAGTCTGCCAATACTCGGATGGCGGAAGTGGTTATAAGTTTTGTAAACCAGAATTAACTGCTTAATATGTAAAGTATGAGAACTCTAATCACACGCAATTATCCTTTCAGCACCGGGATTGTTGTGCCCGGAATCAAAGAGACGACGCAGCGAAGAAGGTCTAATGAATTTCAAGCATATTTCAGCAGCATTGTAATGAGCCTTCACACTGTTTGTTCACATGGTGCCAAATTATCTCTGTGCAGCATCTACATTAGCCTGCAAATTGCCCCCTTCCTCAAAGGAGGTACATTTTATTTTTAAGCAGGTCAAATGCCCTGCCCGATAACATACGCATCCTTCTTCAGTTAAGCCATTTTAGTGCAATGTGAATTTGCGATGGCTGGTTTAAGTGGGAGGATTCTGGTAATGGGTTAAGGTCATCTGCTTGCCCAGCACATATCCACGTCCATCTCTCGTTGTCCTCTTCTGCTAATAACAAACCTCATCGTTTGCCCTAAACTGACAGTTAAAGCACCCGGCCAGAACGACGTCTTAAATTGACACGAAAAGTAATTTGCCTCATGACTGGATGGCTTAGGAATAAACTCAAAATAAAATTGATGCCAAGAATCCTATGCGCAAACTAATTACTATTGCACGCGGCCAGAGGACAGAAAATAGCGTGCACGGTGATAAAAAGACTCTTATTGTCTGTTCTGATCTTTCGCCGTTTTTGCCAGAACCCCCGGCTCGCCATGGGTGATGCCGCAGCCGTGCCAGAAGTAACATGTAGTGCATGCAATCAAAAACAGCCCCACGGAAAGAAAAGCAGACACACCCGGGATTTTGGCATTGGACGCAGGAGCGCATGTCTCACATCAGGCCGGTAAACACTCACTGTCTGTGTGCTGGGAGACGGGCAGGGCGCTGGTCGCCCACCGCGGGTGCAGAAACTTCACTTTCTTCAACGGGTGCCGCCAAGCAGATCCTATAGCTACTTTAATTACAAAGCTATTATACGTTTTTAGGGGTGGGGGTGTACGGAATGGTTGTCAGTAAAATTAAGGTAAACACTACATTTGTACAAAAATATTGTACAAATATCCCACTGGTACAAAAATATACTTAAAGCTTTCAAAGTTTTTCTTTCCATGCAACTATAGGCTAGAATCATCCGAATTGTAGGGCTGTTGACAAGCGTTGCATGTCTTTTCTCCTGCTGAAGTGAAGGACTTTGTTTTTTATTTGTTTTCGAACGTCAGCTATGTTATTATCTCACCTATAATTAAGTTAGATGTGTTTTCTTGGGACGGCCTTTGGAATTACATTAACTGCTAACGCCGTTAGGATGCAGCTGCAACTGTTTCATCAGGAACTCTTCGCAAATTGAAAAACACAATTTCAGCTATTTCGCATGAATAAGCCTGCAACTATTTCGCATGAATAACCCACTGAACCGCATGCTTTTGTTGTGAATGCATACTTTAATTTCCCCCTTTAAACTTCACGTCATAAATACACCTGATAACATCTGTTGTTTTTAATTGGACTGTTAAAAGGGAAGAGGCTTATGACATTGTGCAAAGAGTTCATAATAATGCGTCTTGCCACCTACGGTTTCAGTGCGCCGTGTTTCCTCCCTTATTCACTTCCCCGTGAATCCCCTTATTTACGCAGCCAGTATCGAGGCAGATTGTAGAGCGATTCAGGAGGCGCGAGGAGCAGTGTGAAGCGCGTCTTTATCTGCTACTGCAGGAAGGACATCCCGGTGCCGTCTCCATGTCACAGATCAAGCTTCAATTTGCTTTAATTTGTGTTCCTTACGTAGGCCTTCTACCCATGTTATTGTTCAACGTTGAATTATAGTTAAATGTGTTGAATTCTGGTTAATGTTAAAATATTATCGTTGAAACTGAATTGATTTTTGGTCATATTTTCAATATTGAAAATGGTTGCAAAACCTTGATTGAATAAAGTGAAACATTGAAGATCAACGTTGTTTCAACCTTTTTGTCTGATATGGAATCGATGTCATTTCAACATAGACCTACGTGTGCTATCTGGGTATATCTGGATGAGTGGAACGGAGCGTGAGTGAGGAGCGGAGCGGGCGGAATTTAGTCGGAGCGCGGAGCGGTTTTTTAATTAAGGCTCCTATTTCGCTCCGATACCGCTCACACTACGATTCTGAGGCGTGATCAATTCTACCCAGAATTCATCTGTATAATTATCAAGACTGTTACACAAATCGGCCGAGATGGAATTCGCAAAGTATTTCACAAAGGAATCTGATAAGAATAGCACACTTGTATTGTGCTACCTATCAAACGTATAGATGACAATAATGTAGAGCAAGAACAATGTAGCGAAACTGTTTCAGTAAGTAAAGATTCACTTTAGAATCTAAAAAGACACCTTTCTCGGAAACATGAGGGTGTGTTACGCGAAGGCCAGAGGAAAATTTTTATATGGTTAAAAGTTTTATATGGTTGTAGCATATCAAGTATATAAAGTAAATAAAAGTATAAAAACATATAAACTAAGTAGGCCTACTGGTAATCAAATAAATTAGTTTTGTCATTCAAAACAGGTTTAATGGGATTTTTCTATTTCACGTAACGCTGTCGGTGAAATTTTATTTTAAAGAGACGCAACAGCAGCATCAACAAAAAAAATTGAGGAATTTCAAAAATGGTAGGCCTATATTATTCAGGTTACGCCCACCGATTCCTTTATTTTTAAGCCTATTTTTGTATGGAATGCCATTGCCAGATTTGTCCGTTGTTGCCTATATGTTGTTTAAAACTAAATATTTTCTGTTCCGAATGACAATTTTGCCGTTTCTCATATTTTTTTATGATATAAAGCTTCGGTGTAAGGTGACATTTGTTAGGCATGCAGATTATTTGTCCCTCTTTAAAATTGGATCGAGCGTGGAGCGATTTGACTGGAGCGGGAGGAAATTTTAGTGGAGCGAGAAGCGGTGTTGAGCGGAGCCGCTTAGAGTGAATTAAAGCGGAGGAGCGGGCGGAGCCAACAGCCTCGTGAGCGAGGAGCGGAAATTCCGCTCCACTCCACTCCGCTCACATGTTCTGGTATGAACCTATGGGGTCCTGTCCTTTTGGCTCCTCCGTATATTGTAATAAATTAGTCAGCGAGTGATGGTGTTTGTATAAAAGAAAGCAATCGCAAATAAACAGTGTACTGTAACTAAATATAAGGTAAGGTTTCACGGATTTCGATGTAACTTTGAGTACAGTATCTGAGTAAACAGTTCCACCGCATCCCTCGTTGCATCAGATACTATTACATAGGAAGTACATGGTATATAGGTGTTGCCCTCTGGCGGCTATTTAATATTAATACTGATTTGGCATGCGACTTATGTCCGTCCATCACCTGTGTATGTCTTATCTCACCCACCCAACTGGCATTTTGAGCCAGATGGCCGAGGTTGACCCACCTTCCACCAGCGAGTTTAGGAGCTGAAACCAGCATGAATGACGTAGCAGTTAGGGCACTCGGAATACTTTGAGGAATACGTGCTGGGTTAGGGGGTAGATGGAGAGATGTACCTCCTACTGGTGCTTCACTGTTTTTCTGTCTGTCATTTTTCATACTGGCCCAGCCCTGGTTCTTGGTGCATCAGCGATTAAAATAGCGATTGCTGACGAACTCAAACTGAAGCGAAGTTGTCACCACAATCCTGTCAAAAAATTACAAACCTTGGTCTATGCTGGTATGCTTTTAGACGTAGGATATTGAAGTTCTACTATCCAAACATGAAGTTTCATTTTTTAAAAAGGATTAACTTTAATAACATTATATAGGCTTGATAACCGTATTCGGTCATAATTTGTACGTTCCCTGTTTAACGAACAGAAAAGATCGGGTCATTAAATTCCCGAAATGAAGCACCTTACCATCCTAGGTGTTCGTGTGATGTGCTCCACACTCACTTCGGCCCTGAACTGGATAAGGATGGATCTATGAAGCGGAGTGTTTATATGTGGATGATGTATTCCCCCTACTGGCCAACTGTAGGTACTGCTACATATTTTAAAAAGTGTATTGCATATGGTCTTTTCAAACAAGAGCACTAAGGTTGGAAAAAGGAATTTATTTGCCTTTGATTACTAATCTCTGATGATTACTAACCTATAGCTGAAATAATAGCACACCAGTTGGAGTAGCAGTCGTACCAGTTTAATGGCAAAGGTCACTATTTAATTTACAAATGATAGAACATGCTTTTCCTCTTACTGGACTTCGATTGCACCTTAGTCAGTAGCATCCAGTCGTTGACAAGTAGTGTGTTACAAGCACATGTGTGGACATGCCCAGTGGAGAGTGGCGCTGTAGTTCAGTTGGGGGGCTGGAGAGTCCAAGCCAAGGTGTTCAGATTGTGGTGTAGCTCAATTCACTTGCCGGCCTTCTGAGCCTTTTGGGCTGACTTGGTCACCTTGCCAGCACTGCTTGTCTTCTTCTCGACGTTCTTAATGACTCCCACAGCAACCGTCTGCCGCATGTCCCTGACAGCAAAACGGCCTGCAACACACACACACAGACACACACATATGTACGTATGCACAAACACACACAGGCACGGAGAAAGAGGTGAGAATGGCTTGTTTCCTGCCACGATAGATAGATAGATAGATAGATAGATAGAGGGAAAAAATTGGCATACAGACATTGACAAACTAGAAAACAACAAAATAAAAAACTGTTAAAAATTGATGCTTAGTTTTGCTAAATCCTCAAATGTTCAAAAAAGACAAAAAGTTAAAAGCATTTTTTGTCTTCACCTGCACTAAGATTTCTTATTGTAGTTGTATTATTTATCAATTTACTACTTCCAGGACTATGGAAAGCCTTTCAGATTTTAAATGTATTTGTGTATACAGTTTTTACTGTAAATGCTTTTTATTTACTGCAAGTTTTTTTTAAAGTTTTGCTGCAGTAGTTTAGTAGCTAAACTCCTTCTGTTTAATTTTAAATTGCAATCATAACAGCCATTATACTTTCATCCCCCAAACTTCAGGTCTACGTAAATAACAGATGAGTTATTTTTAAAAGTGAAGATGGGGCTATTCCCAGCATTATCATCATTTTAATTAAAGGTCTTTTGAGAAGTTTAAATACTGCACTGCTCACTGTTAGACATTAAGTACTATATGTCTGTAAAAATATAATTGCATGGGAAAGTGTGACAGATACGAAAGACACCGGGAGCCTTGTTAGCAGACATATTGTGTCTGGTGCTGTCAGCCCATAAATTAAGAAAATTACACAGTTGAAAGGAACCTGTAATTTTAGGAACAATAAACTGGCAGAGACACTAGAAATTAATTAACAAATAACCTTTTTTTTTAAAAAAAAACAAGCTGTGGAGGTGTAGTGTAATTTAAATCAGATGTTGTTACAGAGCAGCACAACTGTAAATTACCATCAGTGAGTAAGCACCATTTTATTTCTTTTGTTTGTCTGGTGCTGAAACAGCTGCAGTCGGAGAACAGCGAAGATGATGTAATCCATCCATGAATCTGTCTTCCTGACTACTTATCCAGTACAAGGTTGTGGCACAGGACAGAGGGCACAAGGGGCAGTGTGCCAGTCCATCGCTGGGCACACCTGAACAGAGCTACACACTCAATATTGTATTTGAGAGACGTCAGTTCACCAGTGCCACATGATTTTGCACTGTGGCTGGAAATCAGAATCCCTAATGAGATCTCATATAAACATGGGGAGATCTGAACTGACCCAGAGTCCATGCAGGAACTAGACCTCCAACACACTAAGCTAGGGTGTGAATGCTGTGTGCCACGAGATGCCCAGTCTGTGTGGCCCTGTTTGGAGCAGAGGACCTCAGCTGAGCAGGGGGGCGAGGACTCACCTAAGGGCGGGTACCTGGAGAAGCTCTCTACGCACATGGGCTTGCCAGGCACCATGTCCACGATGGCAGCGTCCCCCGACTTGAGCGTCTTGGGGTTGTCTTCTAGCTTTTTGCCAGAGCGGCGGTCAATCTTCTCCTTGAGCTCAGCAAACTTGCAGGCAATGTGGGCTGTGTGGCAGTCGATGACTGGGGAGTAACCCACGCTGATTTGTCCCGGATGGTTTAGGATGATCACCTGTGACAGGAACATTAGAGACAGCAGCTTGTGGTCATGGGGAGGGTTAGGGTTGCTGGCACTGACAGGAGCCCTGGAACCCTTTAGCCTGCATCCTGGCTAACCTCAGAGGAAACCAGCAGTGGACTGGGATTAAATTTCAGCCCTGGGCCCAGTACTTAAAAAAAGTCGAATCTGAATAATAATGATCCCGATTTTGAAATCCCATGTTGTGTCACCCAGGACTAGGTAATCCATTCAAAAGCAACATTGGATTGGATCACTCTGGTCCAAATACAAACCTTTCAAGATTACCAAATCCAGATTACCAGTTTTCAATTTCTTTTAAACAGTCAAACCCCTCATCTCACCCACAACAAATAAACACAAATATGCATTTCTCACAAAGATTTTGAACATGCGATTTAAATCATAAAACAGTTAAATGTCCAATAGTTAACAATAATAAAGCATGTAACAGTTAGAAATTACTTTTGATTGGTTCATCGCTAATGACTCTGTCTTTGTAATTCATACAGTGATGAAGAGCAGTTACACTTAAATATATTCATTTTGTTTGATATTGACAGTTGTTTGGAGGATTATGAGGACAAAATCCTTTTTTTATTTTAGTGTAACAAAAGGCTTAAAAAGTATCCTCATGTCTGCTTTATCACTGATGATTCAAGTGCAAAATATAGATAAATGTATACACCACTTGATACAAATGTATTTTTTGACCAATTTAACAACCCATTTTCAAGATTTCATCAAATTTATTAGCCAAAGTTCAGGCAGATTGCATCTGAACAACTGGGCCTGGACTTTGGGCCCCCTCATGGTATAATTTGCCAGTCCACGTACCTGTCGGTCCACTGGGAACAGCCCTGCAGGGAATTCTTGGCTGGGTCAGATGAACCTGGACTCACTCTGACATAGCTATCACACCCATTGCAACGAGCAGTGATTGGGTATTTGTAAGCTACCCCATAATAAGGTACAACTGCTCTGTGAGACAATTTGGCCAGTCTTGTCTTGTTTGATAGCTGTCTTGTTGTTGTCCAAAAAACTGTGAGTTCTCAACCTTAATTTCCCAACTGGCTGTTTGGCTGTTTATAAAAAATAAGTGGTTGGAGGACAGGTGTGTACTGTTTCTGTCATATTGGGATCGAGCAAGATTGTGAGCTTGAATCCCAGGGACTGCACATAAATTGTAACCTTTTAAGTTGCTTTGGTGAAATGTATCTCTTTTGGAAACATTTTTTTATACCTAATAATTGAATAGTTCTTTACCATGTTTAGTGGGACCTCTTTCACTTGGTCTGTTATTTAAGGAGAGTCCACGAGCATCTGTAATGAGATCTCTCTCCCACTTGCGTTTTCCGTGGTGTATGTACAGTATGACTCTGATTCTCTGCATTGTTTAGTGTACTTGTTAGAATTACATTACATAGGCAATAGGTCACTTTAGATAGATCTTTTTCTTTTTTTTTACTGGTCTCTCACAACGTTACAGTACTTCTAAATGATTAATAAGACCTGGAATATATATTGCCCATTTTAAAGACATTGGTATATAATAAGCACAATGTATTCATGTAGGATTCTTTTGAAATTTAATGCCTGTATGACATTTAAACCAATCAAATAAATGTTTTTTCATGAATTCTTACTTTTTTACTGTCTTTAGTACATTCCTACAGTATGTGGAAATTTTACTGTGATTCCTTGCCAGGAATAGTTCACGACAGAACGGTAACGTAAGAGGCATGCAAGAGCATTGCGTTTCTGACTAAGCACTTCAAGGGTGTGCAACTTCATAATATTACACAGTGATAAACTGCCTTGCAGGCTCTGAGATGAATCAATCAGACACAGTGGGAGGGTGTCAGTCTCTAAGTTAAACTAACTAAACACATGATACCAATTCATAGTGCCTTTTCCTGTGTGATGTATACAGTAGGGTTATTACTGTTAACTAAAACTAAAAAAAAACTATGAATATTCCTTCTGAAATTAACTTAAATAAAATTGAACACAAACATCAAATATTTTATGTTACTAATGTTCTAATGAAAATTAGAAAAAAAATATTGATGCTAACACTATTTTTATATTATCCCCTTCTGGATTCCTCACTGTACATTCATTCTCCAAACACTTATGCTGAGCATGTAGCACTGGGCATAAGGACACCACTGAAACAATATATTTATTGCTTATAAAATGTTCTAAGGGCAGAAGGAAAAAGGTGGAGGTGGGTGCAAGCAACTAGAGGAGGTGGGACCAAGACATCTGATTGGTTGGTCCAGCTTCCTCTAGAATCTGATTGGTTATCTCTCTGAATCAATCATTTTTCCTTCAGCCCTCAGAACATTTTTGTGTAAGTAAAACTCCCGTGAGCTCGTGGGGGGCTTCAAAGGCCTGTGTCAGCATAAACTGACCTGAGCCGTGAAGCCAGAGGCCTCCTGCGGAGGGTCTGACCTGCTGTCTCCACACACATTCCCCCGCCGAATGTCTTTCACGGATACATTTTTCACGTTGAAGCCGACGTTGTCGCCTGGCAGAGCTTCACTGAGGGCCTCGTGGTGCATCTCCACCGACTTCACTTCGGTGGTGATATTTACTGGGGCAAAGGTGACGACCATGCTGGGCCGGAGGATCCCCGTCTCCACACGCCCTACAGGCACCGTGCCGATTCCTTCGGGTGAAAATAGAACAGGGACATCAGAATAAATAATGAGCAACATGCGCTTCCATATTGCAGCCTTGCTAAAAGCACTCAAATGTGAGCAAAGGAAATCCGAGTTTCTCACATAAGCATTTATCTGCAAGGATGTCGTCTACAGACATTTATATGTGCCCAATCTTGGAGCTGATTTTCACCATGTGCGTAAAACAAAGTGCAAGCAATCCCCAGGTTAAGAACATCAGACTTGCGGACAACGTCTACTTACGAGAAGACTGCAATAAAGCCTATTATATAAAAAAGTTTATTATTAACGAATGCACACTACTTCTAGATGAAAACATCGCATGGCTTGAGGCACAGAACAATACTGTGGGTAGTAACTTTTATGTAAGAATCTCTTGTGTTACTGGTATCTTGTTGGATGCTTGAGGTCTCGGTCCTCCTCCTTGGTGGGCACCTGAGCCATTCCCTGTATTTTAGCATTTCACCTCCAGCTCAATTAATTAATAAACCATAATTAGTGACTTAACTTCCTGACATATTGGCCACCCAAAAAAGGGAGTTAAGTGATCAGTGTTGACACACCACAGCAAAATGTGTCCTCTGCATTTAACTCATGAGGACGAGTTTGACAAATACATGAATATATTGAGTGATTATGGCAAACACTGGGGTGACTTGGCAAACCTGACACACCTCATGTAACATTAAATTGTAGTTTTACACCAGCATGAACACAATATTAACAATACAAGCATCATTTTCTTTGGCTGCCTAAGACAGAGTGCTGGAGTTACTCGCAGTAATCTGAGTGTTTTATCCGGATCAGAATGTTGAACCTGATCTTCTGTATGTATGACAGTATTGGTCCTAAAATATTATAGACAGTATGAATAATATTAGTACAAGACTGCTCGGGTCTTTTATATACAAGCTTACATTCTGACTGTCTATGCATTGTCATGAATACGATTATGTGCGTTTGTGTCTTTGGGCTCCACCTCCGATCTTGTAGACGTCCTGCAGCGGCAGGCGCAGGGGCTTGTCTGTGGGCCGCGTCGGTGGTATGATGGTGTCCAGAGCCTCGAGCAGGCTCACCCCGCCGGTATGATGCTCTTTCCGTTCCAGCTTCCATCCCTTGAACCAAGGCATCTGTGGAGAACCGTGCTTAATACTGCACTTGCCGCAACACGCCCGAAGGCAGACCTGTAACTCTGACACCACTACCAAATGGATGGAAGACCAAATTCTGTATTGATCAAATCCTGAAGCGTTTTACCCTTGAGAAAGTTTATTAAAAAGCTTCATCTACCTCTTTAAGCTTCTACATTTGGGGAATGTATATATGATAATGAATGATGAGTCGCATTTAACTAATGCGAGTGCAAGAGAGGTAATGATGTGGGTAATATAATCTCAGTGGATATGGGGGTCATACGCAGGTGAAATGCTGCTTCAGCATTTTTCGTCTTATCACGCTGCAGCACAGCCCTGAAGTTCACAGCGGGGTGGTTGCAAAGCACTTACATTGGGGGAGGGCTCCAACATGTTGTCGCCATGCCAACCAGAGATGGGCACAAACGGCACGGAGGAGGGGTTGTACCCGATCTTCTTGATGTAGGCGCTGACCTCCTTCACGATCTCGTCGTAGCGCTTCTCGCTGTAGGGCGGCTCGGTGGAATCCATCTTGTTGACCCCGACGACGAGCTGCTTGACGCCCAGCGTGTAGGCTAGTAGGGCGTGCTCCCTCGTCTGCCCGTTCTTGGAGATCCCCGCCTCGAACTCCCCGACTCCGGCGGCCACAATCAGCACGGCGCAGTCTGCCTGTCCGGCGAGCACGGGGGGGTATGGGACGCAAATATGCAGCCATTTACTGTCATTTCTGCGAGGGCTGTACCTGGGGAGCATTGTCACTCAAAAGCTTCCCTCTATAATTTTCCTAAAGCGTGGATTTTTGAATCACTTTATGGAATATAAGTTGTTAAATTCTACCTAGGTATTTTGAACTAAGATATTTTCAACCGATAACCCAGATCTGGGCTGGGTCCATTTGTTCTTCTTATTACCTTTCATTAGATGGATTACAGTTTGCCTGGCCTGACCTAGTATGACCTATGTATATCTATGTATAGGCTGCCGGTCTTTTTAAATATTGACTGTATTCAGAGGTCGGTGGATAGTCGAAGGATACAAAGCTTTCACTAAGCTAAAGTCACAATCCTTGTAGAGACTTCTTGCTCATTCCTGCTTCACAGGTGGCGCTGCACCCGACAGCCACCTCTCGCCTTGCAGCTGCTGAGCCCACAAGATGGTTCGAGTAGCATGACCTGAGATTAGAACTGCTGTTCACCGGGATTAAGAGGAATCAGTCAAGTTGGTTCCCGCATCCTATTAGGGCACCACCTGGTCATCTCCCAAGGGAGCTTTTATGGGCACTTAGCACTGGATAGAGGCTTTGGGCAAGACCCAGGACTCGCCTGAGGGATTTTATCTACCAGCTGGCTGGAGAATTTCTAGAGATCCCCAGAATGAGACAGTCTAACAACATTTGACATAGGTCTGGTCTGCACTGAGAATTACACCAGGAGAAGTAGTGTGAGGATGAACATGAAATTCTGTGTAACTAGGGTCATGCTAGAAACCATGCCCCAACACCATCATGAATTCTGATGGACAGTTTGTTCAAAATCCAAATTATTTTTACCACTGACATGGCTTTTAAAAACATAGCCCACATAGATTTTTTCCAATCAAAACATGTTACCACAGACATGTTTGTCCATATATGGACAGCTCAGCAGCCCCTGTGTGGAACATAATATTAGTTAGATCAATGCTTACCAACCCGGTCCTCAGGGACCCAGAGTCGGTCCACGTTTTTGCTCCCTCTCAGCTCCCCACCGAGAGCAAAAATGTGGACTGTCTGCAGGTCCCTGCGGACCAGACTGTTAGAGACAGTTAGAGAATACGAAAGATTTATTGCTAAGGGTCAGAAGAGCAGGTCTATGCTGAACACAGTTCTGATAAACTATGACAGTATTGCGATATACATACATATACCCTATTGTCTCATACTAACTCATTTGTACTGTGTGTGCACCACATCTCTTTGTAAATACTCCATGTTCTTTTTGGGCATGCATTCAAAGGTCTCTCTGTCCTATATATCACTAAATCGTATGGGTCCTCCAGTAGGTCTAACAGTCAGAAATACCAAAAGAATCTCCATGTGCATGTGAAGGACATGACAAAATAAAGCTGATTCTAATGTGGTGACCTCATGGGGTAATAGGCTCCTTCTCACACCTGGGAGGTCCCAGTGATCATGTTCTTGATGAAGTCTCTGTGCCCTGGTGCATCGATGATGGTGATGTAGTACTTGGTTGTCTCAAACTTCCAGAGGGAGATATCGATGGTGATCCCCCGCTCCCTCTCTGCCTTCAGCTTGTCCAGGACCCAGGCATACTTGAAGGAGCCTTTACCCATCTGTAGCAAGGAACAGACGAGTAGAAGATGTTGGTCAACTAACTGAGTGAGGTGTGGCTACAAAACACATTAAAGTTCTTGGTAAGGGAATGGTATATTTGCTGATAAGAAAATATCTGTAACGTTTAACTTGAAGGTATCTATGAATTATTGGTACCTTCATAATACATTATAATGGTCAATATAAGAACTAATAAAGCATTATATCATCTTCAATTGAAATCACAAGGCATTATAGTGCTGATTATAATACTTCATAATCTCCAATGAAGCTCTCTCTAAATGCACTATAGATACCTTCATAATGCACTATAATGGCATTAAGGATAATGACATAAGCATTAAGGATGCTTTGTACTGTATAATGAAGGTATCTATAGCACATTAGAGATGAGAGCTTCATAAAGCATTCATAATGCATAATAATCATGGCTATAATGTGTTATGCCTGTTTATAAATATTTATTGCCATGCTTATAATGCATTATTACGGTGCTACAAATGTTTTCATTTATTCTTATAGACATGACATTCACAGAAGGTGTTACCAAAATATCATTAGATATGTCAATCATTAGAACAATGCTGAAGCTAATCTGACACCCCAAGCATAAAAGTGTTTCAACTACAGAGTGATAGTATCAAATCTGTCCAATTTCATACAAACTCAGATGCACAGAGGTATATAGCAAAATAGGAGCAGCTGAGGAACTGGGCTCATGCACAAAGGCTGTGCATTTGATTTATACTTTATTGGTTAAGCAGCTGCTTTATAGCGAAAGAAATGTGCAATCGAGAAAGCAGCACTAGCCAGTCCCTGGAGTAACTGCGAGTTAAAGGCCTTGAATAAGGCCCCACCTGTGAAAACACTCTGCTGACCATGGGATGTGAACCGGCGACCTTCCAGCCAAAGGAACAGTGTGCCGACTAACTCAGCCACACACTGCCCCCGCATGCGAAGTACATGGCGAATACAGCTGACCTCAGCTATTCCTGAGCTCTCCACAGCATGATGTTTAAACTGACCAATTTCAGTACAAACACAGCTTCTCAAGACCACAAGTGTTGAGCTGACATCACAGCAATGGGTCACTGGAGCACTTTAGCAAGATTGAAAAAAAAAACAAACAAACGGACTGAATAGTGTACTAAAACATGCATAAGATGTCAGGAAGATCGTTAGCGGGTCAAAAAATAATCATTAAAAAGTGCGGCTGCATGAAAGTGATTGACGGCCCCAAGGTAACGCTGGCATCATTAATGAAGTTCTCTGTGCTGAAAAGCTCGGTGTCCTGACATTGATTGGCAGCACATTGCTAATCTTTAATGGTCGAGGCCCCTCTGTCGGCTTGGAAAAACTCCACTCTAACCACCTCTGTAACCTCTGCTTGAAGGCTCATTCTTCAGCGGTATGACCATGAGCTTACATAGTTTTAAGCTGTCTATAAGCATAGTCATCCATAATAGCTGATACGGTGATGAGTAGTAATGACCATCCAAAGTACCATTCATTCATTGTAGTTTAATCACAATATGCAAAGTCTTCTTGCACAAGCGTGTACTTGGGACACTTGGAAAATAGTGCAGAATGGTGGTGTATCAGACAGTGAGTAAAAAAAGATGCTTATGAAGCTTAATGAATGACTTCAATAAGACATCAACCTTTACAGACTGTCTAAGGACTCATTTAAACTATAAGCCAAACCGGATAAATGGATCTGCTTTACAAACTGGTCTCAACGGAGACGAAGGCTTCTAACATTCAGTGGGTTTTCATAAATGGACAGTAGCACAGCATGTGCAGTTGTACATCCCATTGTGATGCTGATCATTCTGTGTTTCACGGTGATGTGATCGTAAGTGAATCTTTATTAATATAGTGTGCCTGGACAAAATTGCAACACACAAATGTGTGGCCTGTTTAGAGAACTGTGAATTGAATGTAGGTTAAAAACAAACAAGTAATAATATCTATCACATTATTTTCACAAGGTACCAGATGATATTACAGAAAATGACATATGGCTTGTGAATCAAAGTGAGTTTGACCCCAAAAGACTTTGTGTATAATCACTTTAGTGTGTCTGAGTATTGGTAGTCTATTCTAAATGAGCCCAGAATGTATATTCAAATCATTGTCAGAAAAGGAAAGGATGATGGATAGGGCTGCAGATCCCTGTGATGATTCTCTCCATCTGACCTCAGCCATGACTCCCTTTGAATGGCAATCTTCTCGATTCTGAATCTGAAAGCTTTTTGTTATTTTGAGTACTACCTTTTACGGACACTCAACCAGGAAATGGATCCTGCCTCTAATGTCAGTAGTCTGATAATGTGAATTTTCCACCTTTTTGGCAGACATCTTGTTCTAAGGGATCCATCCGGCACTGTGTGGTTTGTGTGGGGGAAACTTCTGAATTTCTTAGAGGATTCTAGCTCATAACTGAACTCAGATCAGAAGCATGTTGGTTTCAGTACAACCTTCAATTTGTTTTTTTCCCCCTTAGTTGACCTGGGAAAACGATTACACACACACGGCACTACTGTCTGCTCATGAGCCGTACTATTTAAGGTGTGAAAGGCAGGCCTACCTCAGCAGCTTCCTTCTCAAACTTTTCAATGGTCCTCTTGTCAATGCCACCACACTTGTAGATCAGGTGCCCAGTGGTAGTAGATTTACCAGAGTCCACATGGCCTATGACCACAATGTTGATGTGGATCTTCTCCTTCCCCATTGTCTGACGCTGGGGACAGGCCAAGGGGGGACGGAGCGTAACCAAACCTCTAAGGCCCAGAATAGAGAAGAAGGCCACCAGAATCAACAGGATATTTGCATTACACAGATGTCATATTTCAAGGATGGGTGACTTAGAAATGAACATGGTAAAATCTCTTGATCAGATTACTGTAAACGCAGTGATACATTGTCAATGTCCCATTCTAATACTCTCTACTGAACAAAAGAAAAAAATTGTAACCTTTCCAGAGGATAAATGAACTTTCAGATCTTTCCAATCCAATGTTAGCTTCCACAATATTGGCATAGTGAACCACTAAGGCTGTAATCAACACTCTTCATAAAGTATATGAAACATTAAGCAAGAAACATTAATAAAATCCCTTTTTGATCTTGATGAAATTATCATATTATTGTACACACTATAGGTAGTATACATTACATCTGCTACCACAGTGCTGAACCAGGAAACAAGTGATAAAACTAATTTGTTTTTGACCTTACTAAAAAGTTTAGAAAAATGTAAAAAAAAAAAAAAACATTGTAGCCTGATATCTCATAAATTATCCAAAACAAAAAATACAAGCTATATGATGTTGTATATAAAAATCAGTGGTAATAAGCTTTTCAGTGTTTTGTTGATATTACCATCAAAACTGTAAATGCATCATTTTGCTAATGACCTCCATCCTTATTTAAACTATTACATTGTAAAAGGGAATTTAAGAATGATAAACAGGGATCAAGCTATACAATTTATTTATTTAATGAGATTCACGTGATTAACATTATACAAAATTTCAATTTTATATATATATATATATAAATGCATAGACATATTATAGCAACGTAATTAGATGTACCTATAATCTGTCTTTAACATATTATTACAATGAGGAGCATATGATGGCAAAACATTGCATTGTGTCCGTTTTCAGATTTTAAATATGCCAAAGCATATGGATATCAGTTTAATCCAAGGCAGAGATCTGTACATTCATTGTTATCCTTGCCCTGTTATAATGAAACAATAATATTCCAACCTGCATCTGCCCCTGCTAGCATGTAAACAACACACTGACCTGCAAAGCCTGAAGCTTATGTACAAGGAAAGTTTAACAAGAAACAAAAGATTCTTCACCTATAAACAGCAGAAAAATCCTATATTCCTTCGACATTTTATGCTGGTTAGTGATGCCGCCAAAGCAGATTTAATGTCTAAATTGTGCTATCAAAGCTGGCAATTTCAAAATCAGCCGACTGCCAATCAGCATTCATAGGTTACAGACAATGCTATAAAACACTTGCGAAATAGTGGCTGTGCTTCAGAAAAACCCACAACCTCACACCCTATTTAAAAGGGCTAATAATCACTAGCAGATAAACATATTGCCTCTTACCTGTGGCTGCAACCTCAGACAGCACAGACTATTCGATGTGACCCAGGCAGTTTTATGTTTCTTGGAGGGGGTTAGGGTATTGGTTCCGCTGCGCAATGCAGTCACCCCCCCCCCCCC
>JABFEB020000104.1:6764242-6776867 GCA_019775895.2 Stomatorhinus ivindoensis
GATATACCCCTTCCCTGTGCCCTGTGATGGGCTGGCGTCCCATTCAGGATATACCCCTTCCCTGTGTCCTGTGATGGGCTGGTGTCCCATTCAGGATATACCCCTTCCCTGTGTCCTGTGATGGGCTGGCGTCCCATTCAGGATATACCCCTTCCCTGTGCCCTGTGATGGACTGGCATCCCATTCAGGATATACCCCAGTCCTGTGCTCTTCCTTGCTTTATGGGACTTCAGTCCTGCTTCTAGGAGTCTGACACAAACTGTCCTAGCAGCGCACCTCACACCTGCACTTAATGTTTCCCATTCCTTTCGAAGGCGACTAGATGTCATCCTACGATTCATGAGAAACTGTCATCACTGCCATTTAGTTGTTCCTGTCCTTTACCTGGCTGGTTTCTGGTCGTTCCCAGTCTCTCCTGCTTCTTCTTATTCTTCTGTACTGCTGTCTTAGAAACTTTGAGCCTGGAAGCAACCTGCCGCTCAGTGTAGCCTTCTGCCAGCAGAACCAGGGCTAAACCAGGGTTTAAAAATGCAGATTTGTTCAAAAATGCAGATTGGCCTCTTAGTTATTTCCATGATTGTTTGTCTGAAATACAGCATGCTTGTTCTTTAACTAAAACACATAGGGGTAGGACCCACTGAAAATATAGAACTGTGCTACAGCTAGTTGTTAGAGGCAACAAATTACGAAAACACAAGGCAATCCCTGGGCACGTAGTCAGGCCATCGCAGGGCACACGCACTTACACACAAAGGGGAGCTTGGAGAAGTCAGTCTGTCTGATCCACATGAACTCTGCCGAGAGCTAAGAGCTTGGGGTGAAAGGGACTGTGGCAGTGGAATTAAAACTTAAATACAATAAAATAATTTTTGTTTTTTTGTGCTGTAAACGGTTGTGCTTGTTACAATTGTGTCCAGTTTTACAGCATTCAATTAGCAACTTTACAGTATTTTAGTGTAATATAGATAGGAAATTTTAAGCTATAGATACTATAGGCAGTATTCTTAGATTCTGATACAGAGATGTTTTTCTGTGAATGAAGTAACCTCCTGAAAGCCCACTCATTCATTTATGTCCATTGCAGTGCACATTTTGTTTTTGCATTTATCTTTTCACTGATGTAAGGAAACATATTTATTCCTGCTGTACACTAAAGAGGGCATGCTGTGAAATAAAAAATAAAATTTAATTTGAAAGAATCTAAATTATAAGATGTCTTATTTCCTCCAAAGAAAATAACCTAAAATTGAAGGATACTTTTTCCCTTGGGTCTCAGGAGGATATTGTTCTGGCTGTGTCTGAAGTACATTGTATAGCTCTTGCTCAGTTATTGGAAGCTGAGCTGTACTTATGCCCCTGTCACTCCTTGGATGTTTACTGTATGCTTATACTGTGCCATTAGTCTCCTACATAAATGTTCATGTGAATAACGTTAGCGACCGTACGGAGGGTTAATGCAGCAGCACGGCGCTTGGCGTCCGCTTGGCGGCGCTGTTTCCCGTTGTTTGTCTCCTCTATTCTTCTTCTCTGGCTAGTTCGTGGGATTGAAACATGGGGGAAGCAGAAGCAGCGCAACTGGACGATAAACACGTAGATTCGGGAGTCTGTCCTGGTGAAGACCCGGTAATATGGAGCCAAGAAGTGGAGGTGTGTCTCTTCCACGCCATGCTGGGGCACAAGCCCGTCGGTAAGGTTATTTTTAAATGGATTTTCTATCGGTTATGGCCGACGTTTGCTGGCTGGCCCGTTACAACAAAGCGCCCGGATGACCGGATGATGAAGAGTCCGATGGCCACTTGGAGATTTTAAAGTATCGATAACTGACCCATTCTGCTTAGTTTGAGTCACTCTTTAGCTGTTTGGTTATGTTAGAATGAAGCCGATTGTCTCTCTCATGTTGGCTGTTTACATGGGAAGGACGACTGAGCCATTGTGACAGCGACCGCAGCCCAGACATGCGCGGTGTCATCAGGCGTCTGACATCGCCAGCGACACGAGACATAAACATCACGGATGTGTCATTTAACAGCTGTTTGGAATTGCGGGAATACTGTGACATGTGGTTTATAAGCTCTGTGTGTATATTATATCTCACATGCATTATGTGACAGGTTCGTTGAAATAAACGTTTCTGAACCGGGATAATTATAACATGATGTTGTTTTTGCCCTTTTAGGAGTAAATCGTCACTTCCATATGATATGTATTCGGGATAAATTTAGCCAGAACATTGGAAGACAGGTGTCATCAAAAGTCATTTGGGACCATCTGGGAACAATGTACGACATGCAGGCTCTGGTGTGTCTCTCCACTTATACCTCTCCATTTCTGTGTTGATTTGAAGTGCAGCACTCAGAATATTAAACGGCACGTCTCCTTATATCCGTGTCTTGCCATTCATATTTTGCTGCAGCATGAATCCGAAATCTTGCCATTTCCCAACTCTGAAAGGAGTTTTGTTCTACCAGAGGAAATCATACAAGAAGTGAAAGAAGGTAAGTAAATAAATAAATAGATAGCACCGTGACCTTTGCATACGCATTCTCTTTTCCATTTTGTCCAGGCACAGAAGCGTCAATGTTGATCAGTGGGGCCGGTTCTGCTTAGGTAAAAGTCAACCACTTTTGTCACTCCGCAGGTAAGCTGGCTGCAGACGATGAAGTCAAGGAGGAGACGAAGGATGAGAGGGAGCCGCCACCAGCGCACGAAGAAGGTCCTCGCTCGCCTCATACGTTTCCTCCATCGTTGTGTATACATTCTCTTCCTTTCCTCGTTTTAAAGTGCCTGTATTTACTGCTGCTGTGCAGCTCATTGGCACACTGATCTGACACCAACCAGTGTCCCTCACTCTGGTCGTTTGTCTCATTTTTAAGGTCTGGGTCCCAGTTTGGCTGGCCAGGAGTTTGAGAGGTATGGACAGAAGAGCACATTCACTCTGTTCCAAAACTCCAACATGAGCCCAGTACAGACCAGCTCAAAAGGCCCCTTTTAAGTGACTGTGGCACAGACAGTGTGTGTTACCCCTTCCCTTTCTCTCCCCTCCTTAGCTAAACACGACTGTCGGATGTGTATTTTTTGTGTTTCTGGGGGGTGGCCGGGGGGGGCTGTGTGGAGCATGGCATGCCCAGTCAGAGATGTTGTATGTCTCCCCTCGGTGGGTCAGCGGCGGGTCCAGGACAGCAGGTGAGGCCGCTGCTTTTTGAGATGGTGCTAGTAGGGGGCGATGCTTAGCCTTGGCCTGTTCCATCCCCACCTGCTTGCATTCCCTCTGAATGCAGCATCGCGTTTCACTTCTGAGACTCGCAGGCGTTACTTATTGGCTGTCCACTGTGCACAGAATTACTAATCTGGTCTGATGCACGTTTCAGTGTCCATCACTGCAGCTCTAATGGATCGCTGCCATGATCGGTGACCCCCTCCTTCATGCACGCACCCAGCCGCTGACCCCCTATGAGCAGAAGCACACAAGTAATTCTAGTTCTGAGGAACCAGGAAGTGTCCCTGGCTTGTTTCACCTCGTGTGGTTTTTGGCTCCCTTTGACTTCCGTGTTGCACTTGTCCTAATTGTTTCTTCACTGGCCCGAACTCGCAGCGGAGGAGTTTTCAGCCGCGTTTTCGATTCACAGGTGTCTGTTTCCCATGGAGAGTGTAGATGATCACCTGAGTGACTAATCGGCTCACCCTGTACATTTTAATTTGCTGGAAACGGGTGCTCTTACTGGTATCAGTTGTGTAAGATGATAAACTCAAAATTAACTTCTAATAAACCATTAAAGATGCTTTCATACACTGTAACACTTCAGTCACGTATGAAAAAGCAATGGAAGGGTGGGGGAGACCTCTATGCTTTCTTATCTGATCTTGGCTGCAGTGTAATCTTGATAAAACTTTGAAGCACTTTAAACAAATGTGCATCCCTGTAATCACTGGACGTGCCTATGATGTCTCTTAGCTCACAGGAAGTGAGTGTGACATCCCTTCCTTTAGTGTCTGTCAGCCAGTCGATTTGCACCCTCTTGACCTGCCTGGTCTGTCCCTTGCAGGCAGCAACTCGTCAGTGAAGATGAGCGAGAAGGCCAGCCACAGAGACAAGGAGAGAGACAGAGAGAAGGCTTCCGGTGACATCTTAGCCAAGGATGCGGCAGACAAGCGGAAGAGGAACCGGGCCACTGAGAAGGTGCTCAGTTCCAACAGCAACCCCTCCAGTCCCGGAGGAGCCAAGCGGCGCAGAACGTAGCCAGCAGGGTTCAGCCTGGAGGTAGTGGCACTACTGGCCACAAAGAGGCAGGCGGAAGATCTGTGAGGCTAGGAGGGGCAGCACGGCCGATGGCATGGGGAGAGGCGAAGAACCATGGGAAGGATGTTGACGTTGCGCAGGATGCGCACGGGCGTCTTGAGAATTAGGTGGCAGGGATTTCAGGCCCTTAGAGAAGATGTGTCCACTAATGAATGTGAAGCCCACTGGCCTCAGACTGAGATCCAGTGCACAAGTAGAGTTGGTCAAAATTTATATAGAACTGAGGTTTTATATAGAATTTTTTGCACAATACAGTTTGAGCCCCTTGCTGTGTTCATGTGGGCTTTTGTAGAAAACAAGTGAGATGGCCGGATAAATGAGTTAATTGCTCACCATGTGGCCTCTGCACACCTCAGTGGAAAGGGTTTGAATATTCTCACTGTTGCCCCCTTAGGATAATTTCAAAAATGTGAATGTAAATTTCAGTGAACGCCTGTCTTTACCAAACTGAAAGATGGTTGAAGAATGTGAAGTAAGGAGGTTTTGATACCACAGTATGATGGAGAAATCTGTAATGTCAACAAAACAATTGGTTATGCCTTCCATATCACTCATATCCATACAATCTTCTTTCAGCCTTGGAAAAAAGACACTACTAGAGATTTAATCTATTCCTTAGTGATGTTAAGTCTTTTGTTTTGACAGATCCCTTTGTGTTTTTTACCCATGCGAAGTTTCAATGTATTAAGGAAAGTGGAAATGCACCTCGATGGCCTGTTTTATATTAATGCTGATACGTGTCTCGTGCTCCTTTGTGATGGTGAACTTGACTGGTTTTAACCAGAAGCCAGTCCTTGTTTTCTGTTTAGTACCTGTTGTGTCACTGTGGTTAGTGTGCAGTGTGCATGTTAGATGAACTGCATTTAAAAGTAAAAAAATCCCCAGTTCTAGTGCCTGTTATATACGGAGGGAGAGCAGAATAATTGAACCACCACATGAAAAAGTACTTTCTTAGTAACGGCATCATTATTGCAAGGGTGAGTCATGTTGGTTTGTATGTCAATTAGTGGTATGTGGCAGCTATAAAAGAAGTCTGGCAACGAGGCAGATAGTTTGTGTATCACTCACAAAAACTGACATTTTCTGATGTGTGATGGGAAAGAGTTTTGAAAAGTGTGATGGGCTATATAAAATATGGACCAATATGAGATGTATTGGAGAAAAGGAACAGCAACCATGTCACCAAATGAGACCTCCACAGAAGTGAGGCATTAAAAGTTACCACAGAACTAAATCAGCACCTCTATGTCCTGGTCTCAATAAAAACCAAATGTGAGCTTCACAAAGACAGTATTTCTGGTACGGCTGCCATTTGGAAAACGCACATAGAAGCCAGGCTGGTGCGAAGAGCTCAGACCTGGAGTCCTGAAGAACAGAAAATGAGGAGTCATCACTCACCCTTTTTCCCGCTGTCTGGACACGTACGTCTACGTTTGGAAAAAGTCGAAGGATGACTTGGACCTACGATGTTTCTTGGTAGGGGCAGCAGTCTTGTGGAGACAGTTTGGCCTGATCCTCCATGCCGATGCATGGTTGTACACAGACCAAGGTGTATGAGGCCATGTTACGTACATGTGTGCTGCACAGCGTAAACACATTCCCTCATGTTCCCATTTATTCTGCTTACAGAGGTTTCACGAACACCATTTTCAAGTAAAATGCCTCACATGGCTACCCCTATAACCAGATGTGAATATCATGGGATTATGGGAAACGTTATGGGAAGGTTAGGGTGGTGCATGGCTCTGTAGGTGGGGAAGCTGTGATCAGGAGTTGCCTGGTTGAAATTCTGTCACCGGGACAGTGCTGTGTTGTCTTACGCAGCCAAGTGTTGTGCTTCTGGATGTGAACACAGATGCTGTCCAGTTTTTTTTTCAGTGTTATCTAAAACCTGAACGAAAAAATTATTCATAACCTGAAACATGGATATGTTTATATTCATGACTTATTTGGCAAGAGATTGTGGAATTCATTGGACCGTTATAGAGCAGCGTAATTTTTCTTTCTCCATTGCCTGTGAATATTTGATAACAGTCATTGTTCCCCACCTCAAATTATTAATCATTTTTTGTACATTTCCTTTCTTTTAATGATTCTGTAGCCAATAAAGTATTTTTATTTTGGATCTACGAACGAAATACCTACATTCCAGAATTGATGCATGTCTATATGTACAGCTCCTATTATGCGGTTTTAAGTTGAAAATAAAATTAGGGAAAACCATCTAGGCAGTCATCGATATACTGATAAATATCAATAGTTTTGGTTGGCTTATTGGGACCCTTACCCCGAATGCTTCTTAATTACATACATGACCACTGGAGGGCGCAAGACGTATATATGTATTTAAGGACAATTTAATTAAACAGAATGAATTTGTACTTGTCAATTAAGAAAATATAGCAGGTGTCAGTGTTTAATCATGAAAATAAACACGTGTTATAATTGCCGTTACTGTAATAGCAATGTATCCTGAACAAATAGGCCTATATGTCTGGATGTTCCCAATGTCAGCGATAGCCTTCTGCCCAGAATAATTCAGTGGATGTTAAATTTATAGATTGTTATAATTTCAGCAAATATGCTGAAATATGAGATAGCCTTGCAATTTTGCTCAAACTTTCAGATGTTACATACCAAAAAAGGCTTTCTTCCAGTAGTACTGCAGTAACGCTATTTGGTATTTTAAACGACTACAAGTGTACATGTGTTAGCATGAGATAAGTCCGTTTCGGGAACTGTTAAAACCAAAGACATGATGAATAGGAGTACAATTAACCGTTTCAAAGGTTAGACAAATAAGTGTAAAAGTAGTAATATTAGTAACCAGCTTGCGGGAGCGTGAGGGTTAAACCATTCGCTGTAAGTAACAGCAGTTCATTGTAAGATTTATTTTTTCCCCCTGGTGCAATGTTGTTCCAATTCCCCTGCAGTGCGATGCACAGCTGCAGCGCTAATGTTTTAAAGCAAAGCCAGTGTGTGATTGTATTTGTGTGATAGCATTATGCCAAGGGCAGGGAAGGGCAGGCGGGCCCAGACTGAGCGGCGCCTATCCACACCTGGGGAAGTTCAGGTTAAATAGCTCCACATTCCTGAGCGCACAGCTGATTGAAACATTAACAAACAGTAATCCGTGAGCCAAGCTGCAGATGGGCCAGGACTGTAGCCAAGAAGTTGACTGTGTGTGTGTGTGTGCGTGCGTGCACGCGCCTGCCTTTGTTTCTCTATATATTGTAGCCTATATGGAGGTGCAGGTAGAATAGAATTGTATGCAGACACACGTGTGTGGTATGGTAGTAGTAATTCACATTTGACGGAATTTTTGAAGCGTGCAAAACTCAAATTAGGAGACAAGACTGCATCGGGCTATATTCGAAGAAGGATGTTATCGTAATTAGCTAAATTAGCTGTCTGCTTAGAATATTCGTAAACAATGTACTTGTCGGTGCTTACTGACTACAGTACGTTATTTGACAGATTATAGCTATGTTAATGACGGCTGGACGTGAACTGTCCGGATTAGAATGGTTTGCGATTCGAGATTGTACGCAAATTGTGTAAACAGTGTGGTATTAAGGCAAATAATCACAGGCGTCCGGAGATTTACTACGCCTCAGAAATAACAGCAACAAAGGTGGATCATTTCAAAATATTTCGTTTTAATAAAAACACAATTTACGTACATTTTAATAAAAACATCTTCACATCTTGAAGCATTGTAATATACAATACAAATTAACTCAGCAATCTGAGAAGTTGACATTTTTTACAAAATATAAAATCTCATCTACGCGTAAATTTTACAAAAAAGTACAAAAAAGTGAAGGTGGGGGGGAAGGAGCAAGTCTTTTTTTGTGGAGTCCATTCTAAGCAGCGGGTCGGGATGCTGCCCTCATCTCCCCTGGACTCCGCGCCCCTCCATCTGGACAGTGAAGTTCTTCTGAACAACGACTGTTATACACAGTTCCTCGTCACTTTCAATTCTTACGGGGATTTTTTGGGACATCATGGGAATGTTCAGCAGTTCCCCTTTTTATTCAAGGGAGCCGTTTCGACCATATTGTTAATGTGGCTGGTTTTACACGCATCACGGTGGTTTCCAGCTTACAAAATCAGCGGCACAGAATTCTGTCGTCGGTGCATCCATTCTGTAAAGGAAGGCAGAAGACAAGTTGTAGTCAATAAATGATCACTTTCAGTAATTACTCTGCCCTAGTTATACAACAGCTTGCAAATTGGATAAACCAGCAAACCTTCAATTCTGACAGCAGTTATTAAAGCATTTTGACAATTACCTCGACAGAGACGCTCTTCAGCTCTGCGTTTAGGGTTGTCAGTGGAGTGCGGCTGAGGGTTGATCCATTGCTAGGCTGTTGACGGCTCATCCCCGGCGAGTCGAGCTCTACCTGGAGGTCCCAGATGTAATAAATGACGTGCTGCAGGATCTCCATCTTGCTGGCTTTCTTATTAGGTGGCAGAGTAGGCACGAGTTCCTTCAGCTTGCTGTAGCAGCTGTTCATGTCGTGAAGAAATACGCTCATCTGCTCGTCCAGAAGCGGGATTTTGCATTTAGAGATGGCAAGACTCTGGTCAGACAGGCACCGCACGACGTCCTCGCTGCCAACCTTGTTCTTCAGTGCGCAGGTAGATCCGATAACTTTCATCTTGACGTTATACTGATCTTGGAACAAGAAGCTGAGACAGCAAATTGAAGTTGCAAAAGCAAACGCTGACGACGATTCGATGAATAAGCGCAGGGTTACTTCTCTGCAGCTGGCAGTAAAAAAAAAAGGTTACACACTGCGGTTGTTTTTCCTGCTGCGATCCGAATTTAACAGCTTTTTGAAACTTTGACAGTTTGGATTAGTACGGGTTTTCCACTCACTATTTATGCTTCGCGATGATTTCGGGGCGTAACCCAAGGAGGTAACTTCTGTCTACACGGACCAATTACATTTTCTGATCTACACGCGGGGGCGGGAACAGTAGTCTTCTCTCAACCAATAGAAAAAGCGAGTTTGGTTATCAGAATTTACAATCTGTTTAGGGATGGTGTTACAAATGGAAACAAATGTGTTTTTTTATGGATGACATGTGGGAACTCGGCTGTCCGTCGCTTGGGGACAGTGCAGGTGTCTATTCAGCCTAGATATGGGCGACAGGCAAATTTAAAGGAATCTTGTAATTATCCTGCATGTATAGTTATTTACGTTTAATCGCATTATAACGTCATTGTGTAACCTAAAGACATACAGTAACACTATTTTTATATTTAAATAAAACATGTTTTATTTTATGATTACTTCACATGAATATTCCTTTGGCATTATTAAGCCAAAAAAACTCTTGAAATTTAATATTAAACATTGCGTTAGCATTTCATTTTAATTTATAAAATCATTATAATAGATGACATTATAATCAACAATAATATTTATTCAATTGTTAAACGAGTATCCATATGTACTGCTGTGTGAATTCATACATCTAAAAATATCAGATTATATGTTTCTACGGCTCTAGAACGCTGTAGCTTATCATACTTTCCCTATGTCATATTTGTTTTTTCACGACCCAGCTTTCCCGCCCTCTCCCCATATTAAACAGATCACAGCTACGGGCTTTACGAATTCTTCCACATACTTTCATTGTGCATTTAGCGTTATGTATGCGCAGAAATCGCAGCGCTCTGGTCTGAATCTTGCTCAGATTGTCCAAACAAGCCAACGCAGACAGGCAGGCGCCAGTTCTGTGACGTCACCCATTCATACGACTCCTGACGCCTGTCAGCCTGGCGCCGCGCGGGCGGTCTCCATGGAGACCACAAACAACAGGCTTGCACTCCCCCATTCACCTGCGCAGCGAAAACCCTGAGAACAAAATGGCTGTAGAAATCGTTATTCATTTATCACGTAAAACCACTCTTAGAAGAGATTACCGCCCCGCACACCTGCAAACTGCTATTGTCGCCAGCTTGCTCGATCAGCTTCCAAAAGGGAAAAAAATGAAAGAAACAGAGAGCTTTGAATTGCAGTGATAGTTCCTGTATGCCACCAAATCCGAGTTTTCTTTTTCAGACTAAATTCCTTCACTTTCCTCCCACAGATAATGAGTTTGATTAACTGAACCCTGCAAAGCCTAAGTTAAGTTGCTTGTTACATTCTCACACATAAAGCCAGAAATACGATGTTTTTATGGCTATGAAATAAACGTGAATTTGTATGCTGTATATGTAAAACAATGGTGATTATAACATATACACATTTGTAGGTTTATAACAATAATATTTATGTATTAATCATCTTAATATATGATTGCAGGTTTATTGGTTAAATCAATCTGTGCTGCGCCGTTCATTCGAAATTTTTAGTTTAAACATTTTTTGTATAATATTTGTTAGTTATTTACTGTGATTTTAATTTTTTTTTAAGTATACCAGAAAATTATTTTGAAAATTCTGTGGCAATACATTGGTTGCAGAAGCCTTTACATGTGCAATTGATTTAAACCTAAATATAAGATATGCATTTGTACATAAAAAAAATCCCCCAAATAATAAATAGTACACAATTAATATTATGGTATTGTTATTGCTGCACAAATAAACATTCTGTTTGAACGCTTTGCCATCTCTTGCATTTGTCTTGCTCTCTCACTTTCCCTTTCTCACTGGTAGTGTGACACTTTGTCTCTGTTAGCTGCATACTTTTTAACATCCTGCTGTCTCGCTGTCCGCTGTCTCGGGTCATGGCTGAGGGAGCCAGGGGCGCGCGAACAATGGGGCCGCAGAGCAAGGATTGTGGGAGAGATCTAGGCTGGAGCCACTCTGTCTGGGGCTCCCCTTTGGTCTCTCATCCAGCTTTTGTTCAACTGCAAAAGCTATCAGCACTTCCTACTGACACCAACAATAACTGCACACAGCTGGGCTCTTTTAATCTTGTTTACAGCACATCAAGGCGAAGGGGGAAAGAGGAGGGGAAAAGAGGAGAAAAGTGAAACATATTAGCTTCTGATTTTAACTGACAGAGGGGAGAAGCTTCCTACGGACACCAGATTTTACAGTGGTTAATTAGAAAAGGTTTGGCTTATAGGTGGTGGGTTTTAAATGAGCAATTAGCTGACATGTATAAATATCTTTGTGTTCTCTCTTTAGCTCTGTGGCCGTTAGCTTTGGCCCCCAGCCGTGTGCTTATCAAGGGCCATTGGAAGTAAAGTTTAACTTTTGTTGCCGGTGTTAATCCCCAGCTGCCAAATACCAACAGTCGCAAACACTAACTCGGGGATGGTGGGGAGCTCGCAAAGATCTGTTCCCAGCAGATTTCACCAGCGCCGCGCCTTTTCCTGTTTCGTGGAGGCCTTTCCTTTTTAGAAAGAGGAAGTCTGTCACTAAGTACGCCCTCTTTATCTCGAAGAAAAATAGCCTTTCGGGGGCTGTAATCCGGAAGCTGCACGTGAGAAAGCTGAGTGACATATTAATGATAAGTAAAGAGGACATTCCAGAGATATTTTAATACTTTTTTGCACCATTGTTCTTAGTGTAAGAGTAACGGTTTCTTGTGCGAGTCACTGAGCTAATCAAAACCGCAACATGCAAAACAACTGCTGGAGGTGGGAGATCGATAAAAAGCTGACTTTATCAACATGGGTCTTTGAAGAGGACTTGCTGAAGGCAGAGACAAGCTGCTCGGCTCCAGCAGTCCATAGGCAGCAGGCCAGGGCTGTTCTGCTGCGTTACTAACATCTATGAATGTATGTAGTGCATGCACAGTGCTGACAAAAATGTATATAATAGTAGAAACAACCACTAGATTTATGGAAAGCATTCATTTTATGTAGTAATTAACTGAAATTCGAATTATAATACTAAAAGATTTCTTCTGCATTAAAAAGTTCATTGAAAGCAGTGTCTTCGGAGGTTTATAATTAGCAATACCTTTGCAATAACATGAAAGGCCAAACATTTGTGTTTCGTATCCCTTTGGCACTATGAATATATGTATGCAAATGACCGGTACCAAAATGAAAATAATTTCTTGTGTTATCCAAAAAGTTACTAATATCTTGTTGGATGATTAGAGGGACACTACTTTAGTTCCCCAACTCTCCTTGGGGGGCTCCCCTTGAGCACAATTAATTAACTTAATTAATAAACTTAATAAATAAAATGAGGTTTTGAGGAGTCAAACATTGTATGCTATTGGTTGAGTCAACAAATCCATAGGTGAATTTGTTGCAAATACTGGGGCAATTTTAGGAGAGGTTTCGCAATGACTAACACTTTGACAGACATAAAATTATGGCTTTGCATATGATGCATGGTTGTGCATA
>JABFEB020000104.1:6798843-6852975 GCA_019775895.2 Stomatorhinus ivindoensis
TCTACGTATAAGTACAAGATGGTAAATTCCACACTTTGCGTGAAAATGTTCTCACGCAAAAAATACGCACAAATCTGCACGTAAGAACGGTTGATAAATGAGGCCCCAGGCCTTTAATGACTTCTTAGGCACAGCCATCAGTAGTGCGTCTGTATGCAGGGAGAATGTTGACATCGTCGAGAGGATCACTTACCTCGACTCGACAGCGACATTCATGTCCCTGGTGACTCTACCTATAAAGTCAGCAGACGGATTGTAAGAGCATTGATGGTCATGAGGTTATTGGAAAGGGGTCATTTGGCACTCCCCATATCTTTGCAAGAGGACAAATGTCCAAGTCTTTAGAGACATGGACACTATCCAGTGAGCTGAGATGAAGGCTGGACTCCTTTGGCACTGTGTCTCTTCGGAGAATCCTTGGGTACCGCTGGTTTGATTATGTGTCGAATGAGCGGTTGCTAGAGGAGTCCCGAATGAGGCACATTACCTGCATTGTGAGGGAGCGTCACTTACAGCGCTATGGCCATGTGGCACGTTTCCCTGAGGGTGATCCTACTCACTGCTGAGGACCCAAGAGGCTAGACTTGGTCAAGTGGACGTCCATGTAACACCTGGCTGCGGCAGATGAATGGCCAACTCTGGAGGGTGGGAATGGACCGTGTAAGGCGTGTATCTGCCTGGAGGATCGCCGGCCAGAATCCTGAGGAGTTTCACTGTGTGGAGGGTCTGGTAACGTGTTGCATCAGCGCATACTCCCCAAACTTACACAACTTGTCTTGACCTATGAGTTTTGATGCGTCTGCATGCAGCATATATTGAATCACAGCCACATGATTTGTTTGGAGACACAAAGTATCTGAGTTAATAAACATAGGAACCTAATAAGCATCCATCCATTTTCTGCTTGTCTTGTTCAGGGTTGTGGGGGGTCTGGAGCTTATGGGCAAAAGACAGGGAATAACCCAGGATGGGGCACCAACCCATTGCAGGGCACATTCTCACATCATCAGTAACTCCCATTAGCCTCAGCATATTTTTGGACTGCAGGGGTAAACCATAGTGCCCAGAGGAAATCTCACAACAACATGGGGAGAACATGCAAACTCCACGCATGTGGATACCCTGATGGAGACTCAATCCCTGGTCCAAGAGATATGAGGAGACAGTGCTAACCACTGCCCCACCGTGTCACCTCTTCTGATAAGCACATTATATGTTTTTTGACAGATCTTTTTCATAAGCTCTTTGCTCTTTTTCACCAGTCCTGTGCTGTTCTGCACGTATGAAGTCTTTTCTGACCATCCAGTGATTGCAGAAACGGCACCTGGCACATCAGTGGCACCAAGAGTGGAGGTTTGTCTCGAGCTTCCATCTTCCATCTTCTTTTAATTATTTTTGCTGTAAAAACCTTGGCGTATAACCTATAATATCTATTTCAGTGGCCAAAAAAATTGATTTTTCTGTATGCTCATGGTGCGGTCAAATCAAATGTCAAGCATACTAATTTAGACGGATGTATGTCAAAAAAATCATCAACACAATATTATAAATACAAATTTCTTACATTTATTCCAAAGTTTAACCCAAATTAAGTTTCATTATATTTGGTGCAGGGTTTGAGGGGGCAGAGTGGAAACTCTGTGCTAGAAGTCCCCAAGCTAAACACACACGGTAGTCACACAATTTTGTCCCTGCCATCCATACCCAAATCGACGCCCATGAGCCGAATACCTCGACGTCCTTCACAGCTCACCTTGCCTGACCCCTGCAGGACACACCGTGAACAACGTGCTGACAGCGACAGTGATGCTAATTAACCACCCTGACCTTGGCCGTGTCCTCCCCCCTGGCCGGGTGGCATGCCGCTGTCTGCCCCCCAGCCCTCGGCCACAGCCACCCGGCCTCCACTCTGAGGGCCCCGTCCCGGGGGAGGGACGTCATCTCAGGAATGTGGAAATAGCTGAGTCGTGTCGGCTGTGCCGGGAGGGAGAACAGAGACCACATCACTGAAGGAGGCGGCACGCTCAGTCCTTCCCTGTCTGTCCCCTGGGGTCATCATGGAGACAGCAGAGCACGCCGCATGGTCTGTGGACAGCACAGTGAAGCCTTGGGGTGAACCACAGCAAGGAGACAGGCGCGGAGCAGACATAGAGGCCTCCTCCTATAAGCATTTACTGCGGAACCCCGAGCTGAACTTGTCAGTGCTGGATCGATAGCATCAGGCAGGAAGTCATGGCCGGGATGGATCTGGAGGTGGCGGCCAAATGGTTCAGCGGCCTGGACGGGTGCGTTCTGTGACGAGCGTTTGAACATCGTGCAAACCCACATCGCTTCGGTCAAATCCAGGAATTTGATTTACCAAAACATCACACACGCACACACACGCATGCATACAGAGTCAGTCGCAAAGCGACCCAACTGAGGAAAAACACGAAGTTGTGACAGCTTCACCAAATAAGGAGAGAAATAGCAGCTCATAGCAGCCCGATGCTGCACTTTGAGGGCAGAGGACGGTTCCGCACGGAGGGGCGGTGGGGCTGGAGGGGGTGTGTTGCATTTCTCCCTCCCATTCTTTGCCCTCTAATTGAAGTCCTTGCTTTTCTGTTCCGCTGTGGACAGGCCGGCGTCCGACAGTCGACAGCCAACGCGCTCGGTCCCAGGCGGGGCATTTTTGTGGCCACTCTGCTCCTACGATCCTCCCCCTTGTAATTTACTACTGCATCCATGACATCTGCTTACGATATTTCCAGAGGACCGAAGAGGCCAGCAGCGCACATCTGGAGTCTAGACTTACTGGCTCTATGGTAGAGGCCTCCACAGCTCGCCTGTGCCCAGGCCCTACTGTCCAGTGTTTGCATAGCTGGTTGTGTTTAATTGAAATTAAAGTGCCTCTTACTCGCACCCCCCCAGCCCGCTCCCTTCCCCTTCAGTAAAGGACAGGCTAGCTGGAAAAATGACTCTAAGTCAGAGAAAACACATGTTGGACATTTCGGGGTAATTATTATTCCAAAAAAAGTCTGGCGCCAGTTTTAGTGTCCACAGTAGACTGTAAAATAATCTCAGAAGAATGGCTCTATATAAAGTCATGGAGAGAACATGCCCAGAGAAAATCACATTCAGTCCAGCTATTTGTGTTTCCTTTGGCAGCCCTGGCTGCAAGGGCAACAGCTCCTCCCGCGATCCGACGGACGCTCTCTGCCGTGGCCCGAGGATAACGAAGAGCTCGGGTGCGACCATTTGTTCGTGAAGCACCATGAGACTGACGCGCTAAAGGATCCCAGAGCATTTAGCCTGATATGGCCAGATCACCCCGAAGTGTTTACAGTTGCTGCTTCGCCAGTGAAATATTAGGTGGTGATCATCTGCAGGCACTGATTGGCAGAGTGCATCACTGGAGAAGGCCAGGCTCCCCGCCGCCACCAAAGACAGAGAGATGGGGGCTGGCTGTTGCTGGGAGGTTCTGGCTCTTTGCAATTCCCCCCCGTGCCTAAAAGATGAGCGCGGGCACGAGAATGTAGACAAGGGAGGCAGCGACATGCCCGAAGCCAGTGAGGCCTCCACTGGGCAGCTGTGAGACCGAGATGCAGTGAGGATATGCGACTGGCTTCACCTCCATACGTGCTTCTGTTAGACACTTCGATTCAACTCTAGACCTGCCAGACGAGAGTTTTGAAACTGCCAAGCAGGTTCTATAAAGAAATTGTGTACGTGTGTCAGCTGGGTCAGTTATAACTGTATACCTATTAAAAGTCACTAAAGACCTTTAATAATCCTCGATTATACAGTTTAGTATAATAGTCTAATTTTACCACTGAAGTATAGATACAAAACATACTGTTTCTGCTGGGGACGGGTCTAACCTTCCAGGTACGACAGATAAGCGCAGTGTCACTCAATCTTCTGTGCAGTGCTGACATGCAGCGCGCAGGCCGACGTGTTTTTGCGAACATGTCAGGTGCAGTGTCATCGCACAGTCTGGTGATGGCGGTAGCGCTTGCAGCCTTCTCACATCTGCTGCTGGCTTTTTCGGCCCCAAGCCCCTGCCAAGAGGCAGAGTAAATGTTTACGGAGTGGAGACACAGGGCCGGCGTGACGCCGACACCCGGCGAGTTTTCCCACAACCGCGCGGACGAGCCGGTCCGGCTGCCGCCTGAGAGCGGGGGGGGCGAAACAGTGGAAATAAAAACAAATACTTTGATGATGCTTCCCACGTGCACTTGAGACCAGAAGAGACGCAACACATCAGAACAGAGACATCACCCCCCCCCCATCTCCTGGTCTGACACCTCACGGCACCGGGACACTTATTCCAACCGATTTGACAAATTATTACATCTCATGTCAGATAAATAAACAGAGCGAGTGCCTTACAAATGGTTGACAGGGCTGCTCTGCCTTTCCCCTTATTACTGTTGACGAGTCGATTACAGCAGGGCCGTGGGGGTTTACGGCACGTATAACAGCTCTTGCAGTGCAGGGAGCAGCGAGTCACGTTAGCGGGCCTTTTTCCAGATGTCTTCACAGTGGCACTCCATGCACAGCCTTGGTGGCTTCTAACCCAGAGCACCGATGGCCTCAGCAGCGCCGGAGGCCCCGGCGGTGACCTATGCAGGCATGATGGCCCAGAGCACCGGCCACACGGAGCCCTGGCTTATTTTTACAGGTATCTTGTATGTCGGAAGCTCACAGTGAAAGAGGCAGACGTCGGCATCAGTCGCTAACTTTGTACCTGCTGCTCCAGGTAGATCAGCTCAGCGCTGATAACTGTTAATCTAGACAGACGATTGGCCACCGATTTTGCCCTCTGTGAAAGTGGTACAAAGTGCAACGCTCTACCTTGGAGAGTACAAGATGTATAAGCATCTGTAGAGCCCCCGCAGAACAGTAACCACTGAAATCCCTGAATTGAAAGAGAATTAATGACAAGATCTCTTTGAGTCTGATGGTAAAGACTGATGGAACCGGGCAGCTGTTGCTGGCTGTCTCGCTGATTTGCTGTGGGCTTGTTCTAGGTCCTGCAGCCTTTATATATAATGTACCTGGTCAATCCCCTTTATCCGTGTTCTGTGCTTTAGGTTCAGATCATAAACGTGGACAAGCAACACGCAGCTGCACAAGAATTAATATATTCACTGAGAATTCAGGTAGGCTGCGAATCTACCATCTGGGTAATATAGACCCTGCTGTTCCACCCTGGAAACCATTACTGCGGGGCCAAATGCGCTGGAAACTGCAGAATATGTGTGCAGAATTGGAGGACTGTGAAGAAAAAAAAAATCTTCCCCGCTCTCATTTGCCGGGTTGAGCCCTCTGAATGGTAACCTTTCTGGGGGAGTATGCCCTATCGCAGCTCCAGTTGCCAGAAGATAGAACAATGGCCGATTTGTAAAGGGGGACCTGGTAAATAGGGGGGGGGGGCAATATGGCGTCAGTTGTTAGAGTTACCAGTACACGGCCAATGCCCTAACGGGGCAATTACGCACACCTGCAGAGCACCAGCTGCACAGCCTCAAGTTAAGGTGAGGGCTCACGCTTCCAGTGATAGGCTGATGGATGTATGTATTGATGCACAGAAAATGCTAGACATAAGTATATGAACTGTACAGACATAGAAAGTCATGTCACCAATTTAGATGGTGAGACAGGCGAAGTATTGGACCTTGTGTTGGGTTCTTTGCTCGGAACCCGGCGCCCCTAAGCCTCTGCAGTCAAACTAAGTGACAGCTGCTTGCTTTCTCAGAAGCGAACCGCTTTCTCCAAGAGGACAGATTGCAGAAAGTTCCACTGGACTATGAGGCCAATTGGGAAAAAAAGAAACGGCGGCTTACTGATTACATCAGAACTCTTCAACCAGGAAATTGGAGGGGGGGCGGGGGCTGAGTTATTCTGCCCCCGCTTCTGTTTCTGTGGTGATTGTCTTTGAAAGTCCGTGCGTTAAAAAAAAAAAAGATGCTGGAAGTTTTTAATGAAAAGCCCTCCCACACCCCCATACACCACTTGTCTTCTCATCTTTTCCCCAAATGAATCTTTCAAAAGCTGAAAGGGAGAAATTTGGGTAAAACTGGTAAACAAGTTTTTTTTTTCCTATTCTGAATTCTGGCTCATCTGCATGAAACTGTGCCTTTGCACCAAATCAGGCTGTATGGACATTCTGTGACACTTCAGGCACTGTCTAAATGGCTCTCAGGGATTACCACTTAGGCTTGGGCTTGGAGACTTCATCAACTGCTGTTCCGTAGATAGGAAAGCATCCGTCAGACGTCGCTGAATGCTGTGATACACCAGTAATGAGCACCAACGCAAAGCATGATGGGATCTGGTGTTCCGCACTGTAACAATGTCAATCAAGTCACTGAAACAGAAGAAGATATCCTTATTTTCACTAGACATTTTACTTACGTGGTGATGAATTCGATTGTTTTGTTCGGCATGGCAGTAATTCTTGAACTTCACCATCAGCCAGTGCTGGCAAACATTACAGATTTACCACATTCTGAAAGTTAAGTCAACTAAACGTTTAAAGCTCAAAAATAAATAATAAATAACGACGTAACATTGAATAAGTATCTGCAACATTGTTCCAAGAACTATGGAACAAAAAGACTGAAGCGTTTGAATGAGGTTTAAAACAAAGTCTTTTTCCAACTCCGAAACAAAAGCAGATATCAGATACAAGGCAAACCTTCACTGGCAACACAAAAAAGCCCATCTATACATCACATACCAATGCAATGGTCAGTGAGAAGGGTCAGCGTGGCCTCACTTAGTGTCACGGGGGGGGGGTGAGGTGAGCTGAAAGTTGCCTAGCAACACCCTAGTGATAGGCCTGATTCTCTGGGTCTAGTGTCAGGCTTATTTGGGGTCACAACATGGCCAGAAGGGACAATGCGCCCCATCAGGGCTATGTGAAGCGCACCTGCAGATGGACACACATGATGAAGAATGCCAGGAAATTGAAAGGAGTCACCAGGACACCCCCGGCACAGACAGGGTGACAGAGACCAACCATTCACAGCCAGTTCTTTCCCAAGCGCGGCTTCCTGCTACAAACTGCAGTGCGTCTGAGTGTCTGTCAGCCTGCAAGATGAGGGGCAGTTTGGAAAGCGGAGCACAGTTCTCAGATTGCGAATGCGGGAACGTCGCCCCTTCGCTTGACAGCTCTCTCTTTATCGGTATGCAGACCGGCCAGACTTTCAGCGATTCTCAGTTCTGGCACTTTACAGCGCCATGTTTAACCAGGGGGATCTGGGTTCAGCGCCTGGGTGTTCAGCCATACCTGTCCCCGTGAAGCCGCTTCACTAACTGAATAAACTATTTGCCTCTTACATTTCAAATTAAAGTAAAAGGAAATGCTGTCGATGTCTGATAAATCAGTTGCTTAACAGATTCTTTCTTGGGGGAGGGGAGAGAGAAAAGTAAATAAAGTGAGAGACTTTGTTTCCTGTTTCCTGGGAAATTCAGAGGTCAAAAGAAAAAAAAACCAAGACAAAGAAAGTTGGACCAACACCAATGTTACTAATGAGACACACTGAGACCATCGACCAAACCAAGCAGAAAATCCCAGCTAGGGCAGGTTTCACAGAAGGGAAATCAGCAGTTTATCAGCATCAGCAAGCTGTAACGGGTACAAACTTCTTCCTGCGTGAAACTAGTCACTGTTTCATCATTTCCTGTATGACTCTGGCTGAGACCTGCTGCCTTTCTCTGTCCTTCACAGGGATGAGATTCCGGAATATTCCGCAATATGCAGCATATGTGTGTGCATCTTCTCCCCATTGAGGCAGGATGAACGTTCCCATGGCCTGAATCACAGAGTATTTGTTGTCCCGCATCATTCCCACAGGTGGCTTCATGCACGGCCCATTTTGCCCCCCCACCCCCACCCCCACCCGGAGTGCTTGTTGTTGTGTTGTCATGGTTTTGGAGGCCGGGGCTTGGTGAATGCTTGGTGAATGCTTGGTGAATGCTTGGTGAATGCTGCTAATGAAGCCCTGACACGGATTCCCCCGTGCCAGGGGCCAGGGCGCTGTCCCGCGTCTCTGCAAACAGAGGGCCGGAAAGAGCCCGCAGAATGTCAGGGCCCCCCCACCAACGTGGGGTCAAGACTAATAAGCATGTGCAGCTTGTTCCTTTCATTTTATCAAAACAATCATCATTGCCAGAGGTGTAGTTAAAAATTTTGTGGCCCCTGACAAAGTATTGCCTTGGACCACCCAATTTTACATATTCAAGGGCCCCAGTCAGGTGTGGGACCCCCTGACTCTTCCAGGGTACCCCAGCCCCTGTGACACCCCTGAACACTGCAGTCAGAATGAAGACATAAGACTTATTCTGTCTACAATACTGTGTTATTTTAATGACTGGGGGCCTCATCTAGGTATGCAAGAGGGGGCAGACTTAACACCCGTTCAGTGTATAAACACACAGTATGATTCAATTCAACG
Organism: Stomatorhinus ivindoensis; assembly: GCA_019775895.2. NCBI lineage: Eukaryota > Metazoa > Chordata > Actinopteri > Osteoglossiformes > Mormyridae > Stomatorhinus > Stomatorhinus ivindoensis. The sequence goes on from JABFEB020000104.1 coordinate 6,807,288, forward strand.
CCAGCCTTTACTGCACTGCTACTGACCACTTTTCTGGTGCCTGTATCACTATATGGGCAAAAAAACACCAGGCTCATTTCAGGGTTAATGTACCAGGGTACTTTTTACATTGTTCTCCAAGAAACCTGAGGCGTTAACCTTATGCATTTAGTGTGAAGAATAAAAATGTTATTTTTATGGAAAGTAATGTGTATACGGTCCCTCCACACACATACACAGAAATTTATACCGCTATGTAAGTGACCTCCCCCAAAACACCCACAGAAGCACGTCCAGGTCAGCGGGACGAAAGCAAGGCATCCTCCCCACAGGCTGTTGTGGTTCTGTGATTCTGGGAAAAACCTTGGCTTGGTGCCATTAGTGAGATCCCCGCTGGACGTCGTCGTTCTTATTCGCAGTGCCCCTGGATAAGGTGACGGCACTTCCCAGAGCAGGGTATCACGTCACTGTGGCCTGTCTGCTTAGTGTCAGAGCTACTCAACATGCTTTATTAGCAAACAGCCTTGGAGGGGGGGGGGGGCGTTGGCCTTTCCTCTCACTTTGCCCCCTAATGGACCCCCCCAGGAGCTGCAGCAGTCAGGCTAGTGCAGACCCAGAGACCTTTCACTCTTCTGCATCCAGTGCTTTATAAATAGACAGTCAGCGACAGAGAGAAAGTGTGACGATTCAGGAACCATAATTTTAACTACAAGACTTTACATACATCACGTGTCCGAAGGAGAGGTAGTTTAGTTACATTCTATTCATTCATTAAGCCTTTATGGACAATACTGTAATAGATAAATCTTTATATAAATATTTTTGGTAAATCTAAGCCTTATACTAGTTTTCAGATGTTTTCCTTACCCAGCTGTTGACCGCATTTGCAGTGTAGGTTGACATTTTGTAAATGTTTGTTTGTTTTCTGATATCCACAGGCTTGAAATAAACTAATAAACTGCCACAGTTGTGTCCCAATAAAATATTTTATTATTTCAGTCTTACTGAAATCTAAATAAAAAAAGACTTAACCATTCAAAAATGACCACTGCTGATCTTACTAACAACCAACGGTTTGTTTTGACATTTAATAAATGTAATACTTTACTATTTTAATAAATGGCCTAAGTTTGACATGGCTTGAATCTGACAGTTTGACTAACAGCTGAATCAACCCTAATATAATAAGTGCTCAGCAGGAATGCCCCCCCACTCACCCACCAGGTCTGACTTTAGACAATTAAAACACGTCTCTGGCAGATGGCGCAAAAGATGCAGGTGGGATTGTGTGTTATTAAAACAAAATTACGCACAGGGTATTTCCTCTGGGTTTCCTTTCTGACATCTTCTTCATCGGCACGCTGAGAATTGTTAGCTATAGCAAGTTTGCAGCTAATGTCTCCCCTGACTGTCGCCGGATTGACCGCAGACAGGCTGGCCGTTTCAAGCAGCAACATGTCATAGAGGCCTAGCTTATAGCACCAAAACGAACAAATCCACACTGCCAATCACGGCACGTCTCAGATTTCTGGTGAATTCTGTAATATCAAATGCCTAAAAGTGAAACAAAAACAACAGTAATTTGTCTCATTTTTACTATTAATACGAAGCACTTCAAGGTGAAGACAGATGCTCGCCACCACAGAAACACCTGCAGCTGCATGCTGACTATTTCAATTTGGGGAAACCAAGATACCAAGACCGAATAGCAAACTAGGCAACAACAGGATGCAATCTGTGAGCACCTAACACCGAATAAACCATAAATAAGCAAACAAACAGGCCAAATACAACATGCAGGTGACATTCTCGTAGCTGATGTCACAGAGGGTAAGTTCCGCTTCTGTGAACTGAAATTTCACAGTTCTCCACGAACGGCTGTTAACAAGGTTCTCTCTCTGTCGTCCTCGGTGTGGCTAACCAGTGGAAACCTGAGAAGTGGAGCGAACCAAAATACACCTTGGCCATCAAACCCGCCCCGCAATTCCCCACAATTGAATCTGCAAATCAGATCCCACATCCCCCAGGGGGGCTTCCCACATTTCTCCATCCAATCCCGGGAAACTGGGGGGAGGCGCTGCAGGAACACAGGCACCAGTAAGGGTCAGCGTGCTGGCGAACACATCAATGACGAACGTGCTCCAAGGCCCGCGTTTTTACATTCTGCAGTACGCTTTCTGTGTCGAGTTTTAGTTTTAAACATTTCACATACATAAATTCATATATCTTTCATGACATTTATAAGGGAGACATCAGCACTGATTTATGTCTACGCTTATAAAGGGATTCCAGAATTTCAAACTGGCCGAAGTGAACTGCCATACTGGCACCGTAAGCCAACAGCTGAGCTGAAATCACTGTATTAGCAACCAGTTACCTATGTCATAATAGCAGTGCTGTATTAAAGAAAAAGCATTCATCTAGTGGGAGGTGAATTCCATAGTTCGCATCATCACATGCTAGCACATCATATGCTAGTAACTCCATCTAGTGGTTAAAAAAGAATAGGCAGGCTAGAAAAGACTCGGTCCAGAATTCATTATATAAAGGACTGACTGTTCCAGCACAATAGGAAACTGATTAAATGCATTGGTTTGTCTGTATTTAGTGTGATCTGAGGGCAGAATCTGTGATAAAGTTTCCGTTTAGTATCTTTAGCGAATGTTCCACAATTTCAAAACGCGCCCAGCCAGTGAAATCGGTGCTGCTAGCTGATGTTCATCACAGGAGCATCTTCAAGGTCTTGGTGGAACGCAAGGTTTGTGCATGAAGATATAGCTGCTCCTCTCGCCGAGTCCGATGGCAGGAAGCTGAGACAAAGCCACAGTCACACAAACTGACATACCCTGCTTCACAACCCCCCCCCCCCCCCAAACACAGCACTTTGAGGGAAACAGGCTTTTAAACTGCAGCAAGCTGACATATTTTGCATTTTCCACTAACTCGGCGAGAGAGGTGGCGGATGCTGCTGCCTCACAGCAGAAAAGCCACATCAAAGGGTTAAGACCGTGTTCTAATGCCCTTCCTGTCGTCCTTCGCTGCACAGCTGTGTCGGGCGTACGAGACTGCAGGTGGCTCTGTCCTGCTCCCAGGACCGAAAATAGCTTATCAGTCCATCTCTGTTCGTCCATCTCCTTTTTCCCCCCCGTCCAAACAAGAAATGACATGAAGATTTTAACAGGTGTTTTGTTCCATTTCCCCTCGCTGCTAGCAGAACACACTGAGGACTCTTAGTCCCACAGGCGACACGATCCATCTTCACACTGCGGTGACGGTGAAGCAGCCACAGACCAGATGAGCAGAAACCGACCGCTCAGCATTCAGGACAGTGCTTTGCCTCTCAGTTCAGAAAAGTAAGTCTGACACTTCAGCGATGCAGGAGACCTCTGGAAAAGTTCCACTGTGTTATTACAAGAGAACAAGGATGGCCGGATACCAGATTGGGCATGTGATAGCAAGTGACAGTCATGTATAATATCTGACCTGCGCACCTCAATTCAGCCCTTACATTGTCATTTTCTACAACAAACCCAAGAGAGCTAGTCTTCTTACTCCACGTGAACCACAGGTTTCGATCTACATCTTGCTTGGAGGGAGTGGTAGAAAGAAAAACATGAATTAAAATAAATTCATCAGAATTTCTTGATCTGTCCAGCATTTTCCCTGTATCAATATACAGAGTGGCTGTCTCAGCCTTGGCCAGTGAAAAAGACAGACATACTCAGCAGATTAATGCTGATCGAAGTGGCACGCACCACGATTTATTTAACAAAGACTGCACTTCTCAACAAGGAAGCCTGCCTAAAGTTGCACTGGTATTACATGAGAACACACAGATATTGAAAACTATGCCCATGCTTTGCTTGAAAAACAATGAAATGATAAAAAAAAAAACATTATTATTCCGACATCGGGTTCAACCGTATGCCTGGTTTTGTCCGTCATGATCATCCAACAAGGCCAGACGCAAGAAAAACCAGACATTATAGTTACAGATGGGAAGGGGAATCATCATGACGGCATTCCAAATGCATCTGAATTAGCAGCATTTATTGCACGCTAAGGACAATAGGCCAGTTTTCAGACAGCAATGAAAAAGGACAGAAAAACCCCAGGTAGATATGGCAAAAAATAAAGGTCAGAATACCGTTTTTGTGTCACAAATTGCACACGGTGCTTCTCTGATTGGGTGGTACTCTATGCAATACAGTGCTCTGCAAAGTTCTACGTGAATGGCAAAAATGTAAAATAAAGAATGGAATTTTCTGTGTGACGCAGAAAAACAATTAAAATGGCACAGGGAGGCATGTGAAAAAGTACACATGCAAGTTCACATCTCTGCCTGTGAGCTGAGTCACGCAGGCAACTAAAACATCCATGACAAACTGAAAGTTGGGGGGGGGGGAATGTCCTTGTGTCTTTGGTCCATGAAGAAGAACAAACAACGGACTAATTTTAATAATCATAACCTGCCCCACCCTCCAATTTTATATATTAAAATGTTGTCATATAAAAAAAATAATAATCAAAACTTGCAATGCGAAAGCAAAATTAGTTACATTAAAACAAAAAGATACTGAATACAGGTTGTACTTCAAAGAACTCATGTTGCAGAAAATATCAAATTAACACAAATTGCTTGAGGTGTACCGTACCACAATTCCATAACAGTGGCACCACCTTCAGGTCTGTATGTAACAAGAGGAAGATAAACTGAGATAAACTGAGCCTGAAAGACTCAGGCCATCACTTCTCTTTCTTGTCAGTTTCCGATTCCTCCTTGGCTGCTGCATCCACGTCCGGAGATGATTCGTCATACCTTGGCAGGAGACAGGAGTCAAACCGAAATGGTTAACGCACACACTACAGCCGGTGGCTATTTACTCATGAACGGTAAAACCTGTGATTTGTAATTAATAACCGCAGCAATAGGGGATGTAATACCAAGACGGCCTCCTTTCCTCACCTACAGACACCACAAATACTGTCCTCTCTGCCTGAACTTGAAATCGGTTACTTGTACATCATATATTTATAACTCACTCGATGGGTGTAATCTACTCCTATGTGCCTGGTAAATGGTACATTGCATCATTCACATCAGCCATTTATGCCAAATACCCTTCATGCAAGATATATTTATATTGTGCATATTCCATACATCTTTTTTGTACGACGCCTACATGTACATATAAAAAAAGTATGTAATATTATATAAATCAAATATTACAAAGGAAAATATTTTGTACATTTTATTTGATCAGCTTACAGTGTTTCATTTCACGGTACATGCTGTGTACACATGGCAAATAATGCCTGACCATTTTTTAATCTCTTCTAATACTGACTGAAATTAATATCACATACCTGGATGCCTTCCCCAACACACACACACACACACACCCCTACTTCTATGCTACAGTGAGATGCTGGAGCAGGTGAGGATCTCTCTGCAGTAGCTATGTCAGTGAAAGCACCACTGTCATTACAACGCAGGAGTGGCCGACGACAGTTGGGAGTAGTGGCCTACTGGAAGTCATCCAGGACATTCGGAATGGAAGACCTCTGCTGCCGCAGTGGGTCATACAGCAGAGGGAGCTCCCGTGTTTCACTCTCCCGAGTGTGACGTGGTCAGTCACTACTCTAAAGGCCTCACAGTGCTGGAACAAAACCTTCCCGGCACCTATAGAGAAAGCAGGCGGTGCCCCTAGCCTGCCAGGCTAACCGCGAGCTACTCGTACAGCACCTGCCTGCATTTACATTTTACAGTCCTGGGCTCCTGGGTATTTAGGGGAGCAAAGACAAAACCCAAGAAGCCAGCTAATGGCTGCAGGGGCAGATGGGAAGGTGACACGGAAGGAGGGATGAGAGAGAGAGAGAGAGAAAGAGAGAGAGAGAGAAAGGTGTACTTGCCCGGCTGCCTACAGGACTGCAGCCACGTGTCGACGGCGGCGGGGCGAGGAGGAGGAAGACGAAGGCTGCATCGAGTTAGCGAGGCTGGCGGGTGAACCGGACACGGTGGGGAAGCACGTGAGCCGAGGGGTGTGGGGCAAGATCTCCTCCGAGGACTCATAGCTGATGAGGAGGCGCAGCAGCGGAGGAGGAGGGAAGCCGGAGGGAAGATGGCAGAGGGGAAGCAAAAGGCCAGAGAGAAAGAGGTTTACAGGAAGTGGGACGGGAGAGGGGGGTGCCGAAGGGCTTTAGGCTGGACACGCCTGTACAGGAAGGGGGCCACTGGCTGGTCAGGGGCCGGGCCTGAAAAAATGATGCTACACATCTGTCTGCATCAGTGACACGCTGGAGCAAGACAAGCTAGGGAACATCAGAGCCCGCGATCAGCACGCATGACCGGGGCCAAGAGGCTCTATTACTTCACTTCACTGGGGCACCAAGTGCTGCCCCAAGGTCATCGCTGTGGCTGCCATGGCAACTATCAGCGGGCCCCTGGTGGTGGCAGACAGATTCCTGGCAAGAGGCAAGGCCCACCAGAACGCTTTCCCCGTGCCCGCCGGTGCAGCTGGACGACCGTCGCGACCCTACAATCAGCCTGCCCGCCCACCCCATCACCAACACAGCCAACCACAAACGATGAGAAGGTGACCCTGTGTTTGTCTGAATTCCCCACCCCCGCCCAATCTCATGGAAAAGGGAGTCACAGGTAGAGAAGGACGAGATGAGAGGGATACGGAAAGGAGCTCATGGACAGGGTGCCGATGATGGGACCCAGGGACATTTCCATTAAACAGGTCTGATAACGGCAGAGAGGCATGGAGGAGAGGCAGAGGACGGGGGAAATACCTGAACATTTCAGTCAGCTCTCCTCTGGCCAGCGCCATGATCACGGGCAGCCCAATGCATGCTGGGACCAGGTACAGCAGGGCAGGCTGCGGCCAAAGACATGAAAGTGAACCTTGGGTGTTCTGCTAAAAGGTCCGAACGTGATGAACCCAAGCATGCAGATGGACACGCGCTCACACTGACTCTCCGACTGCAGAAGAACTCGGCATGCAGACTCTCACCTGCGCGTGCTTGAAGGTGTGCATGATGAATATGGTCAGGCCCAAGCCAAGGATGTAGGCCAGGAAGCCAGTGTAGAAATAGGTCTTGGTATTTTTCTTCAAACTGAGAACAAATGCATACATATACATACATATATATATATAAACCATTAAATTAGTTTCCTGTTTGTAGTTTTTTTTTTTTTTACCTGACATCAAAGCGCAGAAGCAATGCTATGAAGATACCTGAAAATAAGCAGATTTAAATATTACGAAACGTTTTAACACACAAAACAGAAAGAAAAACTACTTGGTTGTAATATCCTGGGGTTCAATACTGTAGACGTACAACACCCTCTAGTGGTGAAAAATATATTCACTGGTTTTGCGAGGATGAATAATTTAATGTCCTGACAAGCAAAATAGAGCAGGACTATTCAAGTGACGGTCCTCATTCACGGTGCCGAGCAATGCCGATTCTCCTGCTTCCCTTTACCTGTGAACCAGGTGTGAAACCTCTGGCCAATCGGATTTAGTAATTATTAAACAACTACTTAGGAGAACTGAAAACAAGGCCTGGATTGGGAATCAAGCGCCAGATTTGAATAGGCGGGCAATAGAGTGCTATTCTGAAGATAGAAGACCTCCCCGCCAGCCTTCATTCACACTCCAGACATACTGACCTGGGATGACAATGTCACCAAGGCCAAGCATCGCAAAATTCCTGGCCTCCAGACCCCTTTCCAGCAGGTCCTGAGGGAATACCACTGGACGGCACAGGGAGACAGGTGTGCACAAGCTGAGACTCAGCACAGAACACCAGGCTCTTCAAACCATCATGTCCATTTCACAGTGTATTGTATTAATTGTTTATACTTTACTGTTTATAACTATTCAAAGCATTGACAAGTATATAACAATACAATACAAACTTCAGTACAAACAGCATTGAGTTATGCTTTGCTGATGGTGAAAATATTCCTTCCTTACATTTAATGGGTGCCTCAAATGACTTGGCCACAGTGACCATCACATTGGTACCAAACACCTGTAACAGTAAGCGAGTGTTCGTGTCATCGCATGGGTCAGGGGAATGGTGACACAGCTGCATTCGGGCAGCGCCATGGCGCCGGCGGGACACTCACCCAGAAGATGTCGTACACGAAGAGGCCGCCCAGCAGGACGCAGCCGGTGCTGATGTTGTTCAAGTGCAGCAGCTCCACGCCGTTCAGCGCGAACGCCAGCCCAAACAGGTTATTGGCGATCCAGTGCTGTCGCGCAAACAAACACGACGTTAGGCATCCGAGCGCCACGAACGCGCCCACATACCCTTCGGTCAGGCAGATAGTCCCAGGCTGCCAGAAGGTTCTGCACCCACGGATTTATGCACACAAGATCCAAGCATGTTATCCCGATCGTCAGCCATGGATTTCATTCTTTTATTTCATTTCGGATTAAGTGTTGTTCTGGAAGGCCAGGCCTCAGCTAACCTGTCAGGAACTGTGCTATGAGCTATAACGCACTACCCCGAATTTCCTAGCTTTGCTCGGTAACAGCCATGCACGTGTTTGGCTTACTCACCTTTTTGAAGATATACCAAACTCCAATAACACTGCTTATTCCCAGACATATCAGGTCTTTGGTGTCAAACTCGTAATTCACTATTTCTGAGAACAAAAAGAATGGGGGGATGTTAAACAATAGCCCCACCCTTAGGTTCAAATCACAACAACAAGCAAACATTCGGCGGTGCAGTGGTTCAATGGGCAGGACTGCAGCCTCACAAATACATGACTGCATGTCCGGTCTGCACTGGATCGCTGCATTAATGCCCTGTGCCTACTGTGCCAGGCACCAAGACCCTGTAGCAGGTAAACTGGCATGGAGGATAAATTCACAGATGGACGCATCTTTTCCAAAATAATGTGATTGCATTAAATTGAGATCATCGTACCGTCAATACAATTTTTGGCAGTGTGATGCTTTGTTTATTACAGTGCAGCTCTACTGCTCTTCCTACTGTCCAAAATGCATTTTAAGGAAACTCGTGGGCCTGCATTACCCTTACATGCGAGGGGCGCCTGAATGAGCTTGAATACCCTACGATATACACTGCCATCACTGGCCTTGCGCTGCATGCTTTCAGTGACAGGCTGCAAGTGACAAGGAAGGTATTGGGATAAGTGATTAATGAAAGACACTAAACAAACAGAAATCCCCCCCCCCCCCCCCCCCACCAACAAGACTCAAGTTCACACTAGCACCCTGATAGATAAGCAACACAGACAGAGCAGGCAAAGTTTTCATTGCCTGTGGAAATACAAATACATGTTGCTTTGTTATGTATAGTAGATAAAATACATATAAAATCTGAATAATTAAACTTATAGCATTGATTTTAAAAAGTTTGGATGCAACAAAATGTTTTTATTGCTTGGCCAAACCAGTGATTTTTTTTTTGTCCTCACATGTCGGAGTTTTTTTTTAAATTCTTTTGAAAATTTCAGTTCCGGTTGTTTTGCATAACGTATGAAGTCAGAAAGTACTACTAATATATGGGCTTAATCAGTAATAAAGAAACCCAGAATGACAGTGCTTTCTATTCACCAGTTTCCTCATTTCAAATGGCAGCTGCAGCCATCACAATATGTAGCAGTTGAAGCATTAGCTGAATTTGTTTTTTATAACACATAAAGATAGGCTGTATGTGCATAACATATAGAGAGCTGCGTCATTTGTAAGCACAGAGTCTTTTCAGCCCAGTACATTGCTCTCCCAAAGCCCTGCTACTATCTAGTACTCCTGTAGGAATGTGCTCTGAACCTGTGATTCCTCAGATAATCACAAGCCTCACCAGACATGAGGCAACTAAAACTGACTCCAAAAAGCAAAACGGATCACTCACCTTCCTTACTCTCTCCCGAGCCCTGCGTGAAAAGCAGCTGGTACTGCCTGTTAGGCAGGCTGGCGGGAAATATCCTGTTCATCAAAGGACTGTCGTGGAATAAAGGGAGAGAAGACTCACTGGTTGCAGTGCAGCGGATACGAGAAAGCAGTCAGCATGCCGGAATCACGGTGACGGGTTTAAGATAGGGCACTCATACAGACAACGAAAGCTGCCAGTTGAGGTTGCAAGAGCGCACTAGACTGAAATAGCAAGCGACTTAATCTAGTCACCTGGGTGAAAGTAACTTCACATATATAACTAGAAAGAAGCAATACCTCATGGTGTGGGAGACTGCCAACACTCCAAGCACAAAGAAGTACATTGACAACAGTAAGTTAATGTACTCTTGAGAAAATATCTGAAAAGCATAAAGCAAAGTTCATCTTGGTCAGTCAAGAAACATTCCAGGTGGATGTCGTCTTTCTCATATCTTACAGAACACTTGGGGGAAAACTCATATAACTAGAGAAGAAATGGTCTGAATTTGTACTCCCTGAACCTTCCACCTTTGATCATAAGCACTGCAATTCCGTTACATGGTCTTCATATGTCCGATACAGCTATAGGGAAAGTGGAACATTCCACAGTATAGAGATGACATATGGTGACAATGACTCACTTTGAAGAAGAGGTACAGCCCAAACAAGGTGCAGCTGGCAATGATAGGGAACCTGGCGGCATCCCGGCTAGTTATGGTCTCCGGCATTTCAGAGGAATTCTGGGAGAGAATAGCAAATGCAACCAGGTCTGTCAGAAGCTTCAAAGTGCATTCATACACATCTTACCAATATTATATCTAGAGAATCCTCAAAGTAGTCTGTGTCAAAGTAGTACTCATTGTGCATTAACCATTATTCTTTGTATTGGCTTTTGAGTCGCATATATACGCAATAGCTATTTGAGTAAATTGGGTGCTGTACCATGTTTCAAATTATAGTATCATCTCTGATAAAGATTCCTTTCAAACAACAAATCCTCGCTAAGAGGAGTTTACTATTACTTTAAAATTAAAAGAGATGCAAGAAAGGTTTCAAGTGTGTTACAATGTCAGAGATATTGAGCAGTCGCTACATGTTAAAGTGGACCATCTTTAACACTTGTGTTCTATCCATCATACTGACATCACATCAAGTGATCTTTCTAAGCTACGAGCCATTGTAATGATCTCACGGTTCCTGGGCAAGACCAGCTCAGATGTATAGCATGTAACATCTCATCCCACAGGGTTTGTAAATAAAATAGGAGATCTTCACAAAAGTAGGTCATAGTGGCACAATGGAAACTGAAGTGTCCCAAATGAATTACCTCATTTCCAAAGACATACTCTGAAAATGATTTCCAGCTGCTGGCAAAAGTCATTAGTGAACAAAGGGTACAATCGTCTCACTAGACACACTGCAACAACAGATTAACTTAAACCATTCTGCATATATCCGATCCCAAGGATGTGAATATTTACATTTGCTTACTGCTGTATATTAAAAGCTTTTTGTAAATCACATAACAGCTATTCTCTAAATCCAGGGAAGTTTTTATGGATTCTTTTCAGAGATTTTTTTATGGACTGGGGTTTAAAATTCTGCTCTTCGCTGCATATGTGTTTACATGCTTTCAATGCAATTCCTCCCCACCACGGCAAAAGACGTGGTGTAATCTAACTTGTACCCTAAATGTGTGTGGGCCCTGGCATCCTTTCCACAGTGTCCCATGTCTGATGTCCTGTGCTTCATGGGAGAGGTTCCAGACTTTCCACTCCTGCTTTGAATGAATGGTCATGGAAGACACATGAATGATCTACTACTCAATATACTTGTATTTATACAAAGTACTGCAATGGCATTTTGGAAAATATTTTTTAAATGAGACAGGAAAACAAAGCACCGGAACAAGATAAAATAAATCGACAACCATGGAACGTCTACTGACAACTGAAAAGACTACGTATCAACTACCACTGCACGTCAGGCGACACCTGATTTTTTATATATTTTTTTGCAGTGATGGGTTGGGTAACTAGCGAACTAAAATAGCGATCAAATAACATATAACCGTTTGGGATTGGGTACATGTGTATTAATCGATAGCAGCAAGCAGAAAGCGAGTTTGTGGTGTTCATGCAGCGTGCAGCGTGCAGCCCCCCCATAGCGGTTCGTGCACCCATCCGGTAGCGGTCTTAGCTCCAGTCCGGCCGGCGTTACCTTTCCTTTGGAGCAATTAACGGAGCGCAGGGCGCCGAAGAAGATGGGCAGCAGAGCCATAACGACGAGGCTCCCATAGGCCAGGGCCGTGCCTTCAGGCGTCGAGACGAACCTGGCCGTCGCGTTGACAGAGTCGGTCCCATTAGAGAGAGTCGCATTGACACCATCTACGACCGGAGCTGCACCTTCACTCGGTAGAGCCGACCCCTGCTCGACGTCGGCCATTTTTACACAGATAAATGGGCTATTAAATATAAGTCGTCACGCAAGTTGGCTAGTAAACCCCGGAAAATATCACTCACGAACTTTACTCGTAGCAGCTACCTGCATTTCCTTTTCTTAAGGCCACGTTTCTTAACCCTCCCCTAGAACTGACATCACTGGGTAGCGGTTCCGACGGTGCTTCCCGTACTGCAGCGAGCTAACGGAAGTGACGTTACAGCAACCCGAGAAGCTCGGGGCAGCGTACGCCAGTGTTTCCCAATCCAGTGCACGTTTGTGCTCCCTCTGAAGCTCCCTACCGGGAGCTAAAACATGGACCGTCTGTCGGTCTCCGAGGACCGGATTGGGAAACTCTGGCGTAGGCAGCCCGCCGCGGATCTAGGATCAAGCGAGTAGTGCAAAATACATTTTTATATACAAAAAAACGCATCTGCATAAAAGTCTTTGTATATTTTTGGTGAAGAATGCATGTGTCCAAAAGACGAAATGTGGTTATTTACAAGAATAAATGGCAATCAGTACATTTTTAAATAGAAATTTGTATTTGCATAAATATTAACATCATGAAACGAGTAAGAAAAAAAAGGAACAGTGATTTACATTCTGAAATTGACTGCATAAATTTAATTTGTTTCTACTCTTCATTCAAAAAGTACACAGTAAAGGTGGGTAGGTGGTGACAGGCCATTTGGCCTCAGAATACAACATAAGAGTAATAGTATAGTACAAATGTCCAATTAAAATTTCTCAATTTGCCATTTTAAAATTTCATCTAAAACAGGAAGAACAAAAAAGTAGCATTCTGGAAGAAACACTCATTTTAACAGATAGTCACTTTAAAATTATCCCATGGGAAGAAGAGACAGGTGTTTGCTAAAAATGTCTGTTTCAGTATAACACAGTACACCGATTACACATTTCCCAGTGGCAGTTGTAATATATCTGCAATAGTTTATATACAAATATTCCAAGCTTTAGGGTCTTCAAGACCCCCTGCAAAACTGCAAGAAGTCCACTGGCCATACATAAGAAGCATAAAATTAAAATTACTGCTGCAGAGCTGGAAACATTTATTTTGTGTTGTGTATGATACAATATACAATTATAATATATAGATGCGTATTCGCATGTGTGCATAAGTATATGCGCACAGACAAATAGTCATTCACCACCAATATCAGAAACCTCAAAGCATCGAAACAAAAATCTTTGGACTTCGCATATCATAAAGGAACGATTCTTGAACATTATTCAAGAGTAAATAAATGAGTGAAAAGAAACAACACTACCTGACCCACGGTGGTCATAATAAAGAATTAAATATATAAAATATCCCTCATTTTACCAAGTAGCCTTTGTTACCCATGTCATTCCTTCCTGGGATGTTTCAGCACCATAGAGTTAACAGGGTCATCGCCCTCTTCCATCTAAAGAATTCTCGCAGTCCACGCAAGCTATGCTTCGCAGAGAATGTGTGGCTACAAGTACAAGTACGACAGGCCTTACGTTTAAATAAACTTACTTAACACTACAGCACCACTACTTTCTATTGACAACTGGTTGTCATGGTCACAATATATCTTGGACAGCTATTGATGGAAAGGAATTCCTGAAATGGAACAAATGCGCTTTGTAAACGTGTGATCAATGTACTGCCAAAGGTTACAGAATCCTCATCTTAAGTTCAATTAAAATTGAAGGACATCATTAGGTTGTTAGGTTGGGTAAACATCATGCATGTTTCTTTGTAAGGCTGAGGAAATTATAAAATCTTTATTAAAATCTTTTAACTAATTACAAGCTAGTTTTCTGTCCTCCTAGAAAATAATGGTTTTATCATCAAGAAAAGTGCCTTAGAGGAGGAAGAGAGACCATTGTAGCTTTTAAAATGTATTCAAATATAAGCAGATAAGAGGATCCACTTTTTCCATTGAAAATAAAAGCTGTATTGACCTACAAGTCACAATATGAAAATTATATTTTAAATATTAAGCCTTACATTCTGTGCAAAACACCTACAAAAGCATAAGATACATTAAGCGTATTTACAATTCCTATTCACAAATTCCAAAATGTGACCTCAAATTTAATACTGCAGTACCTTGACGTCGAGTTGGTGGTGCTCTTCCAGCTTCAGCTTGAAGCACAGAGGTTATTGCTTAAATCTGCATATTAAATCATGTGTCTCCCCATTCTGTGTATTGTCGTATGTTAGAATAGGCCCATTTATAAAAGAAAGTTTGCCATATGCATTAATTCTTGAACAAGGCTACACAATTTCCAAGAAATATTGCAACAATCTTTTTAGCTTTCTGTAAAGTGCAATCACAACTAAACAGGTCTGCGTAGTACCTTAACCCAATGTATAAGAAAGCAAAGAGTATCCCACAATGAAGGGTAAATACTGTACGACCTACATTCTACATCTTATAGGAAACCTTTTCTGTTGCATTTGACCAACATTTCTCAGTCCAGTGTATCAAGGTGACTCCAGCAGGAAGATGTACAACTCGGGGACAGGAGCTCCACAAACTAGATAAATAGATTCTGAATGTAGAAGATATAAATTGTACACCCAGACATTCGTCACAGTCTTTTGCATTTACAATTGTGTGGTTACAAGCCCCCCCACCCCAGAATGACATGGATACTCTGGGCCTATCCACAGGGGGCCCGGGATACAGAGACAGTAGCTCAGTTCACTGGAATGGGCACAGTTCCCTGGAATGGGCACAGCTCCCTGGAATGGGCACAGTTCAGCAGCCTACAGAGGGATCCTCTGCTGAGGAGTCAGTGAGTCTCCATTCCATCACACCCTCTGCTTCAGGTTCAGCAATACTTCTGCTGTGAACACAAGAAATTAGGTGTCATTTCATGCCCTCCTTTTATGTCCAGGCAGCGGAGCTGAGAGAAGGGCTGCAAGATTCTGGGACTTTTCGAAATTGTACACTTTCCATTGGAATTAATGGGAATGCATGGGAACAAACTGGAAATTGCAAAACGGCAGGTTAGCTTATAACACGGAACTTGAACATCGTTGAAAAAACATTTTGCAGCATAATCTGGTTAAAACAACCAAATGTGATGCAAATTCATCAGTCAAAATGTAATTTTAAAAATTTGTATTAGAAATATTTGCTTGCCTTTCTGCTTATGACAAAAGAATGTTCATATCCGTTTGTAGAAGATAGTTTACATAAATTGCCCCAAATCTCCAGTTAATTCCTGTTAGTACCTATATTTTCCTCGCTAATTTCCATGGAAAGTTTCCAACCTGGAATATTCCCAAAATTCCCTAGCTCAACTTCCCATAGAATGGAAAGTTTCTGGAATGTTTACAGAAATCTTCACCCGTTTGCAACCCTAGCCTGAGAGTCAGCCTGATGAGGGGGGGGCGGCATAAGCTGCTGCCTGCATACCTGCTCAGGCCCCATAGGCATCCGTCCCATGCCCAGGGAGTTCATCTGCCCTGCCAACATCTGGCCCTGCATCTGTCCCATGTGACCCCCACTGCCGCTGACTGGCATGGATCCACTCATCATCATGCCCCCGTACGAGCCCGGATTTCCCTGCTGGCCAAACTGCTGCTGGGGGTACGAGCTGCAACAGATAAGTCGCATATTTTATTTGATCTTTCAATTTATGTACAACATGTATTGCTCTCTAATTTTGTGTAATTTACATATATGCGGTTTTATGAGAATCTGAGTAGACGGCTGATACTGTCGGCCCCGATTCGTGACCGGATATCCAAAAGCCAATCATATTTGAAATGCGAGTGATGCATAAATATGGACCTTCCCACCTGTTGCGAGGCACGCCTCCCTGTGACCAGCCTTTCATATCTGTCGTTTGGTACATCTGACCACCCTGGGGATGCTGCTGCATCATGGGAGTTTGAGGAAGACCTAGACGGCCAGGCATCATGGAGCTGGGTGGACTGTTGCCCGAACTCACGAATGAAGGGTCCCCCTGCTGGGCCATCCCTGAAAGTCATGGAGGAGAGAGCAGGGAATCATAATCTATCTGCCTTATTCTGCGTTCAATTCTCTCTCTGATCCGGAAGTCGGATGATAACCTCATGAAAAACGTCATGAAAAAAAGTTACTTCCCGTTGGAAACACGACCTCCTTTCCAGTATTGATGTTGGACAGAATTTCGCTCTCCAAGATTGCCATGTGACGTCATTTCGACATGGTGGCTTACAGAGTCAACAGTAATTCTATTTTATAAATATTTTTAAATGTTTATTTTGTTAAATGTATTAATAGTTATAAATGTAATTGCACGTGTTCAATTTAGAGAATATCATATCATGAGCGTAAACAGTATCCTAGCATGCAACGTCAGATATTTACCAGACTCGTTAGTGTCTCATTTGTTTGTAGTTTGCCCCTCAAAAAAAGAATATCGCTATGGATCTAGAAAAATATTACAAAGCTTTTAACGTGGTTTGACTACTTTGCGTTTCTTGTTTGTCTCTCAGATAAAAGAATCTCACTCCATATCTGCTGAAATATAAAGCAACAGCAGCATGTTTGTGGAGGCAGCCGTGCTGGTTCCGAGATGTGTGGCTGGAACGGGAGATTGGTCGGATGTGACAGCACGCACCTCGAAATGTACAACTTTGGTGAGATAATCGAACGTACCACTATTTCACCTGTCAGCACGGCGTGAAAACAAGGTGAACACGAGGGGGCAGAAATACTGCGAATTTGTATCAGTCCATACACCAAGCTTCCAACTGCTTAACAAATACAGGGTTGTGAGGGTGAGGTAACGAAGAAAAACTTAGGGCTTCGACATGCAATGAGCCTTAAAGACGAAATACAGCGAGTTTGTCTCCCCAGTTTCCCTCTCACTCACCATAGTTCCCCCCATAAGCAAACTGTTGTTGCCCTGGCTGGTTCATGGGGGGGGCAGCCATTGGATTATCCATGCCTCTAGGGGCCGTAACATTGGGAGGGGGACTAAACCCTCCACTGGGCGCAGTGACCTGCTGCTGCGTGACCTGTTGCTGCTGCATGAGCATCATCATCCTCTGTCGTTGTAGCTGCAGGTTTAACATCTCCCTGTTCCTCTGTGCCACCATCTGAGCATTCAGGAATCCAGCCTGGGAGAAGATGCCAGGAGGAGGCGATCAGATGCAGCCAAAGGGGGTGCGCTCAAAGTGAAGAGGCCCCGAGAGGCAGAGTCTGATGTTCGGCTATACCTGTCCACCGGGCTGCATGCCGGGGCGAAGCGCAGGGTTCCCACCTGCTGGGGGCTCCATCTTCATCCCCATGCGATTTTGGTTCATAAACTGCAAGGGGGAGACACGTAGAACAAACCTTAAATTTCCAGAACAATACATGACGATACCAGAATTGGGCAAGAGACCCGTTTGTTTTATTACTATTATATAAATTACCAATAATTACAATTATTAATTTCTCTCACATTACTCAGAGACTCCTCAAAGGCTAACATGGCATCATGCAGGCGGCGCACATTCAGAGGTGCTACGCTAGTTATCGTCTAAGATTTCACTCGTGTGTAGGAAGGACAGCGGTACCTGCTGGCCTTGCAGCCTCTGCTGTAGCTGCAGCCGCAAGGGCTTGGTGGCCGTCATCATGCGAGGCCTGATCAAGCCGCTGCGGGGGTGCATGCCCGGCATGGAGAAGCCACCCTGCTGTCCCACCTGGCTCATCATCGGGCTGAAGCCAGCTGGTTGGCCCTGCATGGTATTGTAAGGGGGCTGCATAGACATGCCAGGGGCTCCGGGGTAGCCCTGGTTCAGCATGGGCTTCTGGTCCATGATCATGGAGGGTTCCTGTCCGGGGAAGGCATCTGAGGCCTGCTCTCCACCTTGACCCTATAAGAGTCATAAATGAAACAAGCATCTAATTTTCTGCTCTTATACACCGTAAAGTTACCAAATATTAGTGCGCCAAATGAAGCTTCATGAACCATCTGCTATATTTTCTGACACCACTAGATGGGGCTCTCTTCAAAACAGGGCTCAAAGCAACCCAACCATCTAGTGCGGCCAAAGAAATACAGAAAATGGTCCATGAAGTTTCCAGGCACTGATTTTGTGCCACTGTTCCTCTCCTTCTATAACCCTGACCTGGCTGACGAGATCTGGAATGCCCAGTGCTCGATCAATCTCCTCCAGCGAATTCACATCCGTGTTGTTAAGCAAGGAGTCCAGCTGGTCCAGAAGGGCTCGTTCATCATTCTGCCCCTCGCTGGTGGAAGGTGGGGCCAGCAAGTCATCCAGGGAGCTCCCATTATGGCGCCTGAAATGCATCCCGCTTTCACTTTACTTGAAGATGGAAGCAGGTAACCCACAGCAGACATACATATAAACCACCAGGGTGACACTCAATCTAATAATCTCCACTACAGCTGGCACAATAATTATCTTCCCATAGCAAAGAAGGGAGAACTGACAGGGTGCCAACTATCGTAGAATTTCTCTCATATTATGTGCCAGTATGATTACCCTAAAGATTAATCAACACATTACAGTCCTACATGGAATGAGGACTGCATGGATTCAGGAAAGGAAATCATTTCCAAAACACAAATCTAAAATAATATGAAACATCTACAATAATTTGTGCTTTGTTGATTGCAACAGCCATTAAATATATAGATTTAACACACACAGCCGTTACTACTGTACCCATTTCCAGCAGCTGCTGCTGCACCATCGGACTGCTGCCTGGGACGCTGTTGGAGCCGTTGACCAAGTTAACTCCTATCATGTTCTTGATTACAACAAAGTGTTTGATTGTGTTGGCCATGTCAAACTATGGAATGTTCCCAAGAAAGGGTGTACCAGTGCATCTTATTCTTCTTACGATGAATGTATATTATTTAATTGATGCTTCCATCCAAAGCCACATGTAAACTGACAAAGCGGGGGCAGCCAGTGCCCAGTTCGACTGGCAGATAAGGGCCTTGCTCAGGGGCCCAATGGTGGGATCATTTTGCCGATCACACGATTGGAACTGGTGACCTTCTGAGCAGAGTGTCCTAACCCACTGAGCCACAAACTGCTCCCAGAATCTCTACACTACACAAGAATCCACAAATAGTACAGAATATGAAGTTCTTAGGAGTTAGAGATTCCAAACTGGGGGAGCTAGACAAGACAGCATAGTATCAACCATATCTATTCAGCTGGTATGTAGAACATAGAATGAGAGAAGCTGGACTGGATGAAAACTGTGGATTCATAATTGAAGCAAAAAACATCAACAACCTTTGATGCTTAGTACCTCACACTTTTGAAAAATGAAGGACAACTGAAGACAGATACGGAAAGTTTTGAAAACAGAGTGAAACAATGGTATGACAACTAAGTGTGAAGAGAAAGGTTATAACTACAGGACTGGAAGCTAACTCTTGACTGTTGACAGTGAACACACTGGGGCTACAGACAGCTTCGGCCTCCTTGGAACAATGAACAACAACAAAGGATCCTGAAGTCAAATGTGTCACATGGCTGGCACCTGGCACAGCTCTGAAAAAGGGTTTGGGGGAGAAAAATACCTCTTCAAAAGTTCTGACATATCTCCAAGAACAAACAGAATTGCTCAGTGTTTTTTTTTTTTTTATTACCCTTAATGGATGCGAAAGTTGGACTATGAGGAATAAGGGCAGGAAGAGTGCCGACGCCTTTCAACTTTGGTGTTGGAAAAGACTTTGAAGAATACCATGGCCAAATCGGAAAACAAACAAGTGCGTTCTTGATCAACTGAAACCTGAACTTTCACTCAAGGTGCAAATGACCAGAATAAAATGGTCTTATTCTGGGACTGAGAACATAAGGTTTGGAAAAGGTGAAGGTAAGAAAAAAAGAATAAGATGCAACAAGGTGGATTGCCTGGACAGACACGAAAAAATGACACTGAAAACAGGAGTTGACATCAACTTGATGGCACTGAATTATAATTATTTTTGCCATGAATACTGATGAACAAAAACAGAGTGCTGGTTATAATCCATCTGCTGAAATCTTTGGCATGAGGTGAGTTTTACCTGTTTTGGTTGTCCATTCCCATCACGTTGTCTGGCCAGGACGGAGACTGATTGGGTGGCGCCTGCTGATTGAAGGGACTCATTCCCATGTGCATTTCATTTGGTCCTGTGGAACGTTGAGTTTTCCTTAGATTCAGAGACTGAAGATCATACAATAGAGTCACATCGTACACACACAGCCGTTACTACTGTACCCATTTCCAGCAGCTGCTGCTGGACCATCGGTCTGCTGCCTGGGACGCTGTTGGAGCGACTGACCAAGTGATCTCCCATCATGTTCTTGTTATTGTAATCCATCCCTGGGCGAATCATGGAAGGGTGCACGGTTGATCCTACAGGACTGGTGCCGGAATTCAGCATTCCCCATTCCCCTGAGCCTCCAACTGGTGAGCGCTGGGAAATGCCCATCCCCCTGTTCATCACTCCTAAAAATAAACGTGGCAGAACCGCTTACACATTGTCATGATGGTGACATTTGGGGCCGAATGATAGAGAATGACTGTGCGACTTGCCCAGTGCCTTGAGGACACATACCCATGTTTCCTGAAAAGTTGTCTGATGTTCCCATCATTCGCTGAGCCTCCATGCTCTCCTGCTTGACGAGCATGCTGCATGGGGCGCTGCGTCGTCCTGCTGCTGCCACCCCAGAGGGTGGTTTTCCATCCACAGACACAGCCCTTTGGAAAGGTGCACGGGATACAGATGCCATGCCTGGACTCCTGACACCTGGCAGACAACGAGAGCAGTACTCAACAGCTATAAGAGCGATGACACTTACAGGGTAACTTGGAGAAAGACAGACATGCAGGAAAATGTTACCCTTGCCACTGTCATCAGGGCAGCCCTGCCGCTTGTTCCCGCCATCATTTCCTTCTCCAACTGCAGAGTCTGGGTAAAAACTTGTGCCAGAGTTCTTCAAACCTCCAATGATGGCTTCCAGCTGAGTATGACGACAGAAACATTCTCTCTCACACACAAAGTACAGATTCACTGGTAAAACACTAAATATTTATAATTTTTATACCAACTAATACCTAAATGATGTCCTTCAAGGTTTTTCATTTTGAACAGAGCCCACTTTGGGTTTTATTACAAGTGTAGTCGTTACCTCATCAGGGGGCTCAATCTTGATCTTGTTTATATTTTCTGAGCTGGGGGTCAGGATTCCAGAGCTGCTGCAGGTCCCTTGCCCATTCTTACCCTCCACCTCTTCCAGCTTTGGTTTGATGTCAACAGGCTCTTTGGATTCATCTTTGTTGAGGAGGTAGTGCAGCAGGGCATGGTTCTTCTCTTTCTTGGGGCTTCGCTGCTCTTGTTTCATATCAGCTGTGCCAGTTGGAGGGGGCCCCGCACTGCCAGCGAGCTCCACCATCCCAGTCTCCTGGCCGGTCAACGCCTTCCCTGTAGCCTCTGCCGTAATCTTGGCTACCTCGTCTGGAGTGTTGCCGTTCTGCAGTAGTTTATGAAGGATCTTGTGTTTTTCCTGCAGCGAGGCCGTGTAATGGGCAGCAGCCAGTGAGGATACGCCACTAGACGCCTGCCCCGCAGCTCCAGAGGAAGAGGAGACGCTTGTTGACGAAGGGCTGGTGACACAGCCAGTGGGCTCTTTCGGGTCCATTCCAGGTGGTGTGGTCGCACCATGTGACAGATTAGGGTGACTGCCAGCCACATTCAGGCTGAGCTCCTCGGTTGGGGAGGTGAGAAGCTGCAGCAGCTTCTTGTGGCCCTTGCCATCGGCAACCTGCCGGTGATGCTCAGTGCCGCCGGCACTAGGGTCTCCGCCCTCCTTGCTGGCGTGTGGCCTTGCTTGACCGTCCAGCCGCTCTGAACTACTGTCGCCCGTCTGAATGTGGTGTTGATGGTGCAAGTGTGGCATATTGTGCTGATCTCCGACCCCACTGAACATGCCTGCCGGGCTGCTGGAGCCCCCACGGCTGCTCTTGCATGCCGCCATTTGTGGAGGTTGCGGCTGCGAGGAGTTGATGCTTAGAGAGTTGTCTGGTTTGTGGGCTGGCGAGGCCAGAGTGGAGGACAGGGGATTGCCAACTCCTTCACTTATGGCCTGCAGTGCGTTAAGAGAGCTGCTAGAGAAGGAGCT
Source organism: Stomatorhinus ivindoensis (assembly GCA_019775895.2). NCBI lineage: Eukaryota > Metazoa > Chordata > Actinopteri > Osteoglossiformes > Mormyridae > Stomatorhinus > Stomatorhinus ivindoensis. The sequence goes on from JABFEB020000104.1 coordinate 6,829,761, forward strand.
GTTCCCTCCAGCCCCACCAGCTCCCCCTGCCGCCCCAGCACTGCTTGGGCCCATAGGAGAATGCATTCCTGGAACAGAAGTTACAGCGTCTGTCACAGTGCTATAGGTTCAGCGTTACAGAACATTAATCAACCAGCTCAAGTACCGCGAGAGAATCCGATCTGTCCCACACATACCTCCTGGAGAAAACTGGCTGGCACCCATTTTGGGGCTTCCTCGAGTCCTTGGGGACATCATGAGATTTTGCTGAGGTATGTTCATGCTTGGGCTGCCTTGAGAAGAGCCGTTCATGCCCAGTCCATAGCCCCCACCCTGGTATGGGGGCTGCTGTTGCTGCAGACCAGGACCTGGGTGGTTCATTTGATTCATCTTGATTTGGTTCATCATCCGGTTGGCACCGGCATACATGTGGCCGGCCATCTGCCCCATCTGGGCCTGTTCGTTCATGCCGTAGCCCCTGCTCATACCCATTGCCCCACCGGGTGGCATATTCATTTGGGTGCTGGAGTTTACATTCCCCATGCCCTGTGGTCTCATGCCGCCCTGGCCGCCACGGTATCCATTCTGCTCCCTGAAAGTGAGAAAATCAATTAGAAGAAGCAAAACCTAGGCTTGACTGGCTTGGTATTATCTTACTAAGTAACAGTAGAGGCAAGCTTCCCACTCCAAGACAGGGAACAGAGGACAGCAGAATCTCACCTTTGCAATAAGTGTGTGGACAAGAAGCCCTGTGGCTCGTTGGTCATGGGGTGGCGGTACAGTTTGCTCTTGGTCTGTGCTGTGACTGGGGTGCCGTCAGATAGCGAGAAGCGATACAGGGGGGTCTCAGCGTGCCCCTGCAGAAAGGCTGCAGATCCAGAAGCCTAAAGGTCATCACTGAGACAGCGACACACCAACATGCCATGACCATGTACCGTGGCTATACCTTCATGGTAGTGGCGCTTATGAGACCAGGGCTGCCCGTCACTGTGCTGTATGAACATCTGAATACATCTACGCAGGAGGTCTTCCCAGCCTGGCCGCATGGACACGCGCAGGGAGGTCTGGTCGATCTGGATCAGCTTGCCTGTTCCGGGTGCCAACAAAAGGTAAAAGACAGTTCAACATGCAGCTTGTCTACAGCATTCACTGTTTCATCAGAATTTCCTTCTACCCCAGCTTTACCCGAAAGCTCATGTCTGGTGTTGAAGACCTCTGTCCTTTCAACAGCAGTCATTCGCCGGGCCACACAGATCATACACGACTGGAGGTCTGCAGATGGGAGTTAAACAGAGTGACAGTTACCGCGCGGCTTCAACGCCAATACTGTCCACATCAGCAGACGCGTCAATCCATCACATTTAACGAGAAGTTTCAACAGCAGTTCGTCCCAGATGGGGCCATACCATCGCCCTCCTCCATCATGGCTTTCAGCTGGGTTAGTGCGAAGCACTGCATGGTCTCATATCGGGGGTTGACAGGGGCTTCCTCCGCAGGGTTGTGGCAGAACTTCACCAGCATGCGGCAGTTGAAGGTGTGGCTCTTCTGTCGGGGAGCCTCACCACCCCAGGACACGCCGTTCACTGCGCAGGAGCAGACAAACAGAAGAATTAGGGTCTAAGATACCAAGTGTATTTGTGCTTATTGGGGAAAAACAAAGGAATTTTTTTTCCATTGTGGAGACCACATCCTTTTTCCTTTCTGTTCTGCCTCTTGAACATAAACCTTCAAAGGGGAATTAGCAAAAAATGGAACAGGAGTGAACTTTAATTGTTATCGAAAATTAGTTGTACATCTTTAAATGTTTTCGCAGCATAAGCCAAGTACAATATAACAGGCTGTAAACATTTCCCCTTCAGGATTCTATAATTAAACAGCCAGAGTCAGGAAGAATTGCCCATTTCCAGTAAACACATCAAGCGTCTCCAGGACCTCCCCCATAAGTTAACTGCTGCTGCTAGATCTCCGCTTGTCTTTCAACATGAAACGCACTGGAGCCAGGCATTCCAGTGCACACCGAGAGCACATCCACAGGAAAAGCTTCCGTTGTCAAAACCCACGCTGCTCTGCTGAAAGCTCGCATGACAAAACAAGATCTACGGCGTGTGGTTTTGGATTCCCAGTTGGCACCTGTAAGCATCTCCCATTATGAGCACAGGATGTAGAGGAACCGTGTGTTTAATTTATAGATCAGGTGGCATTACCACCACTTACTTACTCACTGGGTAGCCCCCTTATTTGCTCTGGCAGCCTGTGCCCTGCCACTTCACAATAGCTGGGAGAAGCACACATCCAAAGGGCATGGTGTGTGTGCGCGTGTGTGTGTGATGGTGCTCTTCTGTGTGCTTACTGTTGGACTTGGGCAGGCTTTTGTGAAACTCCTCACGGTCCTCCTCGTGAAGGATGGCGTACACGCTGGTGTTGACCAGCTCTTCCTGCTTATACTGCAGGTACTGGGTCACGTTGTCCGACACGAACACGATGTTGCCCTCCCGGCTGACCACGAACAGGAAGCCATCCAGGGCCTTAGGATGGAAAGGGTGGACATGCATAAGCAAAAACATGGACTCGGGAAGAGGGGATGGGCTCAAGCCTGAAACGGGAGAAGCACAAGGGTAGAACAGAGCATTGGGAGGGAGGAGATGTGTTGGGGGAAGAAAAGGAACACAGGCCTACTGCCACGGTTCACTGGGCACCTACATCAACTACTTTAGAAACTGAAACCGTGGCTGGGTATGATTAATGTCCTGAAAGCTCCGCCCCATTAATCAAGCAGCCAATCAAGGCAATGTGTTTGTGTTCGGCTGCCCCCTGCCCTCCAGCTCACCTGCAGCAGAAGCGGCCCCAGATGGTCCTTGTCAATGACCCCCTGGCCTGTGGAGGACACGTCCGCCTTCTGAACATCATCATCACAGGATGCCTTCCCTGTAGACAGATCGGCGATGTGGGTCATGTCAGAGCCCCCGACAGTAATTATGTGACAAGACCGCAACCTTTCTGCATTGGCCATTTTTCAAAACCAGACGTATAGTATGACACTCCTGCAAATAACCTAGGACACATTAAATGTATACATATTGCTACTAGTGCAATGCATTTATTCACTCATCATTATTTTTGTACTATTATTATTATTGCTTGTTGTTATTCTTTCAGTATTCTTATCACTTTTGTTATTTTGTTACTAATGTAGTAATGAAATCATGTTACCCCATATTAATTGGACAAAATATGAAATGTCTCTGGAAAAATGTGGAGTTTTCCCTCTTAAATCATCTGAACTGGAATAATCAACTACGATCTTTTGCTATCAGACATTTCTGTTTCCCCCAAGTGATCTCAATATTATTTTGACTAGAACAGCCTGGAAGGACCCCAAGATTTTTCACAGACTACATAGTTAACATTTGCAATTATGATAATCATCATAATTCTGCTTCTCTTATCTCCACTGTGCTTCAGAAAACAACATTTTGATGGCTATAATTAGTTTTCAGTTAGAACATTCAGCCACCAGGGGGAAGTATGATTCAGTTTTTAACCAAGGAGCAAGTCATGCAAGGTTTTCAACTCATAATACTCAACCAAGCTCAAGGATAGGTTTAATGCAGGTCAAAGTCTGCAAGCAGACATGGAGCTGAGGAATACCTGCCACAGCTCTGCAAAAACCGCAGAAATGCTCACGATACTACATGATTCTGGGAACGGTGTTTATTTTTTTTAAATAAGGCGGGCAATAAGGTAAAAAAGAAGAAAAAAAATAGACGCACAAGTAATTTTGAGGCTTATTTGAAAATGTTTTGCAGAGGTTCACACTGCTCGAGGGAAGCTTTAAAATGCAATTTTACTTGGAAAGAAGGAGTATCGTGTGTGAAAAATCACAGGAGAAGAAACAGTGACAAGGAGCAACAAAGGGGGAGACTTTGTGTGTGTCTGTGCGTGCCATTTCATTATTCACTTCCTGTAACTATGGTAACATCTCTGCACAGAGTGAGAGACAGTTATACCCCTTCCTTTTCCTATTGAGATAGCAAAGATTCTGAGAACTGTCATCATTTCCAAAGTCCCACTACCTGAGTTAGCCCCAGCGATAACAGCGAGTGTTTAAGCATTGAAAATGATCTATAGTTCTTAAAAACGTGCCCATCTCCTTTGAAAAATGGGCCAAACCATCCTCTCCCCTACATTTATAGGCGGAATAGAAAAGAAAAATGAAAATAATAAATCTGACCTTCTCACTGACACTAAACTGTATTCATTTATATCTAAAGGCAGTGACACAAAAACCCAAAATAAACAAATGCAAATCTCAGATTCTCTTGCTGCAAACATGTCTAAATGGCCACACCTATAGACCTTGAGAAATCCACTGAACAGCATATAGATGTATACAAATAAATGCCATAATGCGACGGCGGGCTGAATTTGTACCCTGCTCCTTAATTTGTCTGATCTGCCGGACGGTCTCCTTCAGAATGGCACATTTGTCTGGCTTGACATTGAAGTTGTCGATGTCGCTCAGGTTGGCGGAGATCAGCTCGGCCAGCTCCTCGATGTACTTGCTCTCCTGCTCTCGCCGTCTCTTGTCACACCTGGGGAGGGTGCCATCGCGATGAGTGTGTGTCACCATGACAACCCTAAGAGGCTCTTGGAAACCTACTGAATTCTTAACAACGAGGTGTTAAAATTTTCATTAATGCTTAAGTCAACCTAACAATTAAAGGGAAACGGGAAATATAGGGGGAAAGCACACATGCAAAAAAAAATAAATCAAATATTCATTTTCGCTTGGAAAGTTAGTCATAGAATTTACATATCTTTTCATGTAACTTATTATTCTTAAATATATCAAGATATTAAACTGAACACATCTAGATATGTTAAGCCCAGCTTGGCACTTACCCTAAGCCAGGTGCTTCACAGGAAGAGAGTTTGCGTTTTCGATCGGAGCACAATGGCTCCAAGGAGATATCCCCCAGTCCACTCATCTCGTACACATATCAGCACCTGGGTAAGCACCACATACAGATGATTTAAGTACCACTGAAATAGATTTATGACATTTCAAAGCTCATTTCATTAGAGGCATTCCACATTCAAGAGAGCAATGGGCTTATTTTCCTATCCAATAAAAGGATGTCATTTTTTTTGCAGCAGGTGTGGTGGGTTCAGGGGACGTAGATGGACTTGGCTCTGCCCTAGATTATTAGGGCACTGACAATAAGCCATGATCCATGACAAACCCCATTAGCGAGGATCCCATCGCCCTTCCCATACGCCTCACAAGGCCAGCTGCAGGAAATGGATAAGGAGGAAGCTACGGTTGCGCCTGACTTTTGTTGATAGTTGCTAATTCATGACAAACAGGGATAAATAAAGGCAGCACTGGGTGCATCTGCTTTCTTTTCCTTCCCAGTATGGATGCAGAGGACATTTGCACCTCTCTCATCCAAAAAATGCTCATTTGGCCCATTGCCTTCTCACCTGTGGACAAACAAGCAGTATAATTCATGTTCCAAAAAGGTGGATCAGGAACTTCTCTGCACACACTTCCGAGATGAAACTTAATATTAGGATTCAGTTTGCATCTGCACAGTTTCGTAAGGTGTTGCCACAACTGGTTGAATGTAGGCTTAACGATCCATCATATCCACTTGGGTAGAAAAACACACCCTGCTAGCTTACAGTGTGTGACGTCTTTAGAACTAGATGCTGATAGAACGACAATGAAATCCCATCAACTCCCAGCTCCATGTTATCCATACTCCTTCCACCCCCCTCCCCAAAACTCTACAATCTCTCCAGCCCCCCTACACACTCTTCCAAACTCTCCCCAAAAAAAAATCTTTTTGAAAAGTCCAACTTTGTGTGACTTGCCTTAACGTAATCAGGATCACTAGGTTTAAGTCAGTGGCGGTCCTTTCATGTCCCGCCCCAAAGTGACACTGCTTCAGTTTTGGTGTGATATGACTCAAAATTAAATGTGCGCCTACACATCACCTGCACAATGTTCCTGGGAACTTTGAAAAATATCCACCACAAAGTAACATATCTAGAGCTACTATGTTCATAATATCAAGGGTCTTCTGGGGTTACCTTTCCATTTGTTGTGACTAAGCGGCGTTTCTTCAGCTTTAGTGGAATTTGTCTCAAAATGAGATCACTTCCAGATCTTCCCCTATACAAATTCCTATGAAGTGTGAGATCTGAGAAATACTTTTTGAGTTATCACACTAATGAGATAAAGAGTCTGAGGTTGCCCTTCTCTTTGCTCTCATTATGCAGCACTGTTTCAGTTCTGGGATGATTCGTCTCAAAATTTGATCATTTCTGCCTCATCACTCAATGTGTCTGCAAAAAACAAAGACCCATTAATTACTTTTTGAGCCGTCACACTAATGGGTTAAGTGTCTGAGGTGGTGGAAAACAACCAGGAGCACCTGTGAAGCGTACAAGTTCCACAACACAGCTGTGCGTCGCTTAACGTCTGGATCATGTTCTGTCCAATAGGATGTTAGTTGACTTGGACACTATGCGAACATCATATAAATTGTATACAAACCTATACGATATACTGCACCTATATTGTACTGTATCGCATAAATAGCCAAGATATTTTAAAGTATATTCTCCAATATATAATGAATTAAATACTAGCGACGCACCGATAAGGAAATTTCTAGCCGATGCCGATAGTCAATTGTTCCCAAATCTGACACCAAAACCGATTGTTTGGGAGGTTCTGCATAAGTTTGAAGTGACACTCCACCCAAATAAATAAAAAAAATAAACAAAATGACATTTCAGGTCCCAGATCAATTTAAAAATCTATTACGGTATTATAGCACTATGGGTATTATAAGTTCAATATGTACTGTACCATTATAACCTCTGTTTATATGAAGTACACATGGTGTGCTATGGACGCTATGGTCTGCTGTGTCCCATTAGCTGATCCAGATTTTTAAACCATTTTAACCTTACGGAACCTTCGCCATTGTGCAGAAGAACATTAAGTGACCCATACATGTATATGGTATGTGTATAGGCTACACACAGGACAGCACTGGAAGAACACTAAGAATGTCTTAATTACAGAATTACAAAGACAGAATTACATTATTTATGCTTAGAGAACAGGTCTTATGACTAATCGCTGCAGAAGAACAGAGGCATGGAGGCATGTTTTAGATGTAAAATGAGGTGTGGTCTCCTGATCGATTGGCGCACGGTTTGTGCAGAAGTTTCTGCAGAAGTGTCATCTACTACACAGCTGTCAAAAGTACCAAATTCACCACTAATTGCAATGTGAAATTAATTCACACGTCTATTAAAAGTATATTACCCTGCGTTGTGCAAAGCTACCTTACTTTTAGCACACTAGGAATGCTTTGAAGTGAAAACCGCGACAGCAAGGCCAGATTTATTTACAAACCATTGATCAAAAGGTCTATGTATAAACATTTAAGTAACCATGCCAAACAAAGCGGTTAGCTGCCTCAGCTTTTGCTGAATTAACAAAATAATTGAGGCCCAGATTAACAAGCCCGAGTCTCCTTGGTCAAGTTAGATTTTGATGACGTTGCGTAGCTGAATATCAGGTTTCCCATTGTACAAAACTTGTTGATTTTCGAAGTGCCTCATCAACCGTGCATGAGAATCGCTGAGTGAATATGGCCTGCACCACTGAAGTGTGAAAATAAACAAACAAACCGCTCAGGTGCCTCTTCTGACTTTGACCGAAAGATAAAATGAAGAGTGAGGGTTAGGGTACGGTTCTCCTCCCCCCTGCTGCGACCCCAGGGCAGAGGAAACGCACCCAGGCACGGCAGCCAGGGAAACGTCTCATTAAGCATGTGCGATTTTCCATTTCCCTTAATTAGCTGCCCTAATCTGCAGACCAAGTTGAGCCGTAGAATGACATCAAATACAGTTCAATAACCATGGATCGCATTACGTTTAATTTGCTTTAAAAGACAGAGGGACCCATTTTTCCAATTAGAGAGAAAGCTTGGTGTTAAAAGTTCAAATTGGACCCCTTTCTGCCAGATTCGCCCGCTTCGTGTTCATTTTCCCTCCTGCGAGTGTGACAGCATGGATGTGGCCTTATTTGAAAAGCACAGCTCATCATAAGACAAATTGGAGAGAAAGAAAAATTATGGGAATTAGTGATTCGCTGATAGAGGGTCAGGGGTATCGCTAACTGAGGAATCGTTCTTTTTCCGCAGATGTGTCACCATATGCATCACCTTACCAGCCCCACAGCACATCCATAGGTGATTAATATGAACATTAAGACACGACACACAGGTATGTAATTATATCTTTGCGTGGACTCTCCATTTATTTCTATGGGGAAAACTCTAATCCCAATATGACGACCGTAACCCCTATCCAACCATAAACTTAACCATAAGTAACCAAACAAAATGAGACTTTTGGCATTTTTACATAATACCCCCCCCACACACACACACACACACACACACACACAAACACACATTCAATTATGGATAGAACGCACAAAAGGAAAGAAAACTCACATTTCTTAGACTGTAGATATTTTAGTACACAGATATCAAGCTATTGCAGTATGAGAGCAGGCTGTGGGGAACAAACGACCATCCGGCGAGCGAAAGCCCCAGGGAAATGGGTCACCTCTCCTCTCGCGTATGCAACTGCGTTCTCCACAAGGCAGGAAAGTCAATAATCATGCACCGCAGGCAGACCGGCACAGCGGCTCGCTATCTGAGGCATGCAAAAAGCAAACCTGAAGACAGGAGAAACAAGGCTATTTGTCGGAAGAGATCCAGTCACCTCCCTATCCATTCCGCCACCCTCAGCAGGATCTCCAACAATGAGGACTATTGACAAGCCACAGCTGGCCTCTTACACCTCAATAGATGAAATCATTCAATTAGGGCACAATGAGACCAGAGCCAAGAACCAAAACTCATCCAGCCAGTGATGTCACTGGATTCTGCAGTGAAAAAACAAACAAAAGCAATATATTTTTAATTATTTGATGAATGGTGACATTGATGTCTCATACCACTAGAGATGGTTATAGGAATTCCACCAGAACTCCACACGAGTGGAGTTTCCCTTTGTTTCCTCCATGGTACCTGTGCTCTCTCCTACCCACCCATCAAGTCTCCAGACATATCTTTGCTGTTAAAGGTGAACTGGCATCTCTACGTTTCCCAGTGATGGAACACCATGCCATCCAGGACTTACCCCAACCAACCCCATGACACTGTACTGCGTATACAGTATGGATAATGAACGCAATAACGTCAATAAAAAAATGGTGATTAATATCTTTTGCCAGTGATAATTAAATCTAAAAATAACTTGAGAAATACTCACATCGGCTCCAAGCGCCAACCTTCCCTATATCTCCCCCCTTCATGAAGCAGTTGATAATGAGGAACATGACAGTCCTGTCAATCAAGAGGAAACTGGGCGGAGCCTGGGTTAAGCACCGCCAGCGAGAGCACAGAGACTTACAAAAATAGACATGCAGACAGAGCAGGGCACATTCCTGCAAAGTGAGACAGGTTTCTGCAAGCGGAGGGACCCAGAGTATGGACCTTGGGTACAAACGTACCCCCAGACAGAACGGTGCAGCCCCACAGCATCCCCATCAGTAAACAGAAACGATTCGGAACTATAAATATGCATAAAAACTAGAAAACTGCTCTGCACCAAAGTGGGGGGTTAAGGAGGAGGTCTTGCTGCTTAGAGCGATTTACAGTAGACATCTGACACCTTCCTTTTAATTGAGTCTGAAGAGCGGCAGTCCTTCATTATGCCACTGGCACGTTCTACAGGGGATAATCCTCTGCCAATTACCCTCACTTATGCTCTCTGTGTGCGTCGAGAGCCTGCCTCCTCGCTGCCACTCGGGGTCGGGCCCCGTCACCCACTCGGCCCCCGGCAGCGTCACAGATGGCCCGCTCGGCCAGAGGGCTTGCCAGGAGTCCACCCCCCCCACCGCTCCTCAGCTTAGAATGGCTGAATAATGAAAGCTGCATGCTTGTTTTGATAACTGAGCCTTGCCCCTTATTTTCAACCTATGTCAAGTTCTTGGGGGGGACATACAATAGTCGGAGTATAATGTCACACCTCTTCTCGTGCGCTGAAGCTTGCGAAGAACAAATCCGTGTGATTATGCGTGTGTCGCGGCACCCGCGGGGCACTAGACTTCAGAGTCCCCGCCCGTGCGAGGGGTGCGAGCCTCTCGCACTTTATATATTAAAACAAAAACTAAATAAATTAAAATATACGGGTAAACTGTGGGAGTATGGAAGGGGACACTTCTTTGTGCTACGCGTCAACGTGAACGAAATGAGTCAGAAGAGGACGCCTCGGCCCTGCCGACTCACCTCAGCAGCAGCAGAGAACGTTACAAACGGAGCTTCGCTAAACTTCACATGCTAGAGAAGGAATGAGACGTATTTGGGTTTAATGGGTCTCGGTTGCAGCAAGTCACGGCATTACGGAATGCTTAGTCCATCTTAGCAATTTCTTTAAGAGGGAATCAGAGGGGAAAAAATAAAACTGAGCACTGCAGGCATACAGGGCTCCAGTGTGTGTGTGTGTGTGATATATATATATATATATATATATATAGCTACAGCGACAGTCAGTCTGTTGTTTGTGGCCACTGAGGTCACGTGATTGAATGGAAGAGAAAATGGCAAAGACAGCAAGAGGGCTTGCAGTTACACTGCTGGAGCTTCTCCAGGGCAGAGAACAAGGCACTCGGGAGAAAAGAGCGGACAGGAAAGGTACCTAATCAGCCCGTTCTCATGACTAATGATGCGTGCACGTTGGAGATCCATTAAGCAGCTGTTCACAAGTGCAAATCTGCACTGTCAGGCCATGCCGGGAAGGGGGCGTGGTGTCCCACAGCCCAGTGAGTGGTGCTGCCGACTCTCCCTCTCCATCGCGACTCTTTTCTCACATGTGACAGTCTTTTTTTTTACCCCTCCCTCGCTAATGATCTCAAGGCGTGCAGCCTCCCTTCATCCATCACAGTAGGACTGGATCCCATGAGTCGCCGCTTCCGGGAGCGAGCCCCCGAGAAAGCAGGGGCGCCCGATCTAAAGCGACCTCCCCTCGCTGAATGTGCACCATTCTGACACGGGCGGGCTGCGTTTGCATGGACGCTGCGCATATTTACCGTGACGACAGCATCCTGTCCAGGGTTACTCTGAGCTAAAGCAGCTCCATGGAGTGACGCGCAGAAGTAGTTGATCTGCGATTGGACGCTTCTCACACACAGATTCTCCTCAAATCTTACAAACGAGCACTGCGACAAGCCAGAAGCTAGCGGGACTGTAATACCATGCAGCCTTTTATTCGAGCTCCGCTGGATCCAGCAGACGGAGGAAGCAGCTGCAGCATTCACACTTCCTGTGTGCACCTTCACGTTTGCGTGAGGCAGACAGCCTGGCGCAGCGAGAACATTCTCCTGCGAGGGGCCCCGAAACACTCAGCCGGGGCAGACGGGCGTCCTAACCCAGTCCCCTGGTCTGAGCATTATCGCGCTTCTGCCCCGCAAGGTACGAGGACTCCAAAAGTGCAGCTCACAAGCCTCCCCCCTACCCGGTCAAGTAGTTAAAACCACAAACCAGGTATTATAAACTTTGAAAAATAAACAATACTGTTTAATTGATTTAAAAAAATGTCATTTACTTTAAGATTAGTAGCATATTGACCAGGAAAGCGATTGCTGAACAGCTTCCGATGTTAATGGGACATTCCCAGCGAAGCAGCTGCTGACTGGGGCTGCAACTGGGCTGACAGACAGCCCTGTGCACCACATTTCTACTCCATAAACAGAGGAAATACAACCACAAAGCTTTAGCTACCATAAAAGCTTACACTTACAGTAAATAGTTATTATTAGTTATTATATAAAAACAAACTATGCCATGGAGGTGTTACTGTAGAGGACAAAGGGGAAAGCAAAGCAGTCAGGCTCCCTGGGGGTGCAGAATTATCCCAAAGTCACCTCCAGCACCTAGTCCTCCCCCCAAGGCTATGGAGTCCCGAGGGGCTGTCACAGCTCCAGACACAGGAAGGAAAGATGAATGCTTTGTTTCTGTCTCTCTGACAGGTGGAGCAGGGAGAATAATTTGATTTCTCCCCGTCTCTGCTGCAGCCGTCTTGCTCGCCGAGATCTGAACAGCTCCTTTGCCGCCGGAGTCGGCGTCTGCTCCTACTCCAGAACCATAATGGCACTTGCTCATACATGTGTTTTACATACACTTCCTGCCATCCGTTTCCCTCATGCAGGTAACTGCACGCTGCCACTGCATTTCCCTTCTCTGCCCTATGGGGTGAAGATGGACCTAAGGCTAGTTCTGCCATGCAAGCATTAGAAGTACGCATTCGAAAGCAACTACAATTGCAGTGTCACAAAAAGTTACTTCGGGGGGCTCATTTTTTGCACGCAGATCCCAAGTCACACTGTCAACATGTCCGCTGCAGCCCGCTGACAAGTAACCCCAAATGTACAGGAACAGAGGTCGATCCCAATGTCTGAAAATGGGGTAAGTTAAGGACTGTCAACAGCAGACATCAGTCTTTCATGCAGATGTCAGATGGCTACAGACTGTCCTTAAGTTACAAGCTATGTGACTTACAAGGCGTACATAGAATGCATGTAAAAATACATTTCGGACAGCCGTATGCTCGGCAGCACATGCTATGCAGCACGCCCTGCATGCTGTACCAGTACAAGAGTTGCTATGGAAAAGTATTGTACTTTATGGCAGTGCGAGGCTAGGATGGTCACATCTCCCAGTCTCATTTTCACACTGAAAACTCAGAGCCATCATTCCGAAATACCTCCATTTCAACTTACAACCAGTCCATCGGAAAGGAACCCAAGCGTTGTCTTGGACAGCCTGCAAATCTGGCTTCTTACTGTACTGAATGCCAAAATGCAAGCCAAGATCCAGCATTTGTAAATAAACATCAAAGTGACACTCAAAAGAAACAACAATGGATTCCCCAGATGGTCCCCCATTAAATCGCTACTCCAGCTGCACCTTGAAACCTCTACAGTCTCTATCATCCCTGCACACTCTCCTCACCTCTCCAAAAAATCTTTATGAAAAGCCGAACTTGTCTCAATGTAATCAGGTTCACCATATCTAAGTCTGTAGCTGTCCTTTCACGTGCCACCACTAAGTGATACTGCTTCAGTTTTGGTGTGATTTGTCTCAAAATTAAATAGGTTCCAGATCATCACCTATGCAGTTTGATAAAGTTCTATCTAATACTTTTACAGTTATTGTGTTCACAAGACAAAGCATCTTCTGCGGCCCTTTTGCTGCCGTCTTTGGTGTGATTTGTCTCTAAATTAAATCAGGTGTAGATTGTGATTCATATAATATTTTATGGAAGCGACAAGATTCACGAAATACTCTGAGTTATCACATTCACATGGTCAAGAGTCTACAGCAGTTACAATTTCTTTTGCTGTGGTGTTTCAATTTCAGTGTGATTTGTCTCAAAATTTGGTCATTTCCAGATCTTAACCCATAAAATGTCTCCAAAGTATGAAAAAGATCCATCAAACACATTCCGAGTTATCATGCTAATGAGATAAACATTTCAAAGCCATATGTATCCCCCGACTATGAATTACAATGCTAGCAATGAGGATATTCTGGTACTTATTGAACAGTTTGTGTTGTGCATGCCATTCACATATGCATGGTTTATCAGTACATCTGCCCCCTTATTTGCAATGTATGGCTGTAAGCATCTGCCCTGCATTCCCGCATCACCCACCTTTGACTGAGGAGGAATAACGACACTTCGGCTTGCTCCCAGCTGGAATCCTGTCAGTCCAGGCTACGTTCCGGTTTAACTGTGGAAACAGCAGACGGTCCCGAGTGTTTAGCACCTTGCAAATCAGTAGAGAGATGGCAGCACACACTGGAGCAGCTTTTCTGTCTACAGAATTATGTGAATGGAAGAAAAAAGTTTTTACATTTCTATAAATGAAAAAATTACATCAATTTCCAAGCATAAGCTAGAGCAGGGGTCTCCAACTCTGGTCCTGGAGAGCTACCACTCAGTAATGTTTTCTATCCTACTTGGCTTTTGATAAGCCACACCTGCTCCTGGTATTTACCTGTGAACAGATGTGGCTCATCAGAAGCCGGGTAGGACAGAAAACCTACTGGACGGACCGAGTTGGAGACCCCTGAGCTAGACATTTTTAACACACAGGGAAGACTGTCTATACAACAACTGTAAGAAATCTTCAATAAAAACAGAGGTACTGCTTACAGTCATTAAAGAAGCCGCCTGTCAAAACGTGAGGCTCACATTTAGTATCACGTGTTTACTTTGCGGGCATTGAACCCCCAGCCTCGGGGTCTTGAACCCAGTGTCCTTTTCAACACATTAGCCCAGTGCCCTCAGCAGCATTACATTAGGCTGCCTCAGGATGCCGGCGGTTCTCTACGGCTGTAGCCGGCCATTCGGCAAGTGTCTGGCATTACCCAAAGGCAGAGAACAGAAAGAGAAACAGTCTATAAGCTTCATGGCATATCTGCTTAAAGTGATCACCAAGGCATGCCAAGAAAACGGGGGAAGCGACCTGCCTCGTCCCTGCCTAGCTGAAGAGTCGCACGCATGGTGATAAACACCCCAAGCACCCACGTTGCCCTCCCATGCAAAGAGAAGAGATACGTGAATGTTTCTTTGTAATCACTCACTGGTAATTATTCAATTTGCCCACCGCCACCGATCTCCACAAAGACACTCTCCTCTCTAACATTCAACGGAAAATTTAAGCACGTGATGAGGCTGAGGCCCCCAGCTCCTCCATTAGCCTTCTTGTGGGTGTAAACTGGAGCCTGGAGTTGGCCCTGTGGCTCGCCAGCGATAGCCGCTCAGTGCACAGCCGGGGGCGGAAGTCCGGAGGCAGGCCAGGGCCCCGCTTCAGCTGACCTCACAATTAATTGACGGCTGCTTACTTTTCTGCCCAAACGGCAGCACGGTATACATAGCAGTTCTGTTTACAAGCGAAGCGGACACACTCGCTAGAGGGCATAACCCAATGGAGTGCCTTCGTGTACAGACCGTGATATCTAGACTTCTTGCGTGTCCTCTGCAGCAGGGAGGACAATGGAGCGTCTCGGTGCGTAAACCTGCCTGTATTTCCTGAAGACAGCCGAAAGAGAGCTAGTTCTTTAACCCCCCCCCCCCCCCAGCACTGACAGTGATCGCTGTCTTTTACTGCCAAATCAGCCATCTGGTGCATTCTCATTGGCTGCTTATCTAATGGGAAAATTGAGAAAAAGTGGAAGCAGGCTAACTATTTGGTGCCCATTTTGTATTTATTTTTATATGCCTGTAACCTTTACTGGTGGGTGGATGCTGTGGTCCCACCTTCCCATGATGCGTCCAAGCCGGCATCTTCAGGGCAGGCTACGTACTGACCAATCACATTACAGTACACAGCGGCACCTTTAAGGCGGCCATGAAGGCATGCCCATATTTAAGCACTTAGGCTGCATGCTGCCTGCTGATTTAGGTACTGGGCTCAGATCTGCCCCAGACAGTCTCATTTACGATCTGCCACTGCACTTCTCTTCCCTTTCATCATCTCCACATGGTATCAATTTACCTGAAATTGTCATTTCATTTCCAGTGACATTACCAGTTCACGTCTTATTGTTTTTAGCCCGAGTGTAAGCTGCCGGGTGACATTGAGGCAGGTGCAAATGAACCATTTAAGCAGTCAGGCATCCGTAACTCAATGCCATTAATGGTCCAGTGTAACGGCTACAAATGGCTGCCATGCCAAAAAAATCACAAGCTCACCGTTCAACTGTAAGTAATCAGAAACAGACGCAAATATTTTTTTTTATTCTGGGATATGTAAAACGCCTGCTTAGCATATTACGGCAGAAACTCTTCACTGCGTCGTTTTGTGACCACAGCCGCTAAAATCCGAGGAGGAGGAGCAATTTCAAGAGCTGAGTGGCTTCTTTAAGTAGCAAAAGTCCTGACAAGAATGATCACGTCACAGAACTTTTCGCCTAGAACATGGTAGAAAGTTGGGTTTCAATTATGCGCTCAAACTCCACTGTCAGAGCACTCTGCTGGTTAAAGAACTGCAAGGAAATAGCCATTCAGAGTGAGCTGAGCCTGACCGGACCCCATCTATTCTGCTAAGCGGAGGGGATCGTCTCTGGCTGCAAACATTTTTCTTCTGCTTGATTATTATAAGCAGGCTTTCGTGAAGCAGCCATTCCCCACTTGTCAATGGGCCCTGCGAGTCTGCGCATGTGTTCTGCTATGTTTCCATCTGACCAGCTCCTGCACTTTGTGATTCATACCAGATGCAGTCTGTCAAGAGTGCTCTAGTTGGGTTGATGAATAGGCCTTCTCAAATCAACAAAGGCCTTTCTTCAACTGATGGGTGTTTCATTAATTGATGGGGGGAGATTAACTGCTCCGGCTGATAGAATGCGTCACACGGCCATAACAAGGAGAAACTGGCTGTTTTTACCCAAAAAATAGTCTCTTATTGTAAAACAGAGATGGCTTCCAGGCAGAGTATTAACCATTCATTGCACTCCTAAACTGTAATCTTATAGGAACGAAAACTAGAACTAATGAGGTTATACAGACTTGCAGAAAGAGTCACGGAGTCAGATGGTTTTGGAAGCGATTCAAAGCACAGTCAGCCTCAATTTCTTTTCCGTCCTCCTCTCAGACACTCAACATTTGTCACTCTAGGAAAAGACAGTAAAAGGCAGGCAAACCAGCACCACAGAATGCCCACTGAACATGTCACTAAAATAAGTCTATAAAAAAAAAGGTGAAGCCAAAATGGAGAGATCAGGCTAGCCGTGCGCACGCACACACACACACACACACACGAACCTGGCACGGAGCCAGGCTTGCTTTGCTTAATTTTTCCATTCCACACACATAAAGCTACATTGTTTGAACTTTCAGTGACTTTTCTTAGCTTCTAACTGCTGTTAGAGAAAATGCAAAAACCAGCCAAGCCACAATTTGGCACCTGGCCTCCTATTTAACAAATCAGACCACTGTGACTAATAAAAAAAAAAAAGAAGCTGATCTACAGCAGGGGGTGTGTCCACTAAAGCACATGTTTGTGAGCGGGGGGGGGGGGCATACCAGCCGTCTTATTTTGGAGCTCACCACGGTTATGGCCCAACCCAGTGCCTCTACCTAGAGTAACAGCAGACACTTAATATAATCCCCAGCTTGTGGTGAACATGTACAATTAGACAGCACTGAAAAACAGACCAAAACAGCAGGTTTCTCCGCACGTCCGCTCGGGCGTGACGGGTCACAGTGACGCCAGCGACCTGCCATTTGCATCTTTTTCAAAGAAAAAAAAAACAAAAAAAACTGAAAACTCACGCTATGTGAATGACTCTTTTCATACTATTGAGGAAATTCTCCTCTTGTTGGAAAACATTTGAACAGAAACGTCCTCTGTACGTGAGAGGTGCATTAAGGTCACTTCAGAAGCCCGGGGATGCACATGGGCAAAAAGTGCTGGAATTACACCGCGAGAGCAATGCTGAGCACCAGGGCTGGACCTAATCCCCTGCTGGCCTAGCACTTACACGTGTCATAAAGACGTTAAATGTTATATTTATAAAACACCTACTAAAGTGCCTCTGTGCATCACTCCCTGTCTACATTTCAAAAGTTAATAAAAATAAAAAAAAAGAGAGTGAACAAGCGAGTAGGGTCTGAAACGGAGGACGGGGCAGACACTACCGTATCTATGCCTGTTCCACGTGCCTGTGAGCCCAGCTCGCTAGAATACAGTTGCTGCACTCCGGACAAGAATAGCAAGGACATGGAAGCCTGAAATAAGGCTGGTAATCTGAGCTGCATGGGATGAGGGTGAGTGAAGCAGCACGCTGACACAAAGACCGGCTTTGCCTCATCGGAGGCCCCTCTGAACCCAGTAGTATTTCCTCCCAGGCTCTGCACTGACATATATAGACAAATAACTTAAAGCAAGCAAGCAAGCAAGCAAACACACACACACACACACTTGGTGGGGCAAATTCCTATGGGCAAACATGCTACACAGCAGCCTTCCGCAGAGTCCGAAAGCATTACATCATCAAAAGGTTTGCTGTATCACTGGTGAGAAAGAGAGCACCAAACACAAACGACAACAGATAAATAATTAAAGCGACCTGATATGTCCCGCCCCCAGGGCCGCACTTTCACTACAAACCCACAAAGACCACTGGGCTCCCCAGGACATATCGAGAACGGTCCATTCATCTGCTTTGTTCCATCAGGAGCAAGAGTATCAATGCAGAGTGACAGAGAGACCCTCACCAGCTATGTGCAGCTATACGGGACACACGATGCGCAATTACGTATATTCAGACCTCCAGAAGGACCAGACTGGGGGCCACATTAAAACGAAGGCCGGGGGGACAGTGAAGTGCAGGAATATTAAAGCAGCGCTTCAGCAGGACGACTCGGCGAGGTGAGGCTCAGGGCCCCATAGCAGGACTATCAGCTTTTCCAGAAGTGCGGTGCACCTGGTGACCGGGCGCCAACGCCGCCACCAGACCGTTACGGTTGCCGCCGGGGCCGGCCCGCTCACGTCACAGCGCCCTGTTGCTCCTCTAGCCACACAGCGCCTGCTAGGAATAATTAACGCCACCCCCGCCAGTTTCGCGTCCCAAGACGGGCCACTTCAGGCAAGTGCCAAAAACATTGACTACAGTACTTGTTTAAGTGGACTTTAAACACAAAAGGGACCATTGTGAGGCGGCGGCGGACTGGGGTGGTTTTCACACATTGTTGATAGGGGGAGCTCTCCACAAAGTGACAAAAGAAAAGAATGACAAATAGCCCCTGTGCGATTATCGGTGTCACCCCCCCAGTCGCTGTCCCATGTGACCCCGCAGTCAGCCAAAGTCCCTTGCTGCAGGCACTGCACCACAGCTAAATGGATAGAACTCAGCTGAAGTCATCTTTGGAGTCGCGCAGCACTGGTGGATGGTCACAACGCAAATGATAAATACCAGGCCCCCTACAGGGGCTCTAATGTGTCCCCCAGAGACAGATCCCCCCTGAAGGGGGATAGCAAGCACAGAGGCTGGGCTACCGGTCAGCGGATGGCTACCGTGGAGCACCAGAAAGCCCCACTCCCATCTCCCACAACGACTTTATCACCCCCTCCATCTACTCCCCTGCTTCTCTTCTCCAAAAGGGAGAAGGTGGTCACAGGTGCACCGGATCAGCGGTGCACCATCCCAACGCAGATCTCCCTTTCCCCAACCCATTTCAAAGGGGCCAGCTTAAGGCCGGTCTCAGGTGACAAGCCGGTCCCCACTCACTGCATATCCGGGCGTCTGAAAGCGTGCCCTTTGCGATTTAAACGGCACGAATGCTGATACACAATCCCCAGGAGTTGCAGCGGGTTGGAGAGGAGGGCAGCTTCAGTCTGCAGTATCTACTCAGGGAAAGTTCAAGAACCACAATCAGCGCTTGCCTAAGGCTGCACTAGACTGTCTGACTGATAGAGGCAGTGTGTGTGTGCAGCTCTCCTTCAAACACACACACACACACACAAGCACACAATGCAGAAAAGACCAGATTATAAGTTGCTCAAAGAGCTGTAATTAAGGGCGTTAGTTAACAATTCTCAAAATCAGAAACAGGAAAATCATACCCCTCCTCTGAAAATTATAGTTTCAAAACATTTGGTGCAACTATTTATAATCTAATTACAGGATGTGAATAAAACAGACAAGGTAGCAATTTTATACCTCTGTGGAACCGGGGGGGGGGGGGGGGGGGATGCAGCAGCAAGTCAGGAAGGATCTCAGACCTAATTACATTAACGGGGTCAATAAAAGTGCCCCCTCCCCCAGCCACAATCCAGTTGGTCTTTTGCGGTTGCAACAGCTACACACAAACACACTTGTATTCATATCGGTTACCATAAGTAACCAACCGAAATACAAAACTTTTGCCATTCAGTTTTTTGATTGCACTACATTTTTTTAATAAAATTGGCCAGAAGTCGTACCAGGCGGAATTGGTGTGCAGAAAATTGATGTTGCAGACAGGAAACGGGAGCCCAATGAACACAATATTATCCTCTTTGTTGTCCTAAAGTTCATCATTTGAAAGTTCGTAAGTAGAGGAGTATCTGTATAAGCGGACACATATATATGACCTACACACAGGCACACGGGTATACAAACTGCACCCAGATCAGAGCTAAGCCATCTCAGGAGAATAGACAGTCCAAAACACATCAAAGGTCTTTAAAGCCAAAATGTTGTGGAAAACCAGTCCAAGAACTCAGTGTTAATTCAAAATCCACAACCAAATAAGCTAGGAAATGACCATCATCAGGACACTACACTGATACCAAGATCACCTGAGTTTCAAACTGCTCGGCAAACGAGCTTCAAACTGCTCAGAAGGCCGACGCCCCAGAACCACCACACAGATGGCAAAATGAAAATGGAAAGAACATTTCCTAAAATGAAAATTTTACGATCTAGAGGCGGCGAACCTTCGGGGTCAGTGCGACATGACGGGGACAGCGGTGGCCCCCACCGGCACAGAGGAGCCCCGCGTGCCGGCGGCCCCCCCGTGGCTGACGGAGCTGCAGCTCAGAGGAGCGGCTCGGACGCCAAACACGGGGACCATCTCCCTTTCAGGAGCTTTACCTTCACCCCGACTCCGCACAGACGTGCAGCATGAAGGATGAGCGGCGCAGAGGCCCCAGCACATCCAGCTGTCTGAGACGCATCATTAGGGACAGAAATAGGGGAGGGAGGCACTCGCTGTCAGGAATCCAGCAGCGCAGATGCATCCACACACAGAGAGAGCCCAGTGCACCCAGGAAGGGGGGGCATGCATGTAGCATTCTATAACCCCATATTAAAAGAATGCAAATAAATAAGCAAAAAAACAAACAAACAAAAATAAATAAATAAAACAAAACAGCGTACTGCAAATTCAGCTGCCCAAGTCCAAAGAAAACCTCAAATACTGTTTGGGGGGGGGGGGGGCACCTAAATGACAATTAGTCCTGATCTGTCATCCATCACTCAGCAAACAAAGGCTGCAGACACCAGACAAGAGGCGCAGAAGACCTAATTACGCTACCTTTACTCCACAGTACGCACGCATGCGCGCGCGTCGACGGCAACGAAAGAGTCGGCGACCGCACAAAAACAGAGTCGCTTTAAATATTTAAAACGCCAGTGAGCGAGGGAGGGAGTGATGTCTTTAGAAATCATTATTTTGTTGGTATCAATCTCCTTCTCCATTAGTGGTGGACTGAGGGGCCTTATCTAATGATCTGTCTCTTAAGGGTGAAGTAATTGGATTCAAGTGGGGGGGAAAGCCGTTTAGGAACCGGCGATGTGCGGCCCGGGCACAATGTAACCATATGGTGCCCATTGTGAGAGTCAAGCGGGCTGGCAGCTGAGGGGGTGAGGGCTGATCCCATTCACACACCCCCCTGACGGCGACCTGCCCCCCCAAACTCCATTTATTTATGTATTTTAACCAGACCGCAGGGGCTGGACCCCGCAGTGATACCGCACTCCAGGAGCTGACCGAGCACCGAGGGGTTAACGCCAGGACACCGCTGCCCCTCCAACGAGTCCATATGGTCAGACTCATGCATGCACACACCTTTCAGGACGCCAAATACGATTACAACTTCCCTCATCTCCCTAAATGCCAGAAGGATTATTCACGTACCATTAATAAGAAAGGTAATTAAATCAATAAAGCCCGTCATTGTGTTATGCTGCTATGAAACCCACCAGAGGCGGCGCAGACGCCATGTGAATTAAGCTGTCGAGCAGCAAGGCATTAGGCAAACCAGTCCCTTCGTTTGTGTCTGACGAACCTTTCATCTGTCGGCAGTAACGGGGAATGACACGCTTTAAAACAATTAGGTTTGGTTCGGCGTGATGCCGACCAAAATAGTATAAAAGTCATGCGCGTGTCAGGTCCGTCCCGGAGCGGCTGCAGGTTCGAGGGGGGCGCCTTTGGCTTGGCCCCAGGGGCCTGGTCACGAGCTCCCAGCCCACGGCCCTGACGGAAACACGTGGCCATGTCGAAAATGGACTTTGCGCCATTCTTCAAACACTGCAGTGTCCTGGAGGTTTCCTTTCATGGGGGAGTGGCCTAAGCATTTATGCTGCAGAGCCAAATAGGCCAGAGTCCTCCAGTTCCCCCCCCCCCCCTCTCCTTTTCAGCTGCTGCCTCTTTTCGCTGTTGGCTCTCTCCCACCTCCCCCAGCCCCTCCTGTCCCTCCCTCAGCCAGTCTACATGCAGCTCCACAGGACTGCATGGAGGAAACATAGGAAGAGAGAGAATTCCGCTCCATGCCAGCACTGGGCGTTTCTACGCGGCTCCTGCAGGGTCAAAAGTTCGCCGCGGTTTTAATTTCACCTCTCCTCGGCCAATCAGAGTGCAGCTCTGCTGCTGGTGAACTTTAACCCCGAGAAAAGAATTTAACTCCACACAAATAGACATCCTATGGTTTTTTATTTGTAAGTGAAATCAAATAGACACACTAAGAACGGTCTGTTTTTAAATCGAATATAGAAAGAAAAAAAAAAGGGAAAACCACACATCTACAAACACACAAACGACTCTGACAGAGAGATCCTGCCGTTTGTCACATTACACCACTACAACGAGAACCAGCGTTTGTTTGCGTTACGAAAAAACTTACTCAAGGCAGAACTACAAGGTTAAACCGCTCAGGCTGACCCATCCGCGGCCTCGAGTTCCGGCCAATTTCTGCACTGTAAGTGAACACAGAAGCCACTGCGTTGTCTGTCGCCCTCCTCGTGGCGTCTGGCTGTCCTCGTTACCGACGGCCAGGGCCCCCCGTTCTTTACTGTGGGCGTGGAGAGTAGCCGTGATCCAAAGGCAGGGAAAAATACCAGTTCTGCATGCTGGGAGCCGTCTCAGTCCACCGCAGGACCAAGACTTTCGGAGAAAATAAAACCATTATATTGCCTTGAAATCTACATGATTTATCTTTTGAATTCAGCCTTTTGAGGTCTGAAGTCAACTTAACAAGCACCTTTTAAAAGAGTCCAAGACCATGGAGTTGAACAAAATAATGCAGCACAACAAATTAAGCCAATTAACTCCACAATGGCTGTATGTTTAAGATATTTGAATAAATTGC
>JABFEB020000104.1:6853075-6866752 GCA_019775895.2 Stomatorhinus ivindoensis
CCCCCCCCCCCCCCCCCCCCCCCCCCCCCCCCCCCCCCCCCCCGCAGATCAAATTTCAAGTCTGAGCAAGCCTATGCTTAAAAACAATAAGGAACGACCTTACTGCCAGTATTCCTGCACCACTCTGTCCTGTCAATAAGCCCTTTGCCGAACGGCTACTCGTTAAGGGCAAAGGTGGGTAGGACTGCTTACAGTTGAAGAGGCGATTTCCTGTATCGTGCCCCTTTGTGAGACGACAGCGGAACGCCCTCGCGGCCGGCCTATCAGTACAATGCCTAACGATCACACTTTCCAGTTCATCACTGAAATTCCCTCACCGCAGAGAGGAACAAGGGCAGGGAAAAGCAAGGAACAAAGTTTCATCATGAGAGAGCCACACGCTAACACTCATATTCTGACAAAAAAAAACAAGGAATGCCTCTTTTTCCCCCATTGTACATTTATTTGATAACCTTTGGCCTGGATAGGCATGAGCTGGGGGCAGGAAATGGTCTGAGGGGCCAAGCACAGTCCAGCTCAGGCCTTGGTCCCCCACCCAGTGCCCGCCGCTCCAGCTGCAGATGCAGTGTGGACATCTGTGTGCCCTGCGGAGCTTCCTGTCAGAGGTGCAGAGCCCTATCCACAGCTGCCCGGGGATTCCGGCCCAGAAGCCCCTCCCACACCCAAGCACTCGCATTACTTGATCTCTGCCAAATCAGGGACACCATAAACAAAATAAGACTCAACAAATCAAAACCTTGAATCCCAACTCATCCAAGTTCTCCCCCCACTTAGCTACCTGAAAGCCCCACTGAAAGACTTGAGGAGGCTCCGTCCACCATCAACCGCAAAATAAAGAAGCCTTTAGCATCTATCCTCAGGGGTACTGGGGATTAGGTTACCACTAGGATTGGATTTCACACTTAATTGCACGGTGAGCAGAAGTTCACCATTAGGAATGTCAATTACCACCCTACCTCCGAGGCCGGAAGCTCGCACTGCTCCCACGGGAAAGACGGAAGAGGCTGCGCTTCCTGTAGGACGGGACACTTCCGGAAACTTACCCATCAAACCTCCACACAGACAGCTCGCATCCTTTTCCCAACCAAAAAACAAGTGATCACTACTTAAGCACAGAGATTAATCCTCTTAAAATAAATTACTGACTAATTATCTTCAGCAAAAGCACAGATGTAAACAAAGACATGCAAAGAGGGGGTTCTTGGTGATTAATGTAACTAATGTTAACTAATGTAACAATTAACTTATGGAGGCATTTGATCTGGACATTGCAAAAACAGACGGGGCAGAAGGAAAAACTCAAAGTACAAAGACGTAAAGCTACTTAATTCGCATTCGAAAATCCAGAATAAGCACCACCCCCTGAACAGCAGCACACTTGCTCGCCGGCTGAGAATATTGCACTCGAAAACTCACTGAAACATCCTTAATTTCAGGACTTTCTCAAACACTCGGGGGACACAGAGAGTTTATCTATCCATTGGTAAGGGGTGGAAGCCTCCCTGCTTTCCTGCGCTTCCCCTGACAGCAAATCTCCCCAAGGACAGCTCGCGATGTCTCTCTGACGACGGCTCAAACAAATAGGCAGCCAAGGAGACGGACCGAAGAAAAGGGACCTCGAGCGCTGTTCACGGCACCCGGATCACAGCTTCAAATTTACAGCATCAATGACCACAGACAAGCTCTTGAGGCATTTGATTAAACGAAACAAAAACTAAACAAAAACAAAAACAAAACAGGTGCCACGGCACGGTTACATGCGACGCTGGCACAGCACAGCACACGCATGTCCAGACCACACAAAAGATGCTCGGGATAGTGGGCCAGCCACTTCAAAGCCACCACCGTGCCGTCACCTAATAATGTGGATCAGAGGACACTTCCCCCCCCCCCCCGACGATAAGCAGCCTGGCCCAGACAGAGGAGAATGGCAAGAGCAGAAAGCACACACATTCATTTTTAGGCAGGCCGTCACAACTGAAAGCAAAGTTTCGTTTCCAGTGCAGGGACGTGCGAATCACTGATTCTGCTGCTGATGGCTTCCTGACTCGTGGACAGAGTCATTTAGCACTGTGCTTCTCCAGCTAGCTTGGTGTCTGTACTGGGGCAGGAAGCTGCCAGCCATTGTTGCTTCAGCAGTAGAAAAAGAAAAAAAAAAAAAGCACATTAAACCGAGTTCTGCTGCCTCCTCCCCCACCCTGCCGATAACAAAGCCACATCCCCTACGCCTCCCATCCCCCTCCACCTCAGCTCCATGCGAGCAGCACGTCACACAGGCTCTGCCCGCCCAGGCCGGCCTGCCAGCCTGCCTGTCTGCTGGGGGAAAGTGACCTGCTCCAAACAGCCTGATCTGCCGGGACCAATGAGCTCTGCTCTGCCAGTCAACATGCGGAGCTGCACATGCACCCGCTGCTAGCAAGGAAATGCAAAGTATGCAGTCTGATTGGCCGAAGAACCTTGCGGATCAAGTACTCAACAGAAAAATGAACAGAAAAAGCTGAATGACCTCCAAGAGTGTATTAATACCCACAGGGGCAAAAGACTAAGGAAAATTGTCTCTCTGTGCTATTAACATATGATTTTACTACTGAATAAATGTATGGAAGGGTAACTGAAACAGGCAGCCCCCAAAAACATCCAAGCTAATGTCGCTTATCCTCCCTGGAGCTGCAGTAGAAAGTACCATGAAGGTGTATACTTTGAAGAAGCCTGGCTGCTCATCATTGCAATCTTTTGCATGACAAATCATGAGAATCTGAAGGTTTCAGACCCGCTCCATACCATGAACCATCAACCGGGCCGTTTTCATTTAATCCCACAGCATTCCCGGGCTAAGAAAAGGAACAATGAATATGCTTCCCTGGTTAGAACAGTTGTTTTCAATATGCAAGAAGGTGAAAAAAATATGGACTCAGTGCTTGTTCTTTTCTCCAAGTCTCATCAGAGGTTTCTCCTTCGGGACAGAAGACCATGGCTCAGGCTAAAATTCAAACAACTACATGCTTGGACTCCACCATCATGAACTCTGCTGCTCTAGAATGAACAGTATTTAAGTTTACCAAATTAAGGCGTTTTTCAGTTGTGTGTTCCCAAGAAACAGGCTAGATAAGCTACGTTTTTAATTTCTAAATCTATATTCAATATTTCTAAATCTAGTCAATGGTACTTTTGTAAGATTAAACAGCAGAAAACAATCTGACGGCATTAGCCAATCTGTGTCACAGCATCTAATCCACCATTTCAGTTTTTTTTTTTATCTGTTATCACATAATTTAATCAAGTGTTGTAAAAAAAAAATTAAACACTGATGACTTTTAGCCCCAATGGCTGTGGCCATCAGGCAATTATATAGGTAAATAGGCAGTTAATAAACAATAGCACATTGTTCAACAAATGCTGCTTCTCTGACTGATTACAGCATATTATCCTTACGGATATCCAGCCTGAAATCTGAAAGCAAGCATTTCATCCTTTGATCATTAGTTACCGTTTTCATGCACCAACTGCCAGCTTTTCAGTGGGTACGACAATTAACAGAAGCTTGCAGAAGATGCCTGGCAGAAGATGACAGCTGATGGAAATGATGCGGTACGTGGACTGAGACCAGAAGGTGAACGCTCCAGTAGAGGCAAAAATCACAGCCGTGACTGTACCATTAGTGACCCCAGGTTATTTTTACCATTTTACTACTTTTAATGTACATGGGACGTCACACACCATTCACAAATGAACAGCGTTGAGAAAACACCAGCAGTGTTTTTCAGTTTCAAGCACTTCCATACATAGTCTACATATGGACAAGTCCGGCATGTTTCTGGGACTCGCGTGTAGAGAGGGCTAGAAAACGGGCCATTGTGGGAGTACCTGTATATCAGCGCTCGTGTGAGTTATACAGATGCTCCTCAACTTACGAATGAGTTACATTCCAATTAGCCGTTCGTAACTTGAAATGTTCGTACGTTGATAATCAACATCATTTTAAGGATATACGCAAGTACAAAGAAATAGGATGCTGGGAGTACACACGCATTAGACTTAGTCCCCTTCCTTCACATGCCTGAAAGTTCATAAGTAGAGGAGCGTCTGTACTTGCACATTGATGTTCTGAGGGCTGAATAAAAAATGATTGGCTGGTTCTCTGAACCAATCAGACTGTAGTGGAGGTGGGTTCAAGCAACTAGAAGAGGCTGAGCCAAGACATCTGATTGTCAAGACAGAGGGTCCAACCAATCTTATTGGCTCTCTCTTTAAACCAATCATTTTTCTTTCTGCGGTCAGAACATTTTGGTATAAGTAAAACTCCCATGAGCTATATCAACGGAGCAGAGTATAGGCCTCCTTAAAAGACATTAGTTACAGGCAAACATGATCAGCAGCCAAACATGTTGCTTCCTGGTGCCTCGACAAAGCCAAGACTGTGGAGCTAGCAATGCGAATCAAGGCATCGCACTGTGAGTGGGGTCACCAACCTTATCTGCCTTCTAATCTACAACCAATGCAGAAGATCCTTGACCGTATCTTGATTAAACTGAGGAGATCTGATTACAAACCTCTCTTTATTCACAGCCACTTTCCCTAAAAGGATGCCAGGTAAACCACCATTAACTGATGCAGTAAGGCACAGTAATAGTGATTAAGGAACTCATCCTGTTAATCTCATTAAAAGTTAAGCAGGGAGGAGTTGGCAACATGTCACTTTGGCTTTTACTGGAAAAATTAAGTAGTTATTTAAGGGCACGGTATATACTGGAAAGACAACAGACACACACACCAATGTCCAGCTCACATTCAGATTGGTAAGTATAGAAGAGGGAGCACTTATTTTACACCATGGCTGCTAACAGTCTTCTTCAGGGAACATCTCCATATCCCTGAGACTTAACAACATGTATGAATACCACACATAAAAACTTAAGCCAGCTTGTCAGTGTGACAAAGATAAAATGCTTTGTACGGTATTCATCCAAAAATTTGACTATTCTGCAGCCATTTGATTTTCCAAAATTCTTATGATCACTTGGAAAAAATCTCTGGTCACATAAAGAAAAAGCACAAAGATCTGGCCCCAAATCCCTACATCATCCCAAAAGCACTACACCCTCAAAGAAAATGACTTTAATTGCAAATTGCTTGCTGCTGCATCTTTTCACCAGCATTACTGTCACTGCAGTTCCTGTAGTCTGTAGCAGAAGCAGATATTAAATAGTGCTGGATGGGACGCCACATAAACCAGTCAGGATTTTCAATAATTCCTTGTAACCAGGAGAAATATCTGCTAACTGTTAAACATTTCAGATCCAATAGTTAAGACAATTGGTTCTTTTCCAATACTAAAAACATTCAAGAGTGACACAACTTACTGTAAAGCAGAAAACCATTATTTACGCAGTCTTTTCACCCTCATTCACTCATTTTTTTAAGGGTGTTATTACTTGGCACTGAAGAAACATTCCCTCTAATGGTGAGCAAGCAGCTCCCATGAAGCCACTGAAGAACTCCAAGCACATGGACAGAAACTTAATCTTTTCTAGCAATCAAAAAATGTTCAAGCCACACTTGGCAAACGAGAATCACACGTAGCCAGAAAAAGGTTGCTGAGGAACATGCGAGCAACATATTTGATGTTCAGTTCTGCTTTACTTGACAATAATAGCATTAAACAATCTAGTATAGATCAGGTTTATATGCTTTCAAACAATGTCTGTGGATTTAATGCATAAAATGAAAAGTGATTTTTCAAAAAAATTAACAATGAAGCTTTGAGCATACTGTTGACACAGGTTGCAAGATGAATATTGTTCTTACATTTATCAATTTATACTGGAAATTATTTGTAAGGGAAAGATGTCATAATGATGCTTAAATGTAAAATCAAAACACCTAAAAAATATTGAATTCAATATGAACTCTGAGAAAAATCACAATGTATCAGTTTAACACCTCACCAAAGCCTAGCATGAAGTTTCAGGAAATCAAGGTTAATGTTTTTTTTTTTTTGGAGAATTGTCAGTAACCAAAACATCACATTTTTCTATGTAAAAGGGAAAGACAGATTGGGGGGGGGGGGGGAGACGACATTTAAACATTGACATTTCCAGCTCATCAGGATGAAACACCGAACTTCACAATAAGTCACAAACAAGAAGCGGCTGAATAGCTCAGCAAGTCGTACACAGCAAAGGTGCTGACATTTTGCTGGCCAGGCGGGGTGGGTCTCCCTAACAAAACTCAGGCTACGTGCTGACGCCAAACGGAGAGGCTCCGCAGTACAGAAATGAAACGAGGCGGCCGCATAACAACTGCAGAGTTCAGGCAGAGTTGAAGCGTTCGCTCAGGCCGTTCCAAAGGCGAAGCATCTGGTAACGTTTATCGCCGCGCCAATCTTTTCACGAGAAGAGGGATCCAAAGAAATCCGCCAGCATGTAAACGGGCCTCACTCTTTTACAATGGAAAGGGGATAAAAGCACAACGCCTCTCTCTCACAACCTCATTCAGGTGCACACATTTCACAACCCACACGCAGGCCATCGTAAAGCAAGGCCACGTTGTCCTTGTATGGTATTTCAACAACATATTTATGGGTCTTTGACCACATACCAACTCACTCCCCATCAAGGCTCATTTTGGAATCCCTTAAAACTGTCCAGATGAGACAGGGGGCAAAAAAGGTACTACTTGTGCTTTCTGCAAACATACTCTCTGGGTAGTATCTTAACTTCCTCTGAGGCCATGCCTTCGAGTATCTCCAAACTGAAATAAATTCGAAAAATTAATAAACCAAAACAAACAAAAACAACTCAACCTTCCGAGAGTTTTTAAGGACACTGCAAATCTCACAAATAAATATTTCAGCAGCTGACATAAACCCATACCCCTGAAGGAGAGTATTTTTCTTTAGTTTATTTTTTTTGTGTGTGGGGGGGGGGGGTCATATTCTCCAAGCTGAACCCCAAAGAACTGGCTGGGATTTGTAGGCACTTTGAAGTTGTTTGTCTCTCTCCACGTGCATCGTGTGGGCACTGTCAAGTGCAAGCATGGTTCAACACTGCTGGATGAGTGACCTTGAGCCAGCATGCAGAACTGTGTTGTCATGGCAACTTCGCTTCATACAACTAATAACAGCTGGATGCACCACACTCCCAGAATTTTTGCAAGATCTGTTGCATTAAGAGATGAGAGGAAACACTGACAAAATGTGAACAACTGAACTGCAGTGAAAAATTAATGATAATAGCATTAGTTTATAATCAGTTAAAATTAAACTAATTTTTTACTTTGCATGTAGCACAACTTTATACATTAAGAGATAGTTTCATGAAAAACATCCAAGTTAAAAGGAGGGAAAATATTCACTATTTCCTCATTACATGAAAGTGAAAGAAAAAAAAATCCAACCTAACCTTGTAGGGCAGGGGTGTCCGCAAAGGGCCAGTGTGTGTGCGGGTTTTCGCTGTGACTCCCTAATTATATTACTAATTGGAGAAGTGATTGGCTGAAAAGTCCTCACACCTGGGTTTGAACAGCTGACCTACAGGTTATCCCCAAAACCCGCACACACACCGGCCCTTTGCAGGTAAGATTGGCCACCCCTGTTGTAGAACTATAGAAAACTATATACAACTACCTTGAAACTTTACAAGCGTCAGCAAGCTCCCATTAAAAATCACACCAAATAACAGACTTGACAGTGGAAGAGAAATCCATTGTCTAATTTCATAGTATCTAAGTAGCCCACCTGGAAGACATTCTACTACAGAAAATAGCACGAGAGAGGGCAAGAATAAATCTTTTTTTATATTTTTACATCTTTTCAGTCGGTGGGAGGACTTAATATTTTCCTCACAAAGGATATAATTCTCTTTGGAAATACCAAGGGCACAATGAGCAAGACTGCACAACATCCAGACGAAATAAGGCTGCCTTCCAAAGTGATTGTGGCATCATCTTTATCAGTGGGGCTCTGAAATCCTAAACAACTTTGTGCATTTTCAATCTAATCACATAAATGTGCATGATGTTCCAGTTACTAAGGATATTTTAAAAACCATTTATGACAAACAATAGCTTGTTCTCACAGTTAAAGTGACAAATGCTAACTCATTGCTTCACTGCAGACACCCACCCACCATGAATCAATTGCTACAGAAGAAAATTGAAATTGACAAAAATCAGGCTTTTTGCTCACTCTTTCAGTCACCACCTAGAGTAACTGGCTTTCAGGTAAAACAACCTCTCTGACCAGACATCATGCAAAAGAATCAGCTGATTCCAGAACAACGAGCCTAGTTGTTTTTGGCGTTAATCGTTTGTAAATTTGGAGGAAAAAACTGGGACGAGCAATACATTAATGATCCATGTGTAAAGTAAAAACCCTTTGTCATAAGGCTCTGGGTTGATATTTGTGCAACCAGATATTTACTCAGACATTTCTTATTACTTGCAAGTTCTGGCTGAAAACAAGTGTCTGGCCCTAAAGATACCACAATTTGGTCACAAACCAGCTCCTTAAAAATACATATTATTTAGCAGTAAATTAATATCCTATAATAATACAACAACATAATCACACAGAATCCCTGAACAGCCAAATGCTAATAAAAGGCTCCTGATAGACTGCCTGATCAAAACTGTGAACACTTAAGTAGATCCACCAGAAAATCAAGGTCGAGAATTACAGCCAGTCAAAAAACAGGACTTTCAGGTGCTGCTCTGTGCTTGTATTACATTAAAAACTACAGGGAGATAGAGGACAGAACCTTTCGCCTCTGAAATCAATGAAACTCACATAAGATGAATTCATCTTTAATGTACACTGACACGAGGGAAAGGGGCCCCCCTTAGACACATGGGGGGAAAAAAAAAGAACAACAGTTCATTCTACTTTCTGTGGTGCCCGATGAGGTAATGCGCCGAGAGGGAGGGGCTTCCACTTCACCCCCCCCCCGAAACACACCACATGAGTGACAGAGGCGACATTCTGAAGATGTTTACCTGTGCATTTCCAGAGTGGGAGGATCTGCTGAGCACAGCAAAATCCATGCCTCACAGCAGCCCCCCCATGGTGGTGAGCACGATGAATCACAGTCTCACCCTCCCCCCCCCCCCATTCACTCGGGACCCATGATTTAGGAGTCCTTTATCTTTACAAGGTGGTCAGAAAAAAAGCCTGCTAATTAAAGGTATGAGCTATGGAAAAGTACTTCTTGAGGGATGTATATCTGTCACATCTCATTGTCAAGTAAACAGCGTGCAGAGCAAAATGCTGCAGGCTGTAGCAGCAACCATAATTCATACAAAAATAGTCTGAAGAACCTCAATGCCATTCATCTCACACCTGTGCACTCGGAGAGTGCAGGGCTGACCTAACACCTACCTGCTAGTAATGTGAAGCATAATATATGAGCCTCCTACATATATCACAAGCATCACCACTATACAGACATGTAAACCAGACAGCACACTGATTAGGAACGGGGACTTTTGACCAAAAGGTCACAGGTTCATGTGGCACAGCCTAGGAAGGAGAGAGTGTTAATGTACAATGAGAAACTCGCAAGCCTGAATCATAGTCATAGCTCGGCGAGTCATTACAGAATTGCATTTTCAACAGGTTAACGGTGTTGAGATAGAGTTTTGAGTTAACACTAGAAAACTTTCCCTGTTTTAAATGCTGTTTTCAGGTTGCAGACACCTGTTGGTCAAGCAATAGGAAGTGCAATAAAAGCACTATAGTGCTCCTGTGTTAAGCACTGGTGCAATACTGGTGTGCAGTACACAAAGTTGTGATGTATTATTAAATCAGATGACAAATCTGAAATCCAGCATTCATCTCACATGATCTCTGCCCGAGAAGTCGTTTGGGGGGGGGGCAGGTAAACTTCTGTACTGCTGGAACATTCCACATAATGTTCAGAGTACAGAAATATACAAGTCTTCAACGCACATTTTAAAATAAGTACTTCCACATGAGCAGTGAGTTGTGATTTCCTCCAAAGGAGGCTGCCTGCACTAACCAGCTACACGTTTAAGAAGAATGTACCATTTAATATGCACAAACAAATAAGCTTTGCGCTACAAAATGAACAACCTTGAGTGGATGCCAGCAATCAATACAAATTGGATGAAAGCACTCCTTTAAGATCCACTCCTTAAAACCACGGTAACTTAAATGGAAGTTTACCAGAAACTTTATTGAGAATCGCTCTCTTGGCTTGTCACAGAAATAACCACCAATGATCTGAAGTCAAGACTTAAGTACCTTCATCTACATGACTGCTGTCTCACATATGCTAATGAAAATAAAGTCAAATAAGAACTCTGCTAAGTTAACGCCTCAGTTTTACAAATGTGCCCTGCTGAATGAATCTGAAATACATCAGTCATTGAAGTGATAGTCGGAAAATGTAATTTTATTAAAATTACGGGGTTAAGGGGAAAAATGAAACTCACGTACGTGGAAACGTCACGGTCCACAACAATGCTCCGTGACACGTTTCACCGACTGAATTAGTTAAAAGTTGGATGCTCTAATAACTTCCTCAAACATCACACTACTGCTAACGTCCTGCCAACTTAACGGAATACGCCGCACATACTCCGATGAAAACTGCACTGCGGTCATCACCAGGAAGCTATTCGATAACGCCTGGAAAATAAACGCTTTTTAATTCGACTAACTTACAGCAGCTTTCCTTCGTTATCGCCGATCAGCCGCGAGGGAACCGAGTTCCCTTCGCCGCGCGCCGCTTTCTGCACGCACTCCAAATTGTGCCGTGCACTTTGATCGCATATAACAAGCAGCAAAGCGAATCAGGGCTCTTCTCAGGTCAAATCGCGGTTTATAAACGCGCTGCAGACCACATCCATCCAATCATTCACACCACGGCCTTGAGGAAAGCCGACGACTACTCGCCGTCGACCGGCGTCCGAGTCGGGAGAAGCGCACCGTGCCCAGCCGGTCACAAATACACGGAATTAACGCGATCGGGTCATTAAAAGACGGATTTGGAGGGATACGCGTCTACCTAAAATTACAGCAAGACCACGGCGATGTATTCTTAAGAAGAGGCGAGGACATCCTTCTATAAAGCGCATGAAATCGGCCGCCAGTCAGTGCCCACGCTGACTGAATACACTCCTTACTGGCAGAATGTGGTCCAACAGCGTATGAGTGAAATAACCCTGATGTATTTAATGTCACCTTAAGTTACACAATAAAACAACGTGAAGCATAACGAGGTTTAAGAAGTTACACATAGCGATGTTCCGAGCCAATAATTAATGTCTTATTTGGTTAAATAAATAAATTTTCTTTTTCTTCCGGAGCTTAAGACAGACTCATTACTCGGGAGTTCTAGTAGTTTGGCTTCATTTTCATTGACTGAGGAAAAATGCAGCGGACTTAAACGGACTAAAACCAGAGACTCACTCAAAGCAACACGTCCAGAAAATCAGGTACATCAAAATGAATTCATACGACGGCAAATAAATGCAGCAGGAAGTACACTAAGAATTCTAACTTGACAATTAATGCCCGATTCTTTCGCCAATTTCAATATTTAGTTTTTGCCTAAAATAAGAATTGGTATACAATTCATGTTGCCCCACGGAAAATAAGTAACACTAACAATGTCAGAAAACAAAGAATACCTGCTTATCAAAAAATGATTAAACGACTCGGGCAAAGTAGTAATTCTGCACCGTCAAAATAAACGAGCGAGCGCTGCACTAAGAACTGGGTTATTACGGCGTCAAGCCGACGCCAACATCTGCGGAAAATTTAAGTCTTCGCTTCCCCTCGTATCTGCCCACGATTAACCAGATATTACAGTATCCGTTTCTGCATTTTTACTGATTAAACGTACGAAATAACACAGCAGCTAACTTACCCGCTCACACGTATTCCTTTAAGCGCACCAGTTTTGAACCCCCCACCACCACCACTACTACTCCCTCCCTCCCTCCCTCCCTCCTTCTCTCTCACTCACTCACTCACTCACACTCTCTCTCTCCCTTTTTTACTATTAACTCTCCGCCATCTTTACACTGTGTTTGTTTAAATAGGGAACACTCCCTAAGCGCAAAGAAACCAGCTTGTGTCCGAGCGATGTTGTTTATGGGTAGTGAAGTTGTTCATTTAAGGTGACCGGCGTTACTGTTCACAGCTAATCGTGTCGAAATGGACTACAAATACCTATATGCAGCTGGAACAGAAACACAACACCGGCGATGATGGCTAGTGCTAACAATATAACAACAAAATGCCCCGGAGGATGTATTTTTAGCCAACAACTTATTTATCGTAATAATTCAAATGTATGTATTGTTGTTTCGCGCGTAGTTATACAAAACAGTTTAACAAAACTTTAATATTAACACGGGGTGGAGTAATTTTGAGGATAAAGGTAAACTTTTAAAAGCATCAGCATTTCCCTTATGTTTTATATATTACGTGTTGTCGCGTCTTTAATTATTAATGTTCGGTGAATTTTTCAGTAATCCGTTAAGTACTGCCAGCAAGTTCTTGACAGATGTAGACATTTTAAGTAGTGTTTTCATTTGCATGAAGATCACTATAAAATCGACTTTAAAACCATTTGAGTAAAATTATATACATTAACTGATTTACCCTGTTTATTCTATTATAATGTGATTTTTGCATATGCATATAATTTTATATTGTGATAATTATAAACAACCCAGGTCCTAAAGTCAATGTCATTTTTTCGCAATGAACCATATACAATGCATCTTATAGGTATTTAGTTACGAGAAACATGTATAATGTTCTTTGAAGAAAAAATCTGTCGCCATACGAACTGTAAAAATTGCAGTAGCATACAATTCCAGCACACTTAACAGCGTAATGTTTCCTTCTCTTGTGAATTGTATTGCATGACTCAATCCGTTTTCACTCACCTGAAAAGATACGGAGCATTGTGGAATCATAACGGCGTGTGCCTTTGAATTAAGTGAGTGGAAGGGAATGCATGGCTTTCTTTTTTAGACGCAAAACTCTTTTAGGTCTTGGACACCTGTCTTGCTTTCACGAGCGACTTTGCTGGGTCGCTCCAAGCTGGTCTCCATGGTGATCTTAGGCACACTGGTGTCAGATTTCAGCTGTTCTAAGTAAGGTGACAGTAATAAACTGAAGGGGGGAGGGAGAGAAAAGCGTTTGATAATTAGCTCATGTAGCCTCTTGTCTAGGCATACAACAACGCAGATCCCTGAAAAACACTTATCTGCCGATGGGTCTAATCAATCAGAGCGTCTAACCCAATCAGAGAAAAAGAAACACGAAATGCATTTTAGTTAACGATGTTCTCTGCTCACCAGTGCGGTTTGTTGTACTTGGAGTTTAGCAATATTTATCTTGTGCTTATACTTTTGAAAATGTGGAGCTTTGTTTGTTTGTTTATTAAAGCACCTGCCACTAAACGAAATTGTCCAACATAAAATGTTGCTCAAACTGTGATGAACTGAGATGTTCTGTAGGACATTATCAAACGGCTTATTATAATACAGAATGCAATTTAGGGCCATAAATTGATTCTGAGTGATCAGATATTGATGTTAGTTGA
This sequence comes from Stomatorhinus ivindoensis, assembly GCA_019775895.2. Classification (NCBI taxonomy): domain Eukaryota; kingdom Metazoa; phylum Chordata; class Actinopteri; order Osteoglossiformes; family Mormyridae; genus Stomatorhinus; species Stomatorhinus ivindoensis. Next base: position 6,866,656 of record JABFEB020000104.1, read on the forward strand.
CTGAATTTGATCATGGGTACACATGGGTGTAACTGTCTAACTGTTCTGGTGATCTAAAGGGACACCCCCCCCCCTCCACTGCTCATTCTGTTCCCCT
>JABFEB020000104.1:6866782-6887268 GCA_019775895.2 Stomatorhinus ivindoensis
GTCCCAGCCCCCCCCCCCCCCCCCCTTACTCACAAAGGCTAGGAGATAATCTTCTATTTCTATGTATCAGCAGAGCAGATACCTGCAGGAGCACCCAGTCATCTGCCAGTTACCCTCCCCAGCCTCTGACCCACTCTTCCTGATGGAGGGGGCTTCCTTGAAGTGTGCCTGATCACCACTACTATCACTGCCTAATCACATTACCTGATGAAGTCTGTTCTCAATACATACGTCCTTATTACATGCATTGCATCAACGTATGATGCAATGATTTCATGACAATGTACAACTCACATTTCTAAATAATTCAACTTCAACTTGCCATAGTTCATTCTTCTTTAATATTTCATGTTATTTAAAGTTTGTGTTGCTTAAGAGGTGTCCTTTTCCAGCAGAAACTGTAAATTGACCATGATCGATTATGCCATTGATTTCCAATGAAGTTACAGGAAATTAAGCTGTATAATTCTATTGGGAAAAGTTTCTGTGAAATTCCATTGTGGTTGATAATGCACATAAACTGTATATGTTATGCATATGAACATTTGGTACGTTTTAACCAAGGACCTATTTATAAGCCTATGCATTTCTTGCCACCTGCAACCATTCAGGAAGCAGGTCGCGTACTGATTAAGCATATTGACTTGGTGCTTCAGATCTTAGTGGAAGACATGTTTGATACCCCAGCAAAATTCTTAACTTGACTTGCGCCAATAAAACTGCATATCATTTTTTAAAGATATGTGGGTTAAGCAAAAAAAATAAAACATCTGTTGAACATTTCCTGTTTTTTAATAGAATGGAATAATTACACCGTCATGAAACTATAAAGAAAGCAGAAGACAGATTTTTCAGATAAAGTGCCCTGTGAATACACATATTGTTAGTGCGATTTTTATTTATCTCTCCTGGATGTAGTTTAATAGTCACTTTTTATAGTAACTTTATTTTAAAAATGACAGTGAAAATGTCAAAAACTGGGACAGCAAGTGAGATGGAGACAGATATATACATAAAAATAGACATATGACCCCAATATAACCCTGTGAAATTAAATGAGTTGGAAAATAATGGCAGAAGGACTAAATCCTGTGTCATAATGGAGATGGGTGTGAAGCGCGTCAGGCTGCGGTGACAGGACAAGAGGGATTGTGAGGCTGTTTAACATGCAAAACAGGTAGAAAATACAGGAACAGCCACCGCAGGGAATGGAACACGACTGTGCACAGGTGAAATGAGCAGGGTTCAACAAAGGGAGGGAGACAGAGATGCAGGAACAGAGAGAGACGGCCAAATCCTCATCTCATCTGATCTCCTCTACTGCATCTGAAAGAACTGTGGAGAGCCTGAACTGTTTCTTACCAACAACAAAGCCGGCCTAACAACTTATTCAGGACAGAAAAAGCTTTTTTTTCCTGCCCAGAAAGCACAACATTTTTTCTGTTTATGTGCCTTAATGGATTCAACATCTCTCTGCAAACAATAGCCATTTATAACATTAGCTATATATTAGTTGTACATAAAGCACAAATCTCCTCTGGGGAAGATATGGATAGAAGAGGATTCTCTACGATTTGGAGCAAAATGACTTTAAACAAAGAAATGAGAACAAGCTGTGTATTAGATCAGAGATAAAGTCACTGTGTAAGTGGGGGGGGGGGGTCTAGTTTGTGAGTCTGATGGCAGAGCAATGAAGCAGACCTGTCCTAAATCCACAGTCCCACAGTTATGCAACACATGTTCTCCATCTGCAGCTACAGATAGGGGATTGGAGTGGATCAGCAGCCAGTGTTATGGGACCCCTACCTGCCTGTGTTATAGCTAACCTGCAGGGATGCAAGGATCTTTGTCCAACATTGCATTCGTTCCATCCATGTCTGGTAATGGCCATGGATGTCGACCTTGGCTCCCGGCTCTACCAGTGCAGTAACTTGTCCTACATTGACGTCCGTGTAAGGGGAGCCAGTAAATGTAGGGGTAGTGGCAGCAGCCTGCCCTCAGAATGAATCTCCACAGGACACTACCAACATCTGTTCAAACTGAATCTCTACACCACAGTTAAGTATAGCTACACAGTGCTGACGTCATTATCCTAACTGCCAGTAATTAGGCCATTTACTAGGGAGTCAGACATCACATCTTGAGGCCTTCTGGAACTTCCTTTGGTCTTCACTAAATGCAAGCTAATGAAAAACAAGTTGATAGTTTCCCCACAAGAGAAAGATATATATATATATATATATATATATATATATGATATATCCTTTATGTAAAAACAAAATTTCAGAAAATATTCAGATTATGCAAATAAAAGAATAAAAATCAAGAAGGAGAAATAAAACGAAGCGAGAGATTGTTTTAGTCAATGACTGAACATAAAACTCATACAGCAATAAAGTGCAATTCAAACTTGTAAAAAAGCACAAATATTTAAAATTTAAAAGTTCTGTTCAGGAACTTCAAAATACATACTCAATAGCTGAATGTTAAGAGTCACACATACAGGCAAATAATAAAACCACGAAACCTCAAAAAACCTCAATCCCTTTAAGTTCACCTTTCCTGGCTGCCTTCTTTCTAAACCACGCCCCTTTTTAACAGCAGTGATCCCCAAGCTCATACACAAGGATGCTGCAATTGCCGTGAAATGCAGACTGGAGCAGGATAGTGTATGGCATGGCGCTGGGGGCTGCAGGGGGCTGGACTGGATCTCGGTGTGGCAGTGCAGCCACGTGGGGACAAAGAGGGGGCGGGACTAGTAGGAGGACTGCCAGCATTCATTTTCCTTCCAGCACAAAAAACAAAAGTTCTTCAGCAGCAAACATTAATAAAAATATGGGAAAAAAGAACAAAGCACAAAAAGCAGAAAACAGACACGTGTTTGGGAGGGGAAAATGTTCCAGAAAACAAAGAACTGTAACATACGGAATATGAACATGGGAGCAAACAAACAGATGAGGTATAAATCATGGACATAAATGAGCCCTTCTCAGTCTCCAGCTGAAGTGTCCTAGATTCATAGCCGTGGGTCCTCCCTCTGTGGCTCCTGGTTCCTGATGAACAGGCCATTAGCTCACTGTCTGTCCCCAGGCAAGACCCGAGTCCACCACAGCACTCCTCCTGGAGGATGAAATATTAATCGGCATCATCACTGGCAAGAGCAAGCCGGCACTTACAGCAAGGAACCTGCTGCTTAGCCCGAGATCACATTGCCCCTCCATGAAGGGCCACTGCTCATTGGCAGGAGTATGAAATCTTAATCGTACCCAGTGAATATGAAAGCATGTTGTACCACACCATCTCAGCTTCTCTTCAGGGTCAGTGTCAAAGTCAAAACTGAAACCTTACTGTTTCTCAATAGTACAAAGCCAAATCTGAAGCCACAGTATTCTATACTGGCAAGAATGATTTCCAGAACTTTTAGCCATTATTCAAAAGACCCACTTTCAATTCAGGCCCAGTCTACAGCTTCCAACTCAACCATATGGCTTTCACAGTGGACGAGAGCTCCAACACGAACTGGTAGTGTCTCCATGTTCCAAGGACTGTAAAGAAACACGAAGAGGAGGAAGATGAAGACATCCAGCGTGAGACAGAAGCTGCAGCCCGTTTCAAAGGCTCTTCCACTGAACAATGAGAGGCAGGCTTCACTAATTGTTGGCTATTAGTCTATAAGCATGTAATTACATGTCTTATTAAATACAGAATTATAAATGAGCTTTGTTGAATGAGAAAGCACCCCTTTTTAATGAACCTAATTTATATGGAAATGAAATGTGCACCATTCTATCAGACCCATTGTGATTGGATAAAAGGAAAAGAATACTGCTCTTAATATATGACTTAAACAGATTTTTATTTTATACCATTCGTTGTAGCCAAAAACAGACGGTAAAATCATACAAGCATGGGAATTATTTTTAAAGAACCATCAGCTGCGGCAAACGGGGGGCAGCAGGGAAGCCAGGGTAGTAAGTGGAGGTAGTCCAAAAATACTGGCCGGAGACTCATCAGGTAGACAGGCTTGATAGGGGTGATATGGGTTTTGTCTGCAGGCAGCCCATACTGACGCTTATGGATTAACGAATGCCTTAAAGATAGATGTGAGCAAATAAAGCAAGCGGCAGGCTTAAGCAGGGCATACTTGCCCTTCTTTTCACCTAGTGGGGAAATCTATTAATACGTTGACTTCCATCAAATACTGCAGCATGCTTTTTTTTGCAATTATTCTTGCACTAGATTCCAAGACAGTTGTTTTCTAATTTCCAGAAGTACCCAGTGACAAATAATTCCCTGTATGTAGCTCCCTTCTGTCTCTCTCACCCTGCAGACTGAGTATTACTGCACAAAAATGCTCTTCCTAGGTAATGCGTTGTGATTTATTAATGCAGCGACTGCATGCGGTTTTTCTCCGCAAAGCTTAGCTGTCATAATTCAATAGAAGAGCCACAGCTCCCTCTATTGGAGAACCTTTCCAGTCCAAGAGCACAACATAAATGACAGGACTGGTCATGTCCTTCCCACCCACCAAGCTGGTATATTTTCCATTCAGCTGTCCTTTTCCCATTATTGCTTATACAGTAGTGAATCACACTGAGCCTGCAGCTAACCTCAGACACAGGAAATGGACAATTTACATTTTATTTGGTAGATGTTTCTATCCTAGGAGACAAGACAGGGTTGGACAGTCCTGAGGGCCTTACTCAGGGGCTGTAAAGGTAAAGCCAGTCTGCTGATGGTGGGATTTGAACTGGGGGTCGTTTGATCACAAGCACAACCACCTAAGCCACATCCCTCCCCAGTGTAGACAAAATCCAATGACATACTTTTGCGCTAAAGCAAACTGGAAAAAACTGAAGCCCCCCACATAGACACACAAACTTAAAACCATGTCTCTATATAATATTACCATAATATTTTGCTCCTTGTAAAGCAGTGTTTTCCTCTGTTTTCTGTTTCATCTGTCTTCTAGCCCCTGGTCAGCGCTGCAGGGGGCCTGGAACCCATCTCAGGCTGCACAGGACACACCCTGGATTGGATGCCAGTTCTTTCCTGGCACATACACACTCAGACCAGCAATTAGCTTAACTGCATATTTTCTGACAGCGGGAGTAGCAACCAAAAAGGTGGAGAACATACAAACTCCAGGGCAGAAGGAGGATTTGGACCACCAACCATGGAGATCTAAGGCAGTAGTGCTACCCACCAGGCTGCCCTGCTACCCAGACCCAAAGTCAGTCAGTCAGTCAGTCAATCAGTCATGGGGCCCAGACTTTACCCAGAAAACAAATGCAGGGATTTCACCTGGACGAGGCTACACACAGCAATGACAATGTATTGATTAAGTAACAGTGCATTTATTTAAAGAAAGAAAAAAAAAACACAAAAATGGTCATAAATACATACACTCCGGCATACATCAGTGCTGACACCTTCTGATAAAAAGCAACACATCAGTACATCTATAAGCAAACAACAAAAGACACAATAGAGAATACAAAATATCACAGTGAGGGAAAACAAACTGATTCTAATATGCCTGCAAAAAATGTTACAAACTTTGGTGCATGTTCATTTGCTTTGATTGGCAGATTAGAAAATCTGAAGGCATCCATTTAGTGAGGAAGGATAAGCACAAAGTGCCTTATATTCACAACAGAGTGTCTTATTTTCACCACAGAGTGCCTTATATTCACCACAGATTGCCTTATATTCACCACGGAGTGCCTTATGTTCACCACAGAGTGCCTTATGTCCACCAGAGTGCCTTATGTTCACCACAAGCCTGATAAAATGTTTTCATTCATATTTCAACTGCTTAACTAGGACAGATACACGGGGGGTCTGGAGCCAATCTCAGAAAGGATAGGACATACGGCGAGGGTCTCACTTATATGGGATGCCAGTTCATCACAGGCAGATATAATTTACACATGATCACACATTACGGGCAATTTAAAGATGCCAATTAACTTAGCTGGGGGGGGGGGGGGGTTGGGTGGAAGAGTACTTGTAGAAAATGGACTCAACATAGGGAGACAGGCAGAACATGCAAACTTCACTCACACAAAGTGGAGGCAGGAACTCTAGCCTCACCCATGAGGTGTGAGATGCCGTCGTTCTGCTCCTGGTAAACACATTTCATGGAATAACCAGTGAAATTCAAGACACCTTCTTTAATAAAAAGTCTGTGTGAGAGCGAGAGAATGGACGTCCCCGTTCATTTTTTCCAAGCTGAACGTCCAGAAACCATGCTGTAAATGCAGAACAGTGAATGCTGATCGCCATCGATGCAACTGGCTCGCATTAATCTCAAGCATTGATCTATTTAAGTAAAACAGAAAATAAATCTCAGTTCAGCTTTTTTGTATATAGTTTTGTCAATTGGCATTTAAACCAGAGCATCTCAACTTACAGGCAGGATCCAGCCGTCATGTCTCAACCACATCAAGCTATCAAAAGATAACTAGGATCCTATGTTATATTTACATTGTTTAATTTTTAGCTTTGAATGGTGGACAAACACAATGAATGGTAAGCTTTTGCTTTAAAAAATTAAAAATACAAACAGGATAAAGTTGGACATTCTACGCAACTCTATAAAAAATATTTTTTTTTTATCCAAAAACGTTTTATCAATGTACTATATTAATATGCAGGACCATTTTCTCCTTATGCCTCAGAAAGTAACAGGCTGGAAATGATTCTTCCCTCCTGAGATGACACCAGGAGACAGAGCTGTGCTCCTCAGGTTTGTAAGTAGGACCTTCACTGGAATCAAAGCACAGATTAAATGGGTCACACTTCTCTAATGTTTCAAGCTGTGTTACTAGAGAATTATCACCCAGGTCCATACACTGTTTTGACATTCACAAATAAAGAAGTACTCTACTGCAACACCCTGAATCCAAGCCCATGGAAATTCTGATCAAAAGTAATCATATTTGTAATTTCAAAATCAAGCTGTAATGTGCCCGAAACTCGCCTCTTCTTCTCATAGGAGAATCACAGAAGTCTACATATGGAAACATCAAAATCACAGGCAAGGGATGGCTCTTGTGAAAGCTTCTCAGCAAATCAGCTACCTCCCACTGCATTACGCTCACCAACCTCTGTCATGTCGCAAGATACATTTGTTGTCTCAGAGAAGAAAAGTAGGAACCAAGATTGCATTTGCCAAACAACTGAATACTGAAACACAGTTTTGCTACATTTGCATTTCACTATTCGAAAGAAACAAAGTTCAGTCCTCCGATTTGATGTGACCGTAACATGCAAGATGCTGCAAACGTAGTTCACGAGCATACACAAAGGACAACTACCCCCCCCCCCCCCCAACCACACACACACACACAGATTTTCACACATACTGAGCCTTTCTGTGTCTTTCAGGATGGAATCAGAGTTATATGCAAAGGGCCTTGTTTCTCTCTGCAGTACCAATCAATTCATGTCGTACAATTTTCTGAATAAGGACACTTGGAAAAATTGTGTAGTTTTGGATCAAATGCATAAAACTGCTTTGTACTGTAGCCTTGTCCAGGCTAAGATTACAAAGCACTATAAAAAAATTAAGGGAATAGAAAAATCCTTCAGTAGAAGCAAAAAGGCCACTAAATGTTTCACCAACTAAATTCTCTGCAACCAAATACACCTCTGAGATCAGCTTCCTTATCTGCACAATGCCTGCCACCCCCACTGCATTCTGGGAACCACAGCAAGCACAGGAGGATATACAGACATATCCTATGGCAGCACTATCAGTCAGGTGTAAAACATTTCACTGCATGCCTTAGGACATATTCCACAATGGAAACGATTCCAAGGAAAACCACTTATGCTCAGGACAGATCCATACTATTGACGAGAATTTCAAGGGACCATCATTCCCTCAGCGATGTCTGGCAAGAAACAATTTTCAAATTCAAGCTATCGAGACTCATAGTCGGCCTGACGTAAAGTGCAAAGATGTTCTGAACAACTAGCTAAAGTGATATGATACAAAGTGAAACACTAGAAGTTTTGTTTTGTGCAGTTTTCAATTCAATTCAACTCAATTTATTTTTATATAGCACCTTTCACAAGAGTCACAAAGGCGCTTTACATGGGTGTGGATTCCTGCATAATTTATACAGAATAATACAAAAAGAGGGAAAAGGAAAGACAAAGAAATGAAAGACAGAAAGCCAGATGACAACAGAGGAGAGGAACCAAAAAATCCCAAGTAGGGAGAAAAAAACCTCTGGGGGTTGAAGGTCAACTACCATCCAACCCCCTCCCGGGCATGCTAATATTAAGGAAAAGGATGGAGTTGGCTTGCTTGCTAAAAGCAAGGTGTAAACTGTGATCAAGCTTGCAGCATTACCATCCATCCATCTTCCAATTACTTACCGGTTACAGGAAGGAGCCTTGGCGCCTCTGCCAAATAACACAGGGCACAAGTTAGGGCTGCACCATGGCCGGGATGCTGGTCCATCGTAGGACACACAGACACAATCCCTATGGGTAATTTAGAAATGACCATGCACCTAACTGCATGTCTTTGGACTGCTGAAGGAAACCTGCAAGACAGACCCATACAATATGCTGAAGATCATGTAAGCTCCTCAGACACACGGGATGGATGGATTCTGTTTCAGCCATAATTTAAACCCAAAATGGTTCGGCAGGTTCATTGTCAATCAATAGAAAAAAAATCAATAAAAGCCAGCTCCCTCAAACCCCTGGAGACCTACACTGGAGTCTCCAAGCCTGATGAGCTGTGAACAAAGACCAAGAGCTTGTGCTGTTTCTGCCTTAGAAGCAGGTTAATAACTGAAGTGCCTGTCAGGCATCTCACTCAACATGTCAGTGACAGACTGGCTGCTAACACAGCTACCTGACAGACAGGCTAATAATCAGGGCGTCGTATACACAGATTTGTCTAAATAAGGCTCCCTGGGGCAGAGGCTATCAAACTGCACGACAAACTACTTGCAGGTACCTCTGCTTCACAGGCAGCTAAGGGACAGGTCAGTGATGTGGATAGCTTATAGCCAAGCAGGTACCACAGATGGATTTACAGGCGCGATAGCAGATAGCAGACTGGATTAAAGGTTAAAGGCAGATCAGTTATACTGTTTTTCGGCATGTTAGTCGCACAAATGGCTTAAAAGCAGGTTAACAACAAAGATGGTTTATAAATAAATTAGCAGCGTGGTTGGCTTAAAGGCAGGTGAGTAATGGAGTTTACAAGCAGGTTTGTTGCGTTTATGCCTGACAGACGATCAATTAATGTCTGATTCTTCTTCAAATCACAAAAAACATGATCAGAGAGAGAAGGTAAAGTCAATCTGAATTTAATCTGGATAGATTTTATTCATTTCATGACTCCTCTTACTGCCAACGCCAGTCCTGCAGAGTATGAGGCTTACGGCATAACGAATGAATCTTTCTGCAGTACTCCAGGACAATGAGGATCTACATAAGGGCAGATATCTAGAAGGATAAAGCATTTTCAGCTCTGAATATAATTACAGTGCCCCGATTAAAATTTTATGTGGATAAGTTATCAGTCTCCTTCATTGTTTTTTACAATGCAACTGACATTTTCTACTTAAAATGCTGCTCGAGCCTGGTTTTCCTCCGTTTCCGAGCGTCTTTGCACTTCAGTTTTTTGTTGCTCAGGAGGGCAAATAGTCGAAGTCACCCTCGGGAGGGCCTGACTGAGGCACTCCGCCGAGCCCAACGTCGCAGAGGGAGTGAATGTCGCCCCAGTCACCTCCACTGGCCCTCGTACAGCATTTGGTGTCAGCAGTAGCAACCTCATTCCAGATCAACACACGCAGCACCTCCCTTTGCCACCTGCATCTCACACAACCCGTGATTGTAGCCACCCCAGTTTGCAACGTAAACGCAAAACACGAGTCAGATTTCCGCAGTGGAATAAATTACAGGCTAAAAAACAATTCCCAACCGAATCTGTGAGCAGCAAGTTCTGCTGTCCTAGAAGCGTATGGTGATTACCACACAGTGTTTTGGTAAAAAAAAAGTACAAATGACTATACTTGGGTTTTCAGCACAGCCCCAACAACAACCCAATCACATTTCACCCGGTGCTCACCACCTGCCACTCTAAGGGTTTCTGCCCTCAAGCGATCAAAGTCATTTCCAGCCAGCCTGCAACCCTGAAAGTCTTAAACAAACTGAAAAGGACCATCAAGTAAAATAAACTTTAAAAGTAAATGCCAAAACTGATTTTTCTTCCCTTGCAGGTTGGGATGGGCAGGGGATTTAACTGCAAAGACACGGATGTGACTCTCTTAATGTGGTCAAAAGTTTGTCTTTGGGACCCAAGACAGTGGTGACATTTTATGAGAGAAGGGACAGAGTGCCACTGAAAAAATAAAACGAGAAAGCAGTGGCCCTTGGTTAGCACACCCTACAAGGCCTTCGGTTTTCTCGCACGCGGTGATGTCCTGTCCTCAGACTTCATGACCCCATTAGATGCGTTTCCTGCAGGACAGAAGCAGCCAGGACAACAATCAACATCATGGCCAGGCAGCCCTGGTCCTTTAATCTGTGACCCCAGCAATGTCCAGATGTGGGTGGTGTGGTCCTTCAGGTGCTTGACGTAAGTGTGTAAATGTGTTGAACAAAATTGCACAAGCCTATGAGTGTGACAAACCCATAGTACGAGCACGAATGTCGCGACCATGTAAAAGGTATGATGCATGATACTGAAGCTGCTGGTAAATGTATGAAATGTGTGCGAAAATGCAATGATAGCCTTAAGAGACACTGACCCCTGGCTGAGTCTTTTTTCGAAGGCCTGCTTTTTGGGCTGATGGGTTTCCTTTTGGTGGCTTGGATCTGACTGTGTTCCCTCCACTTCTTCAGCTGGAAATTGATGAACTTCCACATCATCCAGGCCTGTGTCAGACAGATGGCAGCCAGGCAGCTGATCCTGCGGGGGATGGGGGGGGGACTGACATCAATAGTCAAAGGAAAACATAGAGGAAATGCTATTGCTGAATATTTTTTTCAGTTAATTTTGGCTCTATAATTATGTGCAGATTACGGCCCTAAGGTTAGAAATACAGTGGAAACCTCTTATTGTGAGCATGGTTACAGTGATCAACTGCTTATATGAATCAAAAAGCTTGGGACAGAATCATTCCTGTACAAATAGTGTTTAAACAATTTCCTTATAATAATCACATAGTCTGCTTTCAGTATTCATTTTGAGGTCTTTTTAAACATGAGAACATGGGAAAAAATAAAACTGTGTTTTTTTTTTTTTTTTACTTTGATTGTCCTACTGTGCCTTGCAGTAACCCATTTGCTTCTGGCTAGCTACCTGAGACTAATTGTGTACATAAAAAAACATGAAGGGAAGAAGAAAGTCATTTTCTATCAATGACAAATACAGACGTGGACAAATGTGCTTCAATACTCCTGACAAGTGATTCTTTTAAATGCAACCATCTAATGTATACCTGCATGCCTTTAGTATGTGATTGAGTAAACCAGGGTCGGCAACCTGTGTCTCATGAGCACATAAGGCTCCTTTCCGAAAGACAGACGCATTCACATTTTCATGTCTTAACATATTATAATAATACTTTCATAAATACAAATAATTTAATTATGGGTTAATATTATTATTTTTCATTCAGATATTTATTTAGCTATATGTGAATGAGGCGGTCCGTCACGCGCTTCTGTGATGTCTTAATCGCATCTTCCTCAAAGTCAATCTCTACGACGATTGTATGTCTCTGGTCAAATGGTATACTTTCCGGAGTATTAAGTTACTAAAAACTGAGTTTTTGTAAAACCCCGTACATGGTGAAGATTTTCAGAAAGTCCATTTTCTGTGTCGATGTGTAGACTGAGTTTTTGGCTTGGAACGTCTGATTGTGCTCCATTCACTGTTTACATGAACTGTTCTTAGCCTAGCAGAACAGGTAATAAGGCTTCTGATTGGCCAATATGGCTTCATGGTTAGAGTTATATCACTGCCTGATGCATTTTCATATGTACAAAGATTTCTTTTTATTAATGGAGGAAGAAAAACATGCTTTTTGGATACCCGTGTACATGTGGACAAGGCATATAGATACAGACATGGACAAATTTGTTGGTACCCTTCCACAAAAAACAAAACTATCTCTGAAATATCTTGAAAGTGACAAAAGTTTAACGGAATCCCTTATTGTTTATTCCATATTTTACACAAATCAGACTTGATTATTGATCCAAGTCGAATATTTTATATAATTAAACAAGTGAAAATGGATAAAAGGCAAAGACGCATAGGAAAAGCTACGTCTTTAAAACTTCCCATGTACGTGTAGACCATGAACTCATGAAACTGCCAAAAATGAGTCACTGCTTTGATACAATGTAATGTTGTGAAAATATGCTGTATAAATAAAACTGAATTGAACCGAATATTATGTACAGTACCGTACTATAGTGTATTTTAGTTCAATAATTTAATTTGTACAGTACTGTAATTTGAAAAGCATTAGAAACACCTGTACTGTATTTTGATATAGGCAATAAAATTAAGTAAATAGCAACGTTCTGCCTGAGACATAAAGAAGAAAAAAATCAGTTATAATGATCATCCGCTTATAGTGATCAACTATAAAAGCAAAGGTAATGTAATGATGTCGTCCTACAGACATGGACTGTTAAGAAAATGTTTAAATATGATTACAGTCCTAATCTGGAGCACAGTATCTAAAACAGCAATGTTTCATGATCCGCCCGTTAGAGCCTCGTGCGTGCCATGCCCCCCCATTACCTCGTGTCAATCCCTGATTGTGATCACCTGGTGTCTATCAGTTCCCACTTGTTTTTAGTATTTAGACAGCGTCTGTATCAGTCTTCCCAAGATCGTTCATTGTAATGTTGTATAATGTAGTGTAGTGAGCCTGTGGTGTCCTGTCCTACGTTTTCCCAATTAAACCCTCCTTCTACCCCGTATACCTACCTGCCTCATGCCGTCAACTCACCAACCGGACGTGACACAATGTTGAGAACAGCTGGAGTTCTGTACTTTACTAATTTGTTGAGAGACAATATAAGCGGCCACTGGTGGACCGTGACTTGCCTGATGGTGAGGATGTTGAAGTTCCCCTCTGCTACAGAGAAACCTTGGTTTTCCATGTGGGACAAACCAAAGCCAAACGTGAGGACAGAGAGCGTGAGGGTGAGCAGGCGGGCGATGACGAAGAGCAGCGCCCACAGAGTGAACCTGAGGAAGAGGCCAACAGTTTGAACACTAGGGGCTGTGGAGTCATTGCTTCCCTGGCAAAGGCAGGATGATCCACAACACCATTCCAAAAGGCATTCCGTAGAGTGAACTACAGCATTCCGTAGAGTGAACCACAGCATTCCGTAGAGTGAACCACAGCATTCCGTAGAGTGAACTACAGCATTCCGTAGAGTGAACCACAGCATTCCGTAAACTACAGCATTCCATAGAGTAAACTACAGTATTCTGTAAACTTGCTACTTCATCATAAAGACAGTCCATAAACACAACAGCAAATTTAATTAACATAAAATCTAAATGACTAAAATTTATTAAAAAAAAGGAGACTAACAAAATAAATTACCTTCTCATTATATAGTCTTTATGGAAACATCATGTTATAAGATGCTAGCATAGAATTTAACACGGGAATTTCTCAGACAAATGGCTCAAATTGCCATTGTGTAAGAAAAGTGTGTGCACTACACCTAGACGGGGCAGGGCAGTGGAAAGGCGATCAGCGGATCCTCCTTGTGTGTTGCCTGGCAAGGAAGAGGCGCGCATACCCTTTTTGCTTGTTCTCGTCGCTGAAGTAGAAGAGCCGGGAAGCGTGGAAGAGCAGCTCCACCAAGTAGTGTGGTACCAGCAAGACCAGTCCCAGGCGGTGAAGACTGAGGGCAAGGCAAGACGAGAAACCATACAGTGACACAGGGCTGCATGCGGGATGAACAGAAAGGGCCTCGATGTCACCTGTTTCAATGGAGCTGCACGTCAGCTTCTCTATCTGACAATGTTCCTGTGAAGACTCAGGATAGAAATGCAACAGGGAAGGCATGAAATGTACTACAACTATGCTAACAGCCAATGTATGCTACCTTTGAAGCTGAAGAATCACCACAACACAGTCAATCAGCTCAACTATGAGCAGGGTAAGATTATCAATTTTTCTGGCCAAAAAAATGTGAATCCTGCAAAAGTGACTGCAAGAACTTTAAGTGTAAATTTGAGGGATAGATCTTTCAGCTAAATGGCTTTCCTGTTGAATGGGAAGGCAGGACATTGTAAACTCATTCAGAGCCATTCACTTACTTTAAGACATAGGCACCAGTGATGTGGAAAACGTAGAGGGAAATGTAGTACAGCTGCCGTGGGATATCCTCCTAGGAAAGAACAAAGCCTTTGAAGTTGGCTCACACTTCTCTGCACATGCGCAACACCCGTGCATCCGCGCTGTGTGTACGGACACGGAAACATGCAGGCAACGCGTCACAGAGGAAACACGTTGTACACATGCGCATGTTGCGTACTTGCTACGTCAATCCAACATGGCTATCGATGAGGAAGAGCTTGCGCGAGCGCACCGTGTCCAGAGCTGTGCATACACTGTCTGTACGGACACAAATCTGAAGCGTAGCCGGCCGAGGAACACAATGACGTATAACATACCATAAAAGTCCACGTGGACGCTTACGCTTGTACGAGTGCAGAGAAGTATGAACCATGCTTTACAGAGGCCACATCAACATTTGGTCAAACATTTTCAAATGTAGCTTGGTGTTCTGTTCTTGTTAAAAAGGTACTTATACACTACCATTCAAAGGTTTGGGGTCACTTAGAAATTTCCTTGCTTTTCTTCAATAGCAAGTTTTTTTTGTCCATTAAAATAACATCAGATGGATCTGAAATACTGTGTATTGTTAATGTTGTAAATGACTATCATAGCTGAAAAAGGCTGATTTGTTATGGAATATCTACATAGGTGTACAGAGGCCCATTATCAGCAATTCGTCCTGTGTTCCAGTGGAATGTTGTGTTTCATAATGCATTTTAAATGGTTAATTGATCATTAGAAAACCCTTTTGCAATATTAGCACAGATGAAAATTGTTGTGCTGATTAAAGAGGCAATAAAACTGGCCACCTTTGGACTAGTTGAGTATCTGGAGCATCAACAATTGTGGGTTTGGTCACAAGCTCAAAATGATCAGAAACAAAAAAAATTCTTCTGAAACTCCTCAGTCTATTCTTGTTCTGTGAAATGAAGGTTTTTCCATGCGGGAAATTGTCAGGAAACTGATCTCATACAACGCTGCATACTGCTACCCTCACAAAGCAGTGCAAACCGGCTCCAACCACAACAGAATAAGGGGAGGGGGCCCTGGTGCAGAGTGAGAGTTTAAATATATTAGAGTGGACAGAGGAAGACTGGAAAAAAATGCTATGAATAGACGCTGGAGGAGTGCTTCACGACATCTGTCAAGCATGGTGGAGGCAATGTGATGATCCGGGGCTGCTTTGGTGATGTAAAGTGGGAGATTTGTAGAGTAAAAGGGATCTTGAAGAAGGATGTCTATCGCTCCATTTTGTAATGCCATACCATACCCTATAGACAGCACTTTAATTGGAGCCAATTTCATCCTACAACAGGACAACGACCCAAACACAGCTGCAAACTATGCAAGAATTACTTGGGTATTCTGTGTATATTGGAGCAGCCAGCACAGTCACCGGATCTCAACTCTATTGCTGAGCTGTTATGGGAGCAGCTTGGCTGAATGGTATGTAAGAAGTGCCCATGAAGCCAATCCAACTTGTGGGAGATGCTTCTGGAAGCACATGGTGAAATATCATCAGATTGACAACAAATTCACATCTAGAATGCTCAAGGTCTACAAGGTTGTAATTGCTGCAAATGGAGGTCTCTTTGAAAAAAAGTGAAGTTTGAAGAACACAATCATTATTTTAATTTCAAAAACTGATTCCTTCTAACTTTGTCAGTGACTATTCCCTATTTATTTAGCTATATTTCCTATTCAGATTCATTTGATGTATGTTTCATGGAAAACAAGGACATTTCTAAGGGACCTCAAACTTTTGAATGGTAGTGTACTTACTCAGTACCAGTACACTTATTTGTACATTTGCATGAAACCTCTAACCCAATAACCCCATTTTCATGCAAGTTTTGTCAATGAAAGAAGCAAGACTCTGACTTACCTTTCGCACTTTTTGAAAGTACAGTTCTGGCAGAGTGTGAAGCCAGTATGCGATCTGACATATGTAGAAGAATTTCACTTGAAAGCTACAATAGAGAAACCATATTCAGCCAAGAACATACATTAATAATGCAATATAGGTAAAACTTCTTTCATGTAAATGAAAAAAAAAATACAACTTTCTAGACATGATAGTAGTAAAATACATCCATATCCATCTTATATAGCTTATCAACCAGTTATATAGTCTGGGAGTCAATCCCCAGTAACAAAAAGCAAGGAAACATATCGAACCACACGCAAAGGGGAACCCGCTTCAACTGACCACAGGTTTTCAGATTGTGAGAGGAACCTGGGTGTGAGATTCTAACTGCTAACATACTGGGGGCTTTTAACAATGTAATACTAATTTCCAGAATTCTCTCATAAAGATCAGTGAAACGGTGCCACATACAACATTTACAATGTCATTGTATTCTCCTGAGCAGAGAGTGCAAACATCCTATGCCGGTGTAAGCAGCAGGCAAAGTGATTGGCATATAAGGAATGATTAAGTGAAAATGGCATTTCTTAATCAAGTCTTCGGAACCAGCTGTCATCCTCTTCCCTTGAATATCATCCATCCATCCATCCATCCGTCTTCCAAGCCCTTAACCAGGACAGAGGCTATTCGAGCCTACGTCAGACAGCACAGGCCAGAAGGCTGGATACAGACAGCAGACTGTGGGGGAACCCGAAATACCGGGTGGAAACACGGAACGCGGGGAGAACACACAGACTCTACCAAGAAATAGCGGAGGCGGGATTCAACCCATCACTGTAGGTGTAAGACGACAGGGCCAGCCTCCATGCTGCCCCACCCAGCCTCCGCATGGATAAACTACCATAAATGCATTCATTCTTACATAACAAAACATTTCCATGTATGTATATCAGGGCAAATTCTTCATGCTATTTGTAATTTATTTCATGCAAACTACTACACTGACTGAGAAGATTCCAGAAGCCCCAGAGAATAAAGGACACAAGTCAGGGTAGTCACTGGTTGGGATGCTAGTCAGTCATGGAGAACACACTTACACACCATGGGCAATTCAAAGACACTAATTGGCCTAAATGCATGTGTGTGGAAGTATACCTGTGTCACACTGGGAGAAAATGTATATGCACAGAGCTATTGTCATGATCCGCCCATCAGAGCCTCTTGTGTGCCACGCCCCCCATCGTTACCTCGTGTCGGATCCTGATGGTGACCACCTGTTGTCTATCCGTGCCTGATTGTTTCGTGTATTTAGTCCGTATCCAAGTTAGTCTCCCCAGATCCGTCATTTTGTATTCTGTATTTTGTCCGTGGTCTTCTAGTCATTGTGGTTATCCCGGTGTCTCCTTGCCGAATAAAACCCTGTCCCTGCTACGTCGTTGCCTCCAGCCTGCTCTCTGCTCGCCCGACCGGCAGCGACCGTAACATAATGACGGATCTCCATAACAAGAGCAAGACAGGCTACCTTCGGCTAGCCGAACATCAGAAGAATGGCTTATTGCTGAAGGTAATAGAGTGGATGGAGCGGCCAGAGGTGAAGGAGGACCCCATAGCCTGGGCGTTCGCCTGCCAGAGCAGGGACGTCCTCCTCGGGGTCGCCCCGCTCGCCGAAGCTATCCGCTACGGGAGGTGAACGAGTACCTCCAGCGGATAAAGGAGAGAGTCATGGTACAGCAGCCACCGCCGCTCGCTCCTCTCCAGGTGTGCCTACCAAACGACACCAGCACCAGGAAAAAGTGCAAAAGGAAGAAGTCCTCTGGCTCTTCTCGTTGGGGCTGGTTTTCTCATTCCGGCTGCTCTGCCCATGGACGCCTCCGCGTCTGCGCCGCCTGCTTCGGCTGCATCTGCGCCACCTGCCTCGGCTGCTCAGCCTGCGGCCGCTTCTGCATCGTCTGCCCCAGCTGCCAAGCCCGCATCGCCTGCGTCTGCCCGGCTGCCAAGCCCGCATCGCCTGCGTCTGCCCCGGCTGCCAAGCCTGCCGCCTCTGCTCTGGCTGCCCTGCCCGCGGACTCTGTCCCGGCTGCCCCGTCTGCCCTGCCCACAGCCTCTGTCCCGGCTGCCCCGTCTGCCCAGCCCGCAGCCTCTGTCCCGGCTGCCCCTGCCCCAGAGACTCCTGCCCCAGTCCCTGTGTCTTCAACCCGCCCAGCCCTGGCCCTAGCCCCCGAGGAGGTTCCAAACACCATCACCATCGCTTCCTCCTCCTTGGAGGAGGAGCTCGAGTGGGACCCCTCGGGGATATCTTTGCTGGGTATAATTAGACCCCGACCAAGGCCACCCCGCATGTCTGTGTCCCGTAAGGGGAGGGGGTACAGACGTGGGGTCCGGTTCCCGCCCGCCCTGCCCCCTGGCTCGCCCTCGTTTGCCCTTGATGAGGCTCGGGGGCTGCCTGCGTCGGCTGGGGCTCCGCCCCCTTGGTCACTTGTGGGTCCCCCGGTGGTGCCCCATCGCCTGTCCTCCGTTCGGCCGTCCTCGTCCCCTCAGTCACCTGTGGGTACCCCGAGGTCGGCTCCTCAGTCGCCGGCGGTCCCTCCTCCTACAGCTCGTCAGTTGGCTGCGCCTTCGCCGGCTCCGCCTGTGGCGTCGTCTGCCGCGGCTTCCCCTCCCTCCTTCCCTTCGTTGGTGTCCCCTCTAGCTCCCTCGTCATCTCCCCTGATGCCGCCTCCTGCTCCCTCGCTTGCTCCTCCATCCGTCCCTCATCCCGTCTCCGTCCCCCCCTTGTGGTCCCCTCCTGCTCCCTCTGTGCCTTCGCCCGCGGCTCCTCCGGCCTCCGCCCGACCGGTCTCCCTCGGGCTCCCCGTGGTCCCCCGTCCTTTCCTGTGTGGCCCCCTGTCTTTGCTCCTCGCCCCTTCGTTCCCTCTGTCTCTGCTCCTCGTCCCCCTCTGGCTCCTTTGTTCACTCCCGGCCCTTCTGTTCCGCCCATCGGTGTTCCCCCTCTGTCCCCATTCCTGGTCTGTCTGTCTACCTTCCCTGTCCTGCGTCAGCTTATGTCGTGGTTGTTGCCCCTGTGTCTGTTCTGTGTTTCTGTTCTGTTTCCTGTCCCGCGTTAATCTGTTTGCTTTTGTTTTCCAGATCCTGTGTCCCCTTGCCTCGTCTGTCACTTCCCTGGGGCGCGCCCGGAGGTCGTGCCTTGGGGGGGGGGTAATGTCATGATCCGCCCGTCAGAGCTTCATGTATGCCACGCCCCCCCTCGTTACCTTGTGTCGGATCCTGATTGTGACCACCTGTTGTCTATCCGTGCCTGATTGTCTCGTGTATTTAGTCCGTGTCCAAGTTAGTCTCCCCAGATCCGTCATTTTGTATTCTGTATTTTGTCCATGGTCTTCTAGTCATTGTGGTTATCCCGGTGTCTCCTCGCCGAATAAAACCCTGTCCCTGCTACGTCGTTGCCTCCAGCCTGCTCTCAGCTCGCCCGACCGGCAGCGACCATAACAGCTATGGACAAACCCAAAACAGCAAGCCAGGAGTGTAATGCTACAGCCTTATTCTCTGCAGCACAATGCCACCAAAGCAGGGACAGGCAGTCACGTCATCCATGGCCAAATGGGACAGGTGAGAGCCCAGAATTCATGTGTGGTTTGTAAAAATGAGAGCAAACTTACACCATATGGTTATGTGGATATCCTTCCCATAAAAACGTTGGATTTGTCGCAAAGTCCTCCTGTCAGACACAGAAAGAAGAGTCAGTCTGAGAGCTGAGAAGAGCCTAAAAAACCATTAATAGGTTCTGCCTTATTCTGGGGCACCTTCAGTGCCACTCTTACCCCAGTCAAAATACTACTGCCCCAGATGAAGGAAAGGAAGTAGAAAGCGACAAGCTGGCCAGACTCGTTGAATTTACTGTGCTTCGTTTTGGACAGATGCAACCGTCGATTCATTTTCTGAAATAAGATCAAATGAGACATATGTGCTCCAGATACAAAAAAATCTATCTGCAATGCATCTCCCCAAACGAAACAGCACCTGGACTTTTCAAGGTCGTTTCAGCTAAACATGGAAGCAATAACATATATACAGTGGGTATGGAATGTATTCAGACCGCCATCAATTTTTCACTCTTTGTTATATTGCAGCCATTTGCTAAAATCATTTAAATTTATTTTTTCCTCATTAATGTACACACAGCACCCAATATTGACAGACAAAAAAAAGAATTTTTGAAATTGTTGCAGATTTATTAAAAAAGAAAAACTGAAATATCACATGGT
>JABFEB020000104.1:6887368-6907523 GCA_019775895.2 Stomatorhinus ivindoensis
ATCTGGGGATACGAACTCAGACGCGGACTAAATACAGAAGACTGACAGGGAACTAATCAGGCAACAGAGAATCACAACCAAACGGATGGACTACAGATGGTTTCAATCAGGATTGAACATAGGGAGCAAGGGGGGTGTGGTACACACGAGGCTCGAACGGACGGAGCGTGACAATAACAGAGTGAAAAATTGAAGGGGGTCTGAATACTTTCCGTACCCACTGTGTGTATGTATATATATATATATATGTATATATATATGAGCCATAATAATGATCTCTGATATACATGCAAAGCAGCATCTCATCAAATGCCAACCAGGGCATCATACATGCAGGCCTTTGGAAACTGGGAGCAGGAATGTGGACCCAGAGTCAAATTTGACTTGTAAAGGAGTGGGAGAGATGAAGCAGAGGAACATGACGCCAATACGAACTGAAATAGCAGTAAGTGGTGTTTGTTCATGTCAGTGGTTTGCAAATATACTTTTCTTTTTTTTTTTTAAAACCAAAAACAGCTACGACTGAGACCTTCACAGCATCACTGCAACTGCTCTGCCCAATCCTCAGTCCTCTGTATCAGCCAGAATATGTGGAAACATTTTTTTTTTTTTGCACACTACTTACGTCGAGGATGTACTCTTGAATCAAAGCATGCAGTATTATAGCGATTAGCATATAAAAGAAAATAGTCGCCATATCTTTCGCTCCATATTGGTAGAAATTTCCTGGTTCTGGCCGGTCTTCTGCATCCAAGAAAACAATAATAAAACTTACTGTCAGACTCTTTAGAAAGTAACAACATGTTAAAGGATTTCAAAAATACATTTCAATTTTATATATAATTACACTTAACACATATATTTCATGTTTCTCAATAATCTAATTATGCATTTTAACTGTGAAAATTGTGAGGAAGGGAAAAAACACATAAACGTAATATCGTAGATTGTAGATTGCTTCCATAGATAAATATCGGCTTACCTAATGTGTTATTCACATTGTACTGGACTGTGATGAACATTATGGCAAACTTCGCAGTTACCTGCCAAATATTAAAAAAAAAAAAACCAATGTTTTACTTAATACTATTACACAATCCTGAACTGGTGTAACAGCTTTAATATTTTTGGCTGAACATTAATTTAAAAAGAAATAATAAAGCTAGGGTATGTGTTCGCATGTGTATTATACGGTATTTTACTATATAACGCTATCCTAATAGATTTAAACATATATGAAACATTGTTAAAGTACAATGCAATCTGTACATTTTTATCTATATCAACCAATAAGCAAATGGCCAAACATTTCTCTTTGCTAAGAAATATTGTTTTTGACAGTTTATACCTATTTCATTTGTAAGTGAAAACGTATTAATTACAACTTTGCACATTTAACGACAAAAACGTAGACACGATTCACAGGTTGACGAAGGGCAGGAATGACTCAGGTAGTGACCAGTGAAAATGTTTAATATGGCCAATTTCGTCACTCTGTGGATGATTCATAGACTTTGATGGCATAAGCACATCGGACCAAAGTTTTACAAATAATGCAGAATTCAAAATTGTCCAGCCGTCTCGTGCATTTCACTGGCTTCACCGTCGCAACCGCATTGTTTATGTCGGACACGTGTTGACAAGCCCGTCTGCCACAAGTATGCAGTTTTTAAAAGTTACAGCTACATTGACTTTCCATACTTTGAATAATAAAATTGAGCAGTCGATAGTCGTATGATCTGTACTTAATTGCAGTAATTTTTTTTTAATCGCAAATGACACACAGATGTCTACACATAGATGTGCATTGAAATATTTCTTGTAATAAATGCAACTTAACCTGATTTCCGTGTTGAACCATCACAATTATTGGCATATTTACCGAGACAGACATAATATATAGTAAAGAACTGTTTTAAACAACACTTTTGAAGCTAGCTGCAAGAATCCCAAAGTAGTATCTACAAGCATTCTGTTTACCCATTCCCTTTACAGATTCACCATAAACCATGTATAAACCATATAAATGACCATATAAGTTTAAAATTGGAATATATCATTTATTACTTATCAGTGCACTCGTATTTAATAGATGGGCCTCCTAGGCTATCACTGATATGCGTGAATCGGGAGGTGGGCGTTTGCGCCCAACCCCCTACGCATTGTAACAGCTCGAAGTGTTTCGCAGGTGTTGATCATTATTTTAAGATACAGTACCTCGAACATCAGTCCCAGTAGAATGATCATAGCCACACACGACACCATATCTGCGTGATTCTGGATCACGAACTCGTGGCTCAATACCGGTGGGCTCTTGTTCTTCTTACGGAAACCCATGGCTGACACGATTCTAACACTCACTACAGCACTTACTCACAATTCCAGATACTGGAGCCTTAGTCCCCTACAAAAATGGCAAAAACAGTATAACTCTGGCATGTACTCGGATGATAACCTTGCACAAACATATGCCACGCTAGTAAGTACAGAATCCCTCAGAATGAACCATTCCAGTTTCCACTCCAGACTCATTCGCGTACAGCCCACAAACGCAGATGTCCCGCCCCATAGCCAATACACTTAAAGAGTGACGTTCATGTCAGCCTATCGGATTAAGGAAATTTCTACGTACAGGTAAATTTACCAATCTGTGCACTTGGGGAGATGGCGACGCGCCGTGAGCGGAAGGTTTTGCTGCAGCGTCATAAACGTGGTATCAAAAGGGGTGTTTTTACTAACGTGCAGTTTTGAGCTTTGAGAGGCGGTAGTGTGGTTCTCTGTAGAAGTCATGTTGTTGTGTGACTGCAACAAAAGCAACAGCAAGAACGGAACTATTTGTATAAATTAATCTTTTAACAATTGCCAAAATGAGGTTTGTTCTGCCCTGAAATACAGGCAGGGCGACTTTTGTCCGGCGTGAAAGTTGAAATGTTTCCCCCGTTAAATTTAGCTAGTTTAAAGTGCACGCGCCGGACGACACGAATGCGGGTAGCACGTGGTTACCGTGCTCGCAAAACAATCATTAAAAAATAAACAGCGCTCATGGTGAGTTATTTGGTGTTTTAAGTGCGGCCGGGATCGATGCGACTTCATTGCAGGACCTTGGTCGTTTAGTTTGTCATTATGAATGTGTGTGAGCGGTGAATATAGGTAATTTGTCTTTTCTGGTAAGTGCTATTTGGCCGTTTTGATATAGCAAATAAAATAAGGTTTCTCACGTCTCTGAAGCGCTTTGCTTACCGGCTTGTCACTGACAAACTGACTCACACTTGCATATTTCGTGGATTCTCTAATTAATAGTGGTCTTGCTAGCATAGGGATGCCCTTATCGATTCAGCTTGCGTGGAATCATTATGTTGCTGAAGCACTGGGAAGCTTTTACAGCACTTTATAGCAAAACGCTCTATATAATTTCACGACCATTGTAGTAATCAAAAAAGCCGATATATTTGCTTGCTTGCTTCTTATCGCCAGGCACCAGTTAACGCTGACGACTAGTTAATGCACGTATTTAAGTTAATGCGTGTAATATATTTTACACGATCCCCAATACTGTGATTATTTCCTACAGTTCTCATAGTGCCTTAGAAATAAACATGAACCAGGGAATGAAACCGAATCCACAAAATACACCAAGCACGAGTAAGTTGAACGCTGATTCTCATTGCCTTAATGGTGTTTCCTTACAGACTAGTTTCACCATGCAGGTAATCTAATTGTAAACGAGTTTCTGCTAATGTGGCAATTGAAAATGAGGTATCCGTATCCTTCCGGATCTGTTGTATAAACCCCCTTATATAAACGCAGTCTTAGTGGTGGTGCTAATTGCCCCGGAAACCGTCACCTTAGATTTTCATGAAAAAAGTCCATCCTATGTATTCTTAATATCTTACAGAAAGGTTAGTTAAAGGTTTTGTTTTTCCTTTTATTCCTGGGAAAGTATTAAGGTAATAGTTTTGTAATCCCGAGTAACTAGAAACTAAAAATGAATGCCGGTTTGACAACTTTTGAAAGCCACATTGAAAATTATATATGAATCATTAAGAAACTGGAGACATGTGAGGACTGGCTATTTGGCCTGTCTGTTGACGACAATTCAATTGGTTTTTGCTTTACAATACTTAAGATTCAGTTTTCTAATAGTTTTTTTCACTAAATTTTGCGAAGCTGGTTTGCTCTTTAGTACTGTCCCAATTGTCCGACAAAACAACTGTAGGAAGACATGAATCTCCCGTGGCTCTAAGATGATGACTTATGCTTAGGAATGACACAGCTTAGCCAAACCAATTTGATCTTAAGACCAAGGCAATTCAATTCACGCACCAACTGAATAACACTGAAACACTTGAAAACAAATTAATGCATTATAATTTGATTGCAAAGTGAAATTATTCTATTTTCTCCGAATGTACATGTTATTGCAGCATTTGGAACACTGTCACTCCCAGATTCCGTTCGTATTTATGGTGGTGGCTGGATTAAGTCACAGAACAAAAGATGTAGAATTTGAGAGAGTAAAGGCAATTTTTATACTGACTTAATCAAAGCTGTTGACAGGCCGTTTAATATTTTTACTGGAACAATTCAACTGGGGTTTGTCCAGGGCCATTAATAATCTTTTTCAGACTGAGCTACCTTCAAATAATCCTTCATTATTGCTTGTTGGTAGTGACAACAATTCCCTATAGCAGTGTTTCCCAACCCAGTCCTCGGGGACCCCCTGACAGTCCAAGTTTTTGCTCCCTCTCAGCTCACTGGCAGACAGTTCCCATTTTTGCTCTGGGAGCTGGGCGGGAGCAAAAACGTGAACTGTCTGGAGGTCCCCAAGGACCGGGTTGGGAAACATTGCTATAGGGAATTGCTGTCTCAACAATAGCATAGAAATGATTGGTTTGGCCTCTAGAGGGCGCCGTTAACCTTAAAACCCAAAAGGCAACACTTCAATATTCCGTTTCTGTATTACTTTTACTATGAACAGAGAAGGGGCAGTTTGCATGTATCTTAGACCTATATGCAAGTCACCACTGGTTTTGGAATAACAATTACTGGTATAGCATATTTGTGTGTTTGTTTTTTTATTGCCAAGAAGTATAATTCTGCAGTTTTAAAATTGATTATAACTATAAATTTAAATCTGTATATATGTGCAGACCGGTAAACTAATTAAGACATCTGCGTCATTCAGCAATTGTTGAATATTATTTCTATTATTATATTATTGCTATTATAATGTTGGTAGAAGCAGTGTATCCTAAAATTGTGTTTTTGTATGGTGTAATTTGTAAATCAAAACAAAATTAGAATTTTTGCTTTCTTTTCAATAAATCAGAGCTGTTTTTATGACTTGGAGTTTCTCCCAGAATTAATGACACTTTTATCCCTAACATTATTCAGATACATTTTGCAATGTAAGCCTATCTGAAAGCTAGCTTATTAGTGTTACAAAGCGAATATCAAATTTGTGCTAGTTATTTTCATAATAGTGATTTTTACATAATCGATTCAAATGTAGGGTCTGTTTTAGTACCCCAGCCACTTGGTTTCAGATCTGGTTTTTCTGTGCTTTCTATGTTTCTGCGTCAACTGCAATTATATTTAAATGCGAGGACAAATTCCTATGCCCAAGCTCTCTTGAATTTTATTGTGTTTGTAACTGTTTATGTGAGTTAACACTAAGAGTGAACAGGATATATGACCTTTATCAAGGCTTGAACCACTGGAACAAGTTGAGAATGCTATTGTAGTGAAATCAAAGATAACATTTTTAGCTTGCACTCCATTTTGATGATGCAATGCATATATTTAGACCTCTATTTAACCATGGTTGACATGAAGATTTTTTTAAGTTAGCATACCAGTGCTAATTCCATATGTCACAAATACTGGGATGTTCATTCTCCATAAAAGAAAAACTTGAGTTTAATATATACCCATTTATACTGACATTATTATAGTGTGGTAAAAATAATTAAACTTAATATATATAGAGTGAGCAATACTGTAATGTTGGTGACTACACATTATGAACATGGTATGTGTGCTGCCTTGAGAATATAGAAAATACCAGAATGCATGAGGAAAATTTTGAATGTAGATTTGTTCTGTCGGTGCTCTTTAAGGCGTTGTGCCATCACTCTATCCTAAGATAAAATCAAACACCAATGACTTGATCTAAAGGGACTGGGCAAAGAATGTTTAAACATGAGAGTAGCTTATAGAGTTACTTTTTATTAATATAGAAAAATTTTGTTAATATGTTAGTATTTAGGTGGTAGTCTATTGTTATTAAGCTTTTGATGATTGTTGTAGACATAACTTGTATAAACGTGTGTGTGTGTATATATATATATGCATACACATGTATATTTTTGATATATTAGTTATGTGTTGATGAACAAATTAATTTATCTCCTGTACCTTTTCCGAAAATGTATATATGTATTGATAGGTGTAAAAAATATTTTGGTGATTTTGTTAGCCTTTTTAGCAAATATAACAGTTGGTATTTATGAATAAAATAAGTGTGAAATGTGGGAATAAGATGCTGACCCTGTGTCATGCTTGGCCCCGCTTGCCCCATCCTGTTTACTCGTGCTTGAGAACTGCTGTCCTCTCTGTGGACGGCCGAAATAAAGGGAGGGATTTAGACAAAGGCCCACTCTCCAACATGGAGGCTGCAGGCCTCTTCTGCTTTCATGTGTTTCTTCTTTTTAATTTAAAAATATGTGGGTAAAAAAGCAGTGAATGCAGTCGATACGGAAAAGGAACGCTGTTTTGTGGATTTCTCTCGGGTCATTTTTTGACTACGATGGTTTAAAACGTGTATTTTGTGGTTTGGGCCTAACTCTGCCTGTTTTTTTTCTACAGAGAGCTGCTCCAGCCTGTGCTGAACAAAGATAATTACTCAGGAAGCGTTTCAGCCAATCCGCTGCGGCCTTATATCCTGCTTGTGAAAAGAGGCCATTCAGGGTCTGGCTTCCATCAGACAGCCCGATCATCAAGCTTGGAGTGCCAAGCCCTTTCTGTTTGAGGACTGAGGCTGTCCTCCATGTTTTATAAGTATTGACATAACACTGTGTTAGCCATGCATCCACAGAGGTAAGCCTGATTTTTATTTCCTTTTTCCTTCCTGTACTGCTTATCTGCCGCAGAGATAGTGTGGTTCTCGAGGAGAATGAGCTTGCCAGTCCCACTCAGCTGAACTGGATCCTGGGGGAAAGCTAAGCAGGCATTCTGCCTGTGCTTTTTGGTCACATGGGTGTGCAGCCAGGATCCATAGTGTAATCCAGAGATGTGACCATGGCAAATCCTTTAATACTATCATTACTTATTAAATAATATTGAGAAACAGAAATACATTGACCATTTTCTCTTGGTTGCTTTGGTTGTTTCAGGAAGGGGGGGGGGGGGGTTTCCTTAAAAGGAGATTTTGAGGACCTTTGTGTGCTTGTGTCACATGCCATGCGAGAGAAAATGGAAGGTGGGGGCAGGACTCTTACAGCACAGTGGGGGCTCCTTGGGAGGCCGAGCAACTTGGTTTTTTTTTTCTCTGTCGGGACGTAAATGTGAGTTCTTAACCAATGCTTGTTTTTCATCCCTGTTTTTAGCTTAAATTTCTAGGCTTTAGATAAAAAATAAAACACCAGTCATGCCGAGCTCATGCGCTCAACCCGTGCAGCAGACTCTTCCATACTGTTCCTGTTTTATTTTCAGTTTTGGGATCACTCACCTTGAGATTAGCTGCTGATTCATATGAATGCTAACTGGGGCTCGCTCACTCGCCGTCCGCTCGCCTTTCCGTCTGTTTCACGCAAGCGGGACTGAGCCTCTAAGGGCACGTGAGAGCGAGGCCTAGCATGCCACGCTGTTCGAGATTTCACCATGATCGTAGCTTTCTCTGAGTCTCGGCTGTTTGCAGACGGCTGTGGGGAGAGTAGGGTTTCACACTGGACCCAGGAAATATGATTTCCTCGCTGAACTGCCACCAGAGAGCTATTCCTGCCAGCTGGTTTAAAAATGTGACCCCCTTCTCCCTCTGTGTCTGCTTGTTTTGCTTCCCAGCTCCAAACTAGAATTTCAGCTGGGGAATAGAAGAGCTGCTGTTTAACACAACACATATCTTATGTTTTTAGTCATTCCAGCCTGTGGAGTTTCACATTAGTAGGGCTGCTGATTTACGTTTCTTCCTAAAAGAACCTACAGAACAGGACATTCTTTCAAGCTCTTAATATGCTAGAATATTCTGTTGTCCGTGTTAATCCATTGTTTTCTGTATATTTTGTTCATATGAATTTTTGCAAAGTGATGTTTGACAATTTCCTTTCTCATCATGTTTAGATATATTTATGTGAAACTTAAACAAAGCGTTTGATACAGTAGCAGGCTTTTACTTGAAATAATTATTCTAACTGGTAAAATATTTTTCATAATTACGGTTTATGTACCCATTGCTGACTTCTGCTGATCAATTTTTGATCTAGTGATAATATATCAAGGAAATTACAGCAGAACTTTGCCCCTTTTTTTCTTTTTTTGAAGTGCTGGTGGTGTTATTTTTACCGCTTTTCTATATTTATGTTGATTATTTAGGATCCTAATTGGTTTTAGCATTGGTGTTTTTACATTATTATTTTCAGGTGGTGATAATGTGTATTTTTGGTCCCTGAATGATTCTGCTTTTAATTCAGTAGGTATACGAGTGTTTGTGCTTGAAAGGATCTGTTCCACGGAAGGGCTTCTTTTTAAAATGGACACCGGAACATTATCTTTTGGCTTGCACTCAGATTATTTTAAGAAGGCTGTGCAGAACATTCTGTGGATGTCCTTTTTTCTGTACCTTTCATTTAATTAGAAAATTCTCGGACTGAATATTTGTATGTTGGCCTGAAATGATTGTTTAATTTGTGAAGAATATCTGCATTGCAGCAAAATGTCTAAGAGAGAGAAGGTAGCAATGAGCTGTGTGGCACAGCGCAGCCGCCCAATCAGACCCCTCCGTGCAGCACTCAAACCAATCGCTGCCACAGCCGAGGTTAAAGATTGACAATTGCAGTGTAGCAGCAGGGAGAGCAAGGCCCTTCTGGAAAATTCTGCAACCATCTTTGTTTCATCCCATCCAGCCAAATTTTAAAGGCCAGGGTGAAGAATTGTCTTGTTTATTCTGTGCATTAAGACAAGGTATGCTGCTATGTGTCAATTTTCTTCATTCAGGGATGTTATATGGCGAAGCAGTTATGATAATCTTATTTTATGGAATGTCTGAGATATGGGGCATAAACAGGCTCTGCTTTCTCCACCGTGGGCTTTAGCTGCCTGTCCTCGAGTGGGGTGAATGTTGCTGACGTTGAAGGTGTAGCCTGTTATGTATCTGCAGACGTGTCAGCCAGCACGGCTCCTGTGTCTGTTGTTGTTGCTGTGTTGTCATCTCCCACAGACGTAGCCCTCTGGCTGGAGTCGTGGAGGCTTTGGGGTTATGTGCGCTGCTGCTCCTCCAGCAGGTCTAAGCGGCCCAGGAGGTCGATTCCCATCTGGAGCTAAAACCAGATGAAACTGAACAGTTGTTCGGCGAGGTTCCCTATTTGAAATGCATCATTAAAAAAAAAAAAATCTTTTAAATATTTACTCTTTATTCCCTTGGGAATGTCAAATGCTGAAAGGTCACATTTTGCAATAAAAGGAACATCATTTTATTTCAGATTTTAAATGTGCTTGTTGAAAGCACAAAGGTGCGTGCAGTGGGAAAGGAGCTGGTGTGGGGAGAGGACAGAGGACAAGCTGATTTTTCCAGAGTGCAGCTTCTCCCTCTCCCTCTCGCCATGGCTGCCCGGATGGCCTCTGCCGTAGTTTGGATCTGTTTTTTTTTTTTTTTTTTTCCTCCCCCATCACTGCTCTAATCTTTTTGCCGCTGCTCTGTGTTTGCTTGTGCCAGCACCTGCTTTCTGACTCCAGCTACAGGGGTGGGGGGGGGTGGGGTGTTTTGTCTCAATTTTTCTACGTGGACAGTGATCTTCAGTGTTGAATTGAGTTTTCCCTCCGAATCCAGGGTCTCTTGTTTTTGATTTTTTATCCCTCTTTGTTTCCCTGGAATTCTTGATCTTTTTTTTTAATCTGAGCTTCGAAGGCCTACAATGGTCCTCTGCACATTATGAACATGTTGCTTCAAGAATCCTGTCCTAGATTCTCCTGCAAATATTCTTCACCTTGTATCATCTGAATTTTTGGTAGGAAAGAACATGCACTTCCGTTTTGAAGCAGCAGGCTTAACAGAGATAGTCGGAAATGTTTTAAGGTAGTCCAAAGGACAGGAAGGAAGGTCAGTATTTTGGTTTTTCTTTGTGAGAACAGAGAGACTCTTAGCTGATTTTGTGTCTTAAGTGACACATTATGTTCTTTCTAGAATTACATGTGACTTAAAGGTTTTGTCATCCAAAGAGTCATTGAAGATGTATGCTTTCTGCTACCTTTGGAAGTGTTGGCCTCGTGATATTTTGAATAGCATACCTGAGTGTAAATGTTTAAAATGGGTACAATTGTTCAATGATAAAATATGATCACGCTCTCTTTATTCCCATAGTAGCCTGTTACTTATCATGTTAGGTAAAAACACAGTGCGCTCAGTCTACACATTGGTAATCTTATGATTTTTATTGTGGCTGTATTCATTTGAAATACAAGTAAGATAAATCGAATACTAGATGTTTGGTTTTTGTAGCTACTTCTCCATTCTGGCTTGACCATTAATATGGTATGAGGTTAATGGTGGTCAACTGCCACTTCACACATCCTGTCCATGCCCTGGTGTTTAGTACAGTAATGGGGAGTGGAGAGCTTCTCTGAAACCAGCATTATTCCAGGTGGGCTTGAAACTATGACCCTTATGGCCTCAGCTGGCATGGTGAATGTGTATCTGCGACAGCTTGGAGTTTGTTTTTGTCTGCAGGAGCCTGAATTAATAAACGTGACAAAACTGCTTCCATAATGTAATTTGGCAAAAGATCCGAATAGAAAGTCAAAGCTTTGAGGATGATGGTCACTTAGCTTTTATACAGATGAAACTGCTTGGAACCTGACGATTTTCTTTGTTAGCCACTAAAAGAGAGCGGAAGGAGAATATTCTGAATTTGTATATTTGTTAAGGAAGTGCACATAATCAGTCACATGTTGATTTTTTTGAGAATATAATTGCTGTGAGACGTTCATGGGCTCTATCCTAATGGTTCTGCCAAGGTGGTATAATTTTCCCTCTTCAGAAACTGGAGTGTGGGTTGTGGGGCTTATTTTCTCATCGGGATGTACACACTGTCAGTTAGACATGAATGGGTTTTCTTTCCATCAATGAGTACATTGTGCCATGACGACAGAGTTCTCCAACCCAGAGGCCTTTCATCCAGAACATTTGAAACCGCAATAAAGCAGAACGCCTAGTCCACATAATAGTTACGCTTTATGAAGGGTCTTATTAAAAATTTGTTTTTATTTTAACATTGTGCAGGTCAGTAGCTACAAAGGGTTTTTTAGGTTTTATTTTCCGATGTTATAGATGTTTCCATTCCACAGTCATTTCTGATCCATATTGCACAGATTTTATTTCCTTCCGTGCTGCGGTTTGTTACATTGTATTATCTGTCTCTTTTCAACCATGCACATGCACTATTTGTGGAGGCTTTAATGGAAGCTGGCACAGAAGGTCAGCAGGCAGCTCTGCCTCGAGTGTCGTCAGGCACCATTGCTATATGTGGGTTTTGCGTAAGCTTTGCCCCAGTTCTCAGATTTCCTTTCCCAACTTGAAGATGGGCTGTTCTTATATGCATGTGTGTCCACACGTGTGCACTCTGTAATACCCTGGATTGGCACGACCTGTATGCAGTAAGCTTTTCAAGATTGATGGATAAAATAATCAGCGGAAACACTTCTGCTTAAGCATTTTCTTCCCTCATATTGTACTGCCCTCCACAAATCCAATGGTTTGTGCACGATAATTAGCAGGTGAATGTGTTTGCCTAATTTGGTTTTTGCATCTGCTTTAGAAACAGTTCCTTTATGGTATGAAACCCTGGGATAACTGTTCAGATCTGGTCACTGAGTTTAAAGGTGCATTCTGGATGAGTTGCTCTGATCGTCATGTCTTCAGTGGGTGGGCGATACGACCTCAAATCAACCACGATTAACTGAACAATTTACAATTAATGGATGATAATTATTTTATTTTTTGCTCTCATTTCACTAGTTAGGTTTGTACTGAAAATATGTTCAACTTTTAAAGCTGGTATTTTTTCTAATGACTATTTCTATGATGTTTAAATAATTGAAGGAAACACACACCGATGAATCTTTCATGGCTATTCATTGAGTATTTCAAAGAACTTGAATCAAAGCAGAAATGTCAGAAATGAAATCGCTTGAAATGAAAATGTCGTGAAAAAGATCTAATTTTAGTGTTAATGTAAAAGGCAAGTTCCCTGAAAAAGTGGAAAATAGTTTCATTTCTTGCAAATAAACATTGTCTGTCTGGGTGAAATTGATCACTATAAGCAGATGATCATTAATCGATTTTCTTCTTTTTCTTTGTCTGTCAGATTACAATCTAATTCATATTTCTATTTCTTACACGAATGTAAGGTAATAAAATGGAAAGTGTTGCTATTTTTTGATTTCATATTACAGCACAGTTGCTTCAAATAGTTTTCAAATTACAGTACTGGACAAATGTAATTACTAAACTATAATTCAAATACATTAATATAGTACGAAACTGTACATAAAATATATTATTGTAGTTTTGCTACTGCACCTCGTTGGCTCATTTTGGCAGTTTATCATTAACTTTGATGAGTCTATACTTGTCATTGACAGAAAATGAATTTCTTTTCCGTGTCACGTTTACTGTGCTTGCAGCATTAATTTCGGGTAGCTAGCTGGAAGCAGAAGGGATATACAGCAGGGCAAAGTAAGCAAATAAAAAAAATAATAAAATAAAATTACCATAGTTTTAATTTTCCATATGTTGTGTATAAAAAGATCCAAAATGAACACTAAGCGGGCCACTTGATTACTATAAGCAAATTATTTAAATCGTATTTGTACAGGAATGATTCTGTCCCTTTTTGATCAATATATGAGGTTGACCACTATACCTGTGATCACTATGAGCAGTTTCCACTGTATTTTAAATATTGCTTGTTGAAACCGATTCGTGGTATTACCTTTGGTAGCTGAGACTGTTTGTTTTTTTCGCAGTGTTTACATTCAATCGCTTATTATTCGTGGTCATCTTCACTAAAGCCACAATGTCTGTAAATGACGGACGTGGCATTTTTCTTGGGTACAAGCCGCTGGAGATGCTACGTTTGCTCAGTGTTTGAGTTCTCCCTGTTGCTTCCATGTCACAGACTGGTCAGGGTGGAGTCACGTGACCGCACACGTGGTACAATGTTTTTAAGGGGACAGTACATTAATAACCCTGGGTAAGGTATTAACAGAATTTAAAAACAAAAATGAAGTAACAGACAAGATTTTGTCAATTTTGAGGTTCTGAATTTCGGTTTTGATTTGTTTTCGGTTAATTGTCCAGCCCTAACATAAATTCTGCTGAGTGGAGGAAAGGCTCCATTGTTGCTATGGAGATACTCTCCTGAGGTACCAATGGAAACACAAACACATCTGAAATTTCAAGTTAGATACTAATTAACCAATATAATAACTGAAAAGGGTTGACATGTTGTCTGAAAGAGCTGATGGAGCAGTCAATGTCTGAATCAAATGTGCCTCTTGAACCCATGCAGATATTAAAAAAATAATAAAACCTGTTCTCAAGGGGACCACCTCACTGGCCTTGTCAAAGGTGTTTACGGCAGCAGCGATTTTAATGAACTGCTTGTGAGATGACACATTTGCCCTCCCTATTTTGTCGCAGCTTGGCTGAAGAAGAAATAAAAACGGAGTCGGATGTGGTAGAAGGGATGGACGTTTCCACGCGATCCAAAGGTGAGTAGTAAGCAGAGAGCCACTTTATGTTGGTGTCTGAAAGATGTGCTGAATTTTCTTAAAATTCATTGTAAGCTCAGCCTTGCTACGTTTTGCCTTGGTGACTCCTTGTCAGCATGTTTGTCTGCAATGTGCTGCTTGTCTCACTATATCGCTTTGGTCTGCGAAGTGCTGCATGTAAAATGAACCGTTTTGGATGTATTGCAGTCTAAAATGTTATTATTAGGTGTGGTTCTGTTTAAGCTCAGTTTGCCAACATCTGAACATTGCACTACATTACTATTTAGATGGGCTTTCCAAGGTTCTTGCTCTGCAGGTTTACTCTCTCACATGTATGCATGCATCTGGCTTCTTACCAGCTGTGTGGTGATAATGAATCTGATGACAGAATCTTCATTGCAAAGTAGTTTGCACCTTGCTGCCTGTACCTCTCCCCCTTGTTCCACTTCTGAGTATTGAAAACTAGCTGTATGCTACTTAATATCTTTATTTTTTCTACTGTTTTTTTTTTAATAAGATGCAATTGCCAATGTGTGACATGAGACCAGATTCAGTGCAAAACTCATGCAATTCTTCGATTCTGTAGTGTGGTGTTTAGCAATAAATAGGGCTGCTTTTTGAATTAGTTTTCTTTCTGCATGTACAGTATCCCTCAGTGTGGCTTCTCACCTTTTCAACAGGATGTGAGAATATCCTTTTTTTTCCCTAATCTGGTCAAGTGTTGGAAGGCAGCTGGTGCAGTAAACAATTCTGCAGCCTGGTGTGGAAAAACAATTAAACTGAATGTTCGTTTGTGAAATATTGCTGTATTAAGCATAGTGTTGGGACAGACATGCTGTTGACATGTTATGGGTGGTATCTTCTTGGGTCCTTGGTCAAAGTTGGGGCTGTGGGTTCCCCACTTGAGCTGGAAATGTTAAGCACTTGCTAGTCAAGTTGTATGATTTGAAGACACCGCATGATAATATCAGGGTAGACTTTTTTTTTAAATCCTCTTCCTGAACGCACCTAAATTAAGCACAGCGTGTCTGCATACATCGTGCTGATATTCTTGACGTGTCAGTTCCTCAGCTTTACTTTAAACTTAAAGTCATATTGAGAAGGAAAAAAGGTAATAAATATATGATGTACCAGGATTGGCCTGGAGTAGATTTTCAGGGACAGAACGGTTTGGAGCTGCTTTTCGGTCCCAGCCGTCTGTTTGACTGGGATTTTGGAGCAGCATGTGGGGGGGGGGGAGGTGAGGCCGCCGGGTGCTGGGACGTGACCGTGAGGCCGTCTGCCGTTTCAGATCCCAGCCTGGCAGAAAGAGTGGCACAGAAACGAAAACCCAGTCCTTCCCACTCATCCAATGGGCACTCGCCTTCAGAAATGTCACCCAGCCCCATCAAAAAGAAAAAGAAACCGGGATTAGTAAACAGCAGTAACAAAGACCAGGTAAGCCAGTCCTAACCATTAAGCAAATCCCAACTGCATTGAAATCCATGGAGATGTATCCATATGCTTACCTTGCATTCTATTCACTGCTTTTTTGGTGTATATGAATATATGTTAATTTTAGAAGTATTAAAGTATTTATTTTCCATTCATATATCGAGCCCAAATCTATAAATGTTAACAATAAAAGAAAATGTTATCTTTAGGGAAAAGTTTTCTTTTTTTGTGAGTGTATCTTTTGTGAGCAGCAATATTGGTGTAGTTTGGTTAATTGTGATATCAATTTGTTGTGTACACATTCCCTTTTGCATGAATAAGGCTTTACCATGCATTAGGTCAGAATTTGAATTAAGGCCCTGACTGGCTTTCATGTTGACATTAGCAGGTAAATTGGTTAACTAAACAGGCTATGTGGTTTGGGCATGTTTAGCTTGGTAAAGGTCAGTGTCATGCAAGAAGGTAATGGTGTATGCCGAATACAGACTAGGCCGTGGCAAACTGAGACACACCCTGCTTTTGCTGCACGGTGGCACGCAGTTTTATGCTTGCTAATCCTCAGCCACAAAAGTCTGTATTTTGCAGCACGCTCAGTTTTGTCTTGTGTGCTTACTGTGCTACCTCTTTACACCCTTGTGTTTTGAAACCCCACCTGTTTCTCTTGCCTGCATTTCAGTCAGAGCTAAGACATGGTCCCTTTTACTATGCGAAGCAGCCACTCACCACAGACCCTGTTGATGTTGTGCCGCAGGATGGACGGAATGATTTCTACTGCTGGGTGTGCCACCGGGAGGGTCAGGTGCTCTGTTGTGAGCTATGCCCCCGGGTGTACCATGCAAAGTGCCTGAAACTGGCCGCCGAGCCTGAGGGGGACTGGTTCTGTCCCGAGTGTGAGGTACTCTCTCACTTCTTGAGCGGTCTCATGTCGGGCATGTGCCTGTGCAGCTGTGCGGGGGGCCCCGAGCGGCATTGTGGCCAAACGCGGCACTGCGGCCAAACACGGCACTGCTGCCAGCACTGCGGGCGCCACCTGCAGGCCACGCTGAATATGATCTAGATTAGGGGGGCGGCTTTGCTGGCTCTGCAGCAGCGATCGGCTTCGGCTCTCTGTCCGGGTGTAGAATTTTAGTGTGGCTGAGTGAAAATGGCCGAACAAATCTGCTTGGGGAGGTTTGGGTGGTGCCTTGATCCACGTTGTGTGTTGCAGCTTTGCTAGGCACTCTTTCTGGTAAAAAAAATGCATGCATCCTATTGTTATTTTGCATTCAAGGTTTCATGAAATCTATGATGTTTAATAAAGTTTTAATTTTGTTTTAAATTAAAAAGTAAACACTTTTTGCTGAAAGCGTAATCTGAAGAATGATTTTGAATGTTTTTTTTTTTCTCCTGCTAGTCTGAAACCTGGATCATGAATTATGGGGTGTTGCAGAGTGTAAAGATGTGCTTTCCCATCTTGCCTTTCAGAAAATAACAGTTGCGGAGTGCATAGAAACTCAGAGTAAAGCAATGACCATGCTAACAATAGACCAGCTGTCTTATCTGCTTAAGTTTGCACTCCAGAAGATGAAGCAGCCTGGGGTAAGTGCACAGGCCGAGTGTAAAGACCAGGTCTTCCGGAGCTCTCTGGTGCCGCTCCCATGCTCAGTGGGACGTCACCGTTTTTCTGTCAAACCA
The DNA here is from genome assembly GCA_019775895.2 of Stomatorhinus ivindoensis. Classification (NCBI taxonomy): domain Eukaryota; kingdom Metazoa; phylum Chordata; class Actinopteri; order Osteoglossiformes; family Mormyridae; genus Stomatorhinus; species Stomatorhinus ivindoensis. The sequence continues at coordinate 6,904,460 of JABFEB020000104.1, forward strand.
ACATGGCCTCTAAGGACTTTCTCATTTGAAAGCAAAGTGTTATTACCAAAAAGCAGTTTCCAAACACAGGTCTTGCAGAAAGACCAGTGTCTTTTTAATGTCCTCTAACCATCTATGAAGATACTCTCTTCTCACTTTTGAAACGATTTGCTTTAGACCTGTTTTCCAAAATGTCATGCTGCACCGCACCCAGATGCAATTGCTGTATTACACTCTGCACTGTCCAAGACACTCTTCAGAGAAGACCCCCTTTCAATACTTGATGTACACTAATAAACTAGATTAGCTGTTGTTTTTTCAGACTCCCAGTTCCAACAGCTGATTTCACCCATCTGTGAGTTTTTCCCTGGGGCAGCAGTGCTATCCCTCACATGTATTGTACTTGTATATGGGGAAATAAATACTGATGTCCTGATTTGATTGTTATTCTGAACAACAGAAAGCAACCTATTGTCTGAGTAAGGCACTTAGGTTGCCCATTATTGGACAAATATTACAGGAGGCTTTAGTTTGTTTTGGACATGAGAATAAGACGTGGGGCAACATATTTTACATCCAGTCATTCTCCCCTCATTTTTAACAAAACGTTGCTCGTATTCCTGAAAGTGGGGCTTTCTATTCTATTTCCCGCACATTCAGAATAGGCAGTACAGTAAGCCCGACAGAGCGTGGTCTATAGAGGCCGTATCACCCATGCTAGCGCATGGCCGTCAACAGTTTTGGGGCGATTTCCGGCCAGTGAGCTGAGAGCGATGCTCTGCAGACTTTAGAATGGTGAGCCTGCGGTGGCTGGGTTAGAATTTTTGTGCGTGGTGGTTGTAATAGGCTCTGATTGTCCCCACTTAACTACCCAGACGGTGGGGTTGAACACTCTTGTCTGGTTAGGAAAAGCTCTCCTTGCTCTCTTTCAGGACCCACCTCGCTCGTCTCTCTCCCCCCACGCAGCCGCCCAGCAGAGAAAACCTATTAATTGGGTAAAAAAAAATGACATATTTACGCTATATCCGTTAACATATCCGGAGTGTTCAAAGTTGCAAACTGTCTGTCCAGATTACCAACTTGTGCTGGTGAAATGTGATCGCACTGATTTTGCAGCTCGTGTGTTAATGTGTTGGATGCCTTCTCTCCTTCCCATATCCACCCCCACCCCCCCCCCTTTAGACTGAACCATTTCAGAAACCTGTATCACTAGAGCAACATCCAGATTATGCAGAATACATTTTCCATCCAATGGATCTCTGTACATTAGAAAAGGTATTTGGAGGAAATATCCAAAAAAATTATTCTGTTAAAGGAATTTATGATGCTTAACTAATTTTCTGTTAATTTACCCACAGAATATAAAAAAGAAAATGTATGGCTGCACAGAATCCTTCCTGGCTGATATGAAATGGATATTACACAACTGTATAATTTACAATGGAGGTAGGTCAGGAATGAATCGCACCAAAAAAGAAAACAGGCTTGTGAAAATCGTCTCTTTCATAATTGTCATGTGTTCCCCACCAGGCAATCACAAACTTACAGCGACAGCAAAAGTCATTGTAAAAATCTGTGAACATGAAGTGAGTACTTCATTTTTGTGAATGCTGCTATCAACCCAGAATATCCAATTTAAGTAGAAGTTCTTTAATCATGAGCTCACAAATTTGTGTTTTTTTTTTTTGTAGATGAATGAAATTGAGGTTTGTCCAGAGTGTTACCTATCATCTTGCCAAAAGCGGGAAAACTGGTTCTGTGAGCCATGTGTAAGTGCACAACTTCACATTCAGCTTCTTATTGACGTGCTGGGGGTGTAGACACTTAATGGCTGGTGCATACAGTGTGAAGGAACTATTCAGCTAATTTCCTCCTGTGCTGTTGTGTTCAGAGCCAGCCTCACCCTCTGGTGTGGGCGAAACTCAAAGGGTTTCCATTCTGGCCAGCAAAAGCTCTGCGAGATAAGGATGGACAAGTGGACGCCCGTTTCTTTGGGCAGCACGATAGGTAAAGCTGTTGGTACTTTGCATGTCTGTCCAATTTTTAAGTCCATCTGACTCTTATCATGACAATTACTCTGTACTTCTTGTCATCTGGGTATGTAACCCAGTCTAATGGTCCATGTTTTTCCTCCCTCCCAGCTCCCTGCCAGACAGTCCACATTTTTGTGGAGCCTGAGGACCAGGTTGTGAATCACTGATCTAACCTAATCTTCCCCCTGCAGGGCCTGGGTCCCCATAAATAACTGCTACCTCATGTCCAAAGAGATCCCTTTTTCTGTGAAAAAGACCAAGAGCATCTTCAACAGTGCCATGCAAGAGATGGAAATCTACGTAGAGAATATTCGCAAGAAGTTTGGAGTTTTCAACTATGCTCCGTTCAGGACCCCCTACACACCCAACAACCAGTTCCAGATGCTATTGGACCCCTCCAATCCTGCGGCTGGTGTGGTCAAGACTGAAAAACCTGAGAAGATCAAGTTTAACTTTGACATGACAGCCTCTCCCAAGATGCTTCTGAGCAAGAGCATGCTGTCAGGTGGCACGAGTAGGCGGATCTCGCTCACGGAGATGCCCCGTTCTCCTATGAGCACCAACTCCTCTGTGCACACGGGCTCTGACATTGAGCAGGACATCTCCGACAAAAGCATGAAAGTCATGCATGGTCACTACAGCACTGGTGAAGAGTCCATGGACTGCACAGGTACGGTCCACTCTGCTGTCTTGCCGATTGTGTACAAGGGCCAAAGGGACCCAAATCGGTTAATATAGCATGACAGAGAAAAGTTATTACATTTTTGTGTGCATCGATATCAAGAAGACAGCTAGTGTTGCTGCAGTGTACAGTAGAATATAGATAAAATCCTCATAGTCATTGGCTGTGTGTGTATATTTATATGTGTAAATATGTGTGTATATAGTCATTAGGGATGCACCGAAATGAAAATTCTTGGCTGAAACCAAAAACCAAAAAAGAGGAAACCAAGGCCGAAGGCCGAAAACCGAAATACCGAAAGAAATTATGCCAATAATTAGTACCATTGCATTTATGGCTATGACTGTGTACTAACCTTACTAAAATCAAG
>JABFEB020000104.1:6918437-6933987 GCA_019775895.2 Stomatorhinus ivindoensis
GTGAAATATTTAAAAATGTCAAGGCATGTCAGACTACCCTGAAAGTGGAAAAGAGGCCTCAGGCCCCAGAGGGTTAACAGAGGAAGAACAATGATTTCAAGCACCACCCTACTTTTAAAGCAGAGGTCACTAACAGGCGGACCGCGGTCCAGGTCTGGACCCAGAAACTGTCCTATACGGACCCAGACCGATAGCCAAAACATTGCTATTATTTAAAACCTGACGCTTCTATTTTAACCGGCGCAGCTTTTGTACTGATTAAATGCAATGTTGATGCAAATAAAAAATAATAAGGTATTTAAATATATATCACACTAAATAGTTAGACATCATGATATTCCAGACCTTTGTTTCAAGACATTTTCTCTAACTGGACCTCTTTAAATTTGAGTTGAATACCCTTGTTCTAAACCATTCAGTCTGCTATTCCAACTCAGTCAGCAGGACAGAGTGATCTCCAGCCTTGTCCTCGTCAACACTCTTACATGTGTTAATGAGAGAATCACTGCAATGCAGTGGAAATGGGTTTTGGGGATTAAGTTCATTTTCATGGCAAAGAGGGACTTTGTAATTATTTGCAAATCATCTGATCACTCTTAATAACATTCTGGAGTATATGCAAATTTCCATCATAAACTGAGGTAGCAGACTGTGTCTAGTATTTGTGTCATTCCCAAAACTTGTGGCCACAGCTGTACATAAAGAACATTGGCTAGTTAGTGATCATACAGACCATTTACAAGGTAATAAAACTGTTACATTAACTTAAATGTGTGTGCAGACTTGTCTTGAATTGAAAACTTCTCTCCAGATAGGTGACCAAAGCTCTGCTCATTCTCTCCAATGACCTGGGCATTCTCATAATATAAGCAAAGACAGATTGAGTCTTGATATTTATACTTAAAAAATTTAAAGCTTAGGATTCATTTGATCAAGAATCCACGATTGTTTTTCTTGCAGTTGTTTGTCGGCACCAAGTATCAATAGCGACAATACCCTTTACACCCATAAAGATTCACAGAAAAACATATTCTAAAATATAATACCTGTTTTCTATGAAAACGTAATTTAAGCATCAAATATTTTATCACAAAGTACCTACTTCTTTACTACGCTGTAATGTGACAATGCATTTCACGTTGACTAAACAGCGAACACGTTAATGACTTTTAAACTAAAACAAACCTTAAATTTGTAATATTTAATATAGGCCTTGAGTCATTTTAAATCCCAGTACCTATGAAAACTATCGTTCCAGAGGTCTGATATTGGAATTTCTTCTACACCCTTTAGCAAATACCTTAATAAGCTGGAGTATGACTGCTTTTTACCTTATAAACTGATACGCAGCGGTACACCCTTTATGATTTGTACCCAGAGATTCAAATAATCGTACACAGGTTAAATGTGCCATAGGCCTAATTTGTAAAATACCACCCGGCTCCGCAGTTATGATGAGAAATTTCCGCCGATTCCCTGCTTATATCATACGAGGCATTAGGGCAAACCTCTCTTTTTATCTCGGCACCGGCCGAGCGCCTCCCACCCCCGGCCTATGGCGTCACTCCCAGCAGTCCAGGTACGCTGCTCCAGGGGCCGCACGGTGCAGCCCTGAACTGCCTCTATTAGGGTTAGCAGTTGAGATCATGCCAAGCCGAGCGACCATATAAATAAAGACATGAAGTGAGTAAAGCGCCATTAACTCAGCACTTCGACGCTACTGGCGCAATTAAGTTGCATTTTGCGAGTTCCGGGCTGCCAGCTTCGCTCGTCTGGCTGGTGTGGAGATTCTCAGTTCGAGACAAGTCTGCACACACATGCATGGAAGAGCTTCAACACTTGTAACCTGTAGGGTTTGCAAACTATCCCAACACTTTTGATGCAGCTACTTTAACGTTTATAATGGAATAATATAGGTTTGCCGTAAGATGTCTTGCGTAAGAGCGTGAGTGTCACGCCAGATGCGCGAGAGATGGCAGCCCTGCCTATATGCGTCTAATAGTTAACCATATACGTGGGTTGAAATGCTTAATTTCAGTATATGTTGATAGCTTGAGGCATTTGTCAAGACGGACTTAATAGTTTAATTAAGTTTCGACGATATTAGTGCTTACTGGTCACTCGAACGGGACGCGAAGCCCAAGCGTGCGCGCGCCCTTACTCCAAATGATACATTGTTGATAAATAACGTGAACGCTTTAGTATAAGATGGTTTGTCTTGCCTTGTACGTTTGCCAGGTAATATTTACCACCAAAGCATGTCTCCGTATATAATACTGTATATATCCCTTGACTGCTTCGTGTATCTTTGAATTTAATTTCTCTGACTTGAGCAAAACAAGGCTCATTTACTTGAAAGAATTTTTTTCCCATGTTGCATTTTCTGTCACTAAATAAGTATTGTAGTGGTATAGAAATGACAATTAGGGGGATGTCGAATGTTGCTGTCAGGTGAGTAGTATTTTTGTTGTGGAATTATGCAGGACACCAAGAAAAGTGTTGCTTATTACCGAAATTGCTGTTTTATTGTAAACTGTCGCATTTAATATTGTTACGTTTTAAAAATAGGCCTATATAGTAATGTGAATCATGTTGTATGGTTGCACACTGCTCTGTGAGTAATGAGAGAAACTGACACAATATCACAACTGCTCCTTTTGAAAGTGGCTGAGGCCAGATGATGCCCCTGTATTTTCTCTCTTTTTTTGTGTTTAAATTAATTTAATATAATAGAACCAAATTATTGGCACAGAAAATTTTCTTCATGTACATTATTTTACACAGATTGGCCATATGGTGGTGCCGTTTCACGTTTTATTTGGAAAATTCATGGAACAAATACCTGTGGGGCAAAAAAACTTATCATGTCATATGCAGTTGTAAACATACACAAGTGTTAATAATAATAATATTTTTCTCTGATTTTATTATTTCGCTTATCCACATAAGTCAGCTATAACCATACAGTATTGTGTAAAAGAAAATGTTTCCAGCTACAGTTTATAGAAATGCTGGAACAGGAAAGGACCCTCCCCAAACTGTTCTTACAAAGTTGGAAGCACAGAATTGTCCAAAATGTGTGGGTATGCTTCACTGGAACCAAAGGGCCTATTCCAACCCCTGAAAAACAAGCCCATACCATTATCCCTCCACCAAACTTTACAATTTGCACAATGCAGTCAGAGAGGTGAAGTTCTTCTATCAGGACTAGTCCATTAAGCTGCCAGACAGATAAGCGTAATCCGTCACTCCCCAAAACACATTTCCACTCTCCGGAGTCCAGTGGCGGCGGCGTGCTTTACACCGCTCCAACCAACATTCGGCGCTGCACTTGGTGATGTGAGGCTTGCGTGCAGCTGCTCAGCCAAGCTTCTAGCGCACAGTGATTGTACTTGGGTTAATGCCAGAGGAAGTTTAGAACTCTGTAGTTATTGAGTCAACAAGAGCGTTGGCAACCTCTATGCACTATGTGCCTCAGCACTGGGGGGATCCGGCTCCATTACTTTACGTGCTCTGCCACTCTGTGGCTGTTGTTCCTAAATGTTTCCACTTTGCAATAATACCAGTTATAGTTGACTGTGGAATATCTAGCAGGGAAGAAAGGTCATGTACTGACATATTGCAAAGGTGGCATCCTATAATGGTACCATGCTAAAATTCAGTGGGCTCTTCAGAACGACCCATTCTCTTACAAATGGCTGTAAACCAGACTACATGGCTAGGTGCTTGATTTTATACACCTGCGGCAATAGGTCTGAATAAGACTGAGAGGTGTGTCCCAATACTTTTGTCTGTGTATTTATCTGGGTCGTAATTATACACAGAAAAAAAACATGATATAACATTAGAATTTATGCAATGAACAATAGCATGATAAAAAAAATAAGAATTGCTTCTAAGAAAAGTTTCTGATGTCTTGAACTTCACTTTGCATCCCAGGGACACCCCATTCATTCCAGATGTTTGTGACATTTCACCACCAATAAGATACAGATTAGCCAAACATGGTGTGTAAGTGGTCGAATCATCAAGTGCCTGGATGTGTTAGATGGTAATACTGGGGTGACTAGGAGAGGGTTAGAAACTGCTGACACGCAGACAGCCATAGTTTTACACCAACATAAATGTAATTTAAGTATATTTACTTTGGCAAAATAATTCTGTATACTGTATACAGAAGAAATGGAATGTCGATTTAGCAGCTGTTACAGCTCTATTGTATCAGCACGGATGGCAAAGGCAAATTTGTGTTTTTAAAGCCTTACCTGCATTAAAATATATTTTGTTTTTTGATTGCGACTATGACGCATATGTCATAAATTTAGTTTTTATCACTAATTGGATGGAATTAAAATTTCCCAAAAATTGGTAAAGAAACACTTTAAAAACAAGAAAATTATATGGTCTGATATTAATTACCTTTAGACTATTTTTAGGACAGCTGCTGTAGTTCTTTGAACATCTCATTATGTGTGTTATTAGACAGGCCTTTTCCTAGTTTAAGAAAATATATTTAGTACATTGAAAGCCCTGGACTGTTAGTGTTTCTGAATACATCTTGGCTTAATTTAATGAATTGGTGCACTCCACCTGTTACCTTTTGATGTGTTATAATCAGAACTTTTCTGTGTGAAATGAATATAACTCATGTTGATGATGATTATTTGATAGTTTCCCATCCATGAGTTCTGGGGAAGTCTTTTGCCCAAAACTAAAAATGTATATTATATGAAGGTTGTTCAGTACAGATTTCATTTATTCACCCAGAATTAAAAAATGTTTTAGTTCCAGGCCTGCTTCTTACAAATTAAGTATTTAGAATTATGAATATTGGTGGGATACAAGCCTACACAGATACGTACAGTACCAGACAAAACTTTCAATGTGCCAAGTCACCTACAAAGGAAAGTGATAGTGTCGCGTATGTGTGAGTCCCAACCTACTACATTTTTTTAACATACTTTGTTGGTTGGTGCATAATTCTGTATATTTTATAGTTCTGATCTCATTGTAAATATTGTAAAATGTAGAGAACAGTTCAAATAAGCCTTTCTATGAGTAGGTGTGTCCAAACTTTTGACTGGCCCTGTGTATTGGTGATAGGATTTACATGTCATTCTGGTTGTTTTCCCCGTTTTTCTTTTGTTGGTCTCCGTAGTACAACTGAAGGAGGAATAAGAAAATGACTGCAGAACAATGACAGAAACGGGGTCGTGCAGTTCTGTAAAGCCAACCGACGGCGGCCGGAAGACATGGTCTTTTCGCAGGTCCACCATAGCCAGGAGAGCCGTGCTCATGGAGCCGCACACACAGAAACCTCACGCCGCTCCGGCCCGGCGCAGTGCCCGCCCCATCAAGTGCACGGACAAGCTGCTGCAGTTTCTGTCAACCGCAAAAAGAGGCAGAGGGGCTAGGAGGCAGGCCCCCCCGTGCTCGAAGCGCTGCCAGCCTTCTTACCAGTTAGTGACCGCTGATGCTGAAAGCACATCCGAGCCAAACTCCCTTGGAGGTCACAAAGCCAAGGGTCCTGGGGAGACCTCCACCATCAGAATGACTGCAGAGAGGATGGCTGACCAGAGTCGGCGAGCCAGGTGTGTTTCGGGCGCCAGTAGTAATAGCACAGATGTGGAAGACAGCGATGAGTTGACACTAAAAGAGCTGCAGGACCTTCTGAAGAAGCGCAAGAAGGGTGAGACCAGGGAAGCCACGGGGCCCGGCTCAGTAGTGGCGGCATATGAGCTGGAGAGCAAGAGGCAGGAGGACCATGTAGGGGAAGCTGATTCAGTGCAGCATGCTGGTGGACAGCTTCCCAGAGGAGTGACTGTGGAGGCCATGCTGACTGAGGTGGGCCCACAGTCAAAAATGGGAGGAGAACCCAGCAGGTGGAGAGAGAGGAGTGAAGAGCAGGAGGAACACAGGGAGGAAGAGGAGTCTAGTCAATCCGATCCCGATGCACTTTATTGCATTTGTAGACAAAAACACAATGAAAGGTGCGTCTCATTTTAGTGTCACAGTTTGAGAATGCTGGGGAGGGGGTTTACAGTTGGTTTACTAGCCTTAAAGCATGTGCTGGTCTGATTGAATCTAATTCTTCAGTCCCTAATGCGTTAGTAAGTCTATTTCCCTTCCTGACCATTGGACATCTGTTTATGCAAAAGACTTTTATTTAAGATCTTTTTTTCAAAGTTATGTCAGATTGACTATATTCTCACACTTTTAGGCCTGTAGATGGTATCTCTATTTTTATCCAGCCCTGCCATACAGATTTGGCAAACATTTTAGAAATTATAGCCAATATATAATAGTTTAATTTCTGGTTTTATTGTAAATATTTCTTGTACGCGTAGTAGCGAGACTGTTTGTTTGTTCACTGTGGCTTTCTTAACATCTCTGCTCTCCTATTAAAGTGCCTTGGCTTTTTGCAGGTTCATGATATGCTGTGACCGCTGTGAGGAGTGGTTCCATGGTGACTGTGTGGGCATCACAGAGGCAGAAGGACAGCAGCTGGAGGAAAATGGCCAGGACTACATTTGTCCTGGTTGCACAACGCAGACAATCCTTCCTGATGATACAAGTGTCCCATCAGCCAATGCCTATGGTGGAATTGGCACTACGATAAATCAGCCAGTAAGTTGTTCTGTGTAATTGGTAGGTATTATCCACAGTCACCTGCAGTCTTTCTGATTTCACTCATTTGTTACTTTGGACTTGAAGAACTCCTCTTTTAATGGGCATATAATTTGCCCAGGATTTTCAAAAAGGAATCTGTATAATTCAGCAATATGGTTTCAGCGCTTCGGTTTCTGGGTCAGTCTTGCGTTCCAAACGTGATGCTTTTGACACTGCATTTTCATTGATGTGTAAGTCTCCTTTCAGACCACAGAACTAACTGGGCTACCCAAGTGTATTGGGCCAGGCTGCAGGAAAAATGCGCTGCCAGACTCCGTTTACTGCAGTAGTGACTGCATCGTCCGGCACGCCGCAGAAGCTATGAAGAGGCTGACTAACGTGAAGGAGCCCCGACTGGGATCGAAGCCAGACTTAAAAGTGCGGACTAAACTGGCCTGGGGGAGCACTCCCAAGGTATGTTTATGCTGCCGCATGCAAAAAAAGAATTGTCCGATGGGTTTGAGCAGTAGATGGAGGTCTTGGATGTGCTCTCAGGTCTTATGAACACTTTGTGAATAGTTACACTTGGTTCCAAAACTAAAATAAAATACATAGCAAATGATTTTAAACCATGAGTTTGTCCGCTGATTTCTGTCACCGTCCGTCTAGTACAGAGCTGTGGTCAGCCTATAGCCCAGGAAGCACAGGGCATAGGTCACTGCTTCTCAGGCCGGTCCTTGGATTCACTCGGACAGACCACGTTTTTACCTTACCAGGAGGTGGGAGGGAGCCGAAACGTGGACCGTCTTGGGGGTTCCAGAGAAACGGGCTGAGAAACACTGGCCCAGCTGTTGTCTGGGATGTCAGACTAGCACAGGGCACGCCCTTGCACTATGGAGTAAGAGCCACCATTTTACCCAGCAAAAACACAGGGAACGTGAAAAATCGTAACACACATTCAGCTGCATGAATCAGACTCGCAGCCCTGGAGGAGTAAGACAACAGTACAACCCACTGTGCTGAGTGATTTCAAACTGTTACGTCCTTACACTCTAACAAAAGAAAACATATGAGATGTCGCTAATAAATCAGCTGGTCTATATCTGTCCTTAGGACCAGAAGAGGCCTGCCCACCGGAGGCCGATGGGTCACGGAGGGACATTCAGCAAAGCAGAGGAGAAACATGACTTGTGCAGCGATGAGGAGTGGATGGAGGTGGACCAGAACGCACCTATCTGCTTCACGCAGCATCATGAATGTACAGTAAAGCTAAACAAGACCTCTACATCTTCGTGTATGTATTTAGCCATTTTTAACGCCATTTATTTGTATTTACAGAGTTCATCGCAGCCTATAACGTATATTTCCTGGAGAGCCCGAGTCCAGCTTTCCTACTAAAAGCTGAAATTTGAGGGCAAAACGTTTCACTTTTGTTTTGATCCACTGTGATATTTTCCCCAGTGCGTCTCTGTGAAATGGTGTATGTCTTAGCCAATACCAAAACATTATCAAGAAGGAGTACTTTTTCAGCCAGGGAAAAACATTTCACTGTATGTTGTACCAGCTATAATTACATGTGACGAATAAAGAATCTTGAATCTTAAATGAAAAATCCCCAGATTTTCTGTGTGGTCTCAGACTTTTCGACTCTGGTCTGTTTAAGTCTGTACTAACCTCAGATTTATTATTAAATACTATTTTTAAAAAAATTTAGAGGTGCTCAAATGTTTGAATTTTTTTTATCTTTCAATTTAAGGTGAAGAACAATGAATTGATTGTGAGTTGTGTGAATTATGAAATATTCCTCTTTTCTTTTGAACAGTTGAAAGGGAGCATGCAGAGGAAGAGTTCAAGAAGGTGCCTGTTTTCACTCAGAATCCATGCATAACTGGTTCCCAGTCTCCTGAGGGTAGCAGGAAGCTCGCACCCCAGGGAGATGCAGTGACTAGGGGGCACTGGCAGTCACCTGGAAACAGTGCCGGTGCTTCCCAAAAATGCGCTCCCCCTCCTGCCATGTACTGGGGAGGCCTGGCTACAGCCGCGGGGGACACTCCTACTTCTCAGCTGTCGGCTTCACTTCCCGCTCACTGTCCTGTCTCCGGGGTGCTGAGTCTCAGCAGGGCTACCGACACTATGCCAAAAGAGTATCTCCATCCCTACAATCGGCAGCTAACCAACACTCAGATACCCTCCAGCTCTGTCTCATCCCACGTGGCTCGTCCGCCACCAATGTCCCTGGGTTTTCCAGTTCAATCCAGGACCCCCCAAACCAACGCAATGAGGCAAAATATCTGCCGCTGTTTCACAGAGATCTTGTGCAAGAGGTGAGACCATTGTCATTTATTGTATAATGTTCTATATGTGTTGCTATTTTGTTTAGTTCGAATTTTGTCCATTTGTATTTACGGCGTTTGGAAGCCAGAGCGACTTACATAAGTGCTTAGAAGTCTCATCAGAGAATACATTTTGATTCCAGTTCAGTAGAACCCACCCAATAATACTATTATTGTAAAAAAAACTCTGTTGGCAAGTAATACATTTTCTTAAATAAGAAAATAATCCTGAAAGTGCTAATCCAAGTCTTTCTGAAAGAGGTAGGTTTTTAGTCGGCATCTGAACTCTGTGACTCAGCTGTTCAGACATCTAGGGGAAGTTCAGTGCACCACATACTGTAGGTACCAAAACAGAGAAGAATCTAGATGCTTATCCAAAGCATTATCTAAACCTTCAGTTTCCAGTCATGTAGTTAGAAAAGTATAGCACAGTATAACTATATCAGTTAGTCCATTGCTTTAGCCTGTGCAGATATACAACATTATCATACTTGTGGTGGAAGTGGGACTAGAGATTGAGCAGCTGTACTTCAGGTACAAGGAAATAAGAATTGAAGGTATCCAGTTTTCAACTTAATTTGGTCCAGATTTGTTGGTATATTTTTTGTGTCTGGTCAAAGACCAGGCCAGACAGATTATTAGAAAAAATGCACTGCATTTGTGTACGATGATTAAAAACCTGTACTGGCTATAGCTATCACAGCTGTACCTTTGCTCTTTTAGGGTCAGTGACAGTGATGACCTCGAAATACCTGAGAGTGAAATGGAAAAGCTTGCTTTCAGTATTGAGAAGGAAATGTTCAGCGTCTTCCTTGATACAGACAGGCACTACAGAAATAAATACAACTCGCTTATGTTCAGCCTGAAGGATCCTAAAAATATGGTGAGTCCCACACGCTTTTTGAGTCCCTTTGTGTTCTTCACAAAGTTTATGTAATGATGTCTTGCAGGGTATGAAACAAGACAGTGCCGGTTATTAGGTGGTGTTTTCTGGCTTTTTCCCACAGAGCCTGATTTATCGTATCGTTACGGGCCAAGTCACTCCTTTCCTCCTAGTGAGTTTGACTTCTGAGCAGCTGTTGTCTGTGGAGAGATCAGGACACGAACATGGGGAGGTAAAGCAGCAGGAAACTATTTTAATTCAGAAGTGTCCTTGCCTGTCTTCACCTATCCTGACAGACTACTCTTTACATTTTGACTCTGGGGGTGATTCTTCCTTTTGCATAAGTGAAAGAACCAGATAGCTGTATTCTTTTTTCACTTAAGCATATTCTCTTATCACCTTACATTTGGGGTTTACACACGTCTTGACTAGAGACAGCCTTTGGGTGGAGAAACACCAAAATATGGGTGTGCGCATTCTGCTACCAGGCTTAAGGACCTTTTACAATTTTTTTTTCACTTATTAACAAGCATCAGTCAATGCCTAAGCCCCTTTAAAAAAATCTCTTCATACCGTCTGTGTTACCAACAGGCATTTTGGCCGAACAGGTAATCTCATCTCCACAACTCATTCAAACCACTAACACGCATGCACAATGGCTGCAGTTCTCACTCAGAAAGCATGCATTGTCACTCACAACACACTGGCCTAAGAAACACTAACGACAGGGAGTATTACATAAATGATGAACTTTTATCTCTGTGAATGATTTTTCACATAAATCAGGATTTCATTATAGAATCAAAATAAATCCTTTTCACTACTGAAGTATATGTAACGAGTGAATCATAAATGCAATAATATGCGTCAATATCCTTTATTTTTTCATATAATTGCATTTAGTAGTTGAATTTGAAATGCACTGTTGAATTTGAAACAAAAAAGATATTCCAAAACTACAATAATTACATCTGGTCAGGTGCAAGGTGGCTATGTGGTTTAGGAAGGGAGAGTATGGAGGCAGGAATAGTGCTGACATCCTCGGATGTGCAACAAACTATAGCAGACGACAGCAGAGTGATAGAATTCCACATTATCCCACACTTTAATCGAGTTAGGGGAGTTTCTTGCTACTCTCTTCCTGTTGCTAGGCTTGCAAGGTAAACCAGTGCTGAAAAAACCATCATCATAGAGTTTTGAAAGTACTACAATACCAGTGGTTTAAAACAAACAATAGTTTTATTATGCAAATGGATACTGATCTGGCCAAAAGGAATCTATTTCTTTAAATTCAAAGCTGACAGTGATGATGTTGCATTAATGGTGTGTGAGAGACTTTGTCGGAATCAGCTGAGAGCATCAGCAAAGACAGCAGTGTGTGTGTTCACTTGGTCCAGAGAAGAGATGGGAGCAGTTTCAGTAAGCTCACTGATAAGGGGGGGGGGGGGCATGAAGTAAAATATGGACAGATTTTGGCTATAAAATGGATGAAAAAGGCAAGTCCTTAAACACGGCAGCACTGCTGTGCAAATGCTGTGTCTCGCGAAGGGAGGCAATACGTCAAACCTGGCCAGACGTCTGTCAGACGAACATCCCAACACATTCAAAGACCGCCAGGTGACAGTTGGTTAGTGTGCTCCCGTTGTGTCCACAAAAGACATCAGAGTGATCGAAAAGCCTTTCTGCATTCATCCATTTATTGACAACAGAGAAGGGTCTATTTCACAAATGACCCAGACTCGCCGATTAATTCACCTCGACCGTGACTCAAACCATGATATTAATAAAGCCAAACTATTGCTCAACATGTTTCTTGATAATACTTAAGTTTAATTTTAACTGACCCCGACTATTATTAAAACATTTTAATTTGAAATAAAGCAAAATAATAACAGTTGAGAATATTTTCCCCTTTTTATGGAAAAAAAAAATCGAAATCGAAATTCATGACTTAGTATTGCTAGCAAAACAAAAATTTTGGTATCATGACAGCACTACCACTGGCACATGTCAATAACGTACATCATCCCAAAAATAAATGAGCCTCTCTATTGCAGTAGCCAATGAGATGTTTGTGTAGGATCAAACCGCCATTGGACAGTGCTGCACGCATTGTGATGTTAGCTCCCTTCTGACCTGGACATCTATGGCTGCTCTCTGTCCAATCACATTTATTCCCCTGTGGCATGGTTTTTACCAGGTCGAAATCTAGCTTCATCCGCAAAGATGAATGTATGTCAGTTTGCCAGTTTGTCAGTTTCCACAGTTTTACAGTACTTTACATTAAGCATAGCTGTGTATGTACCTTATTTGGTTACTGAACAGACAACTTACCTGGACAAATTGAAACTGGGGTTCTTTCAAACATTCACTGTTTCTCTCAAAGGGCACAGTATACATCTGCTGTATCCTTATTTTATGCTCCTATAGGACTTTTTCTTGTGCTGACTATTCACATTCCCAAAAGTAATATTGTCTGCCAGCATTCTGTCCCGAATTTCCCACAGTTGTATTGCACTGTTGGCAATTACCATGTCACCAATAGCAATTTTGTGTGCATCTGAAAATATTCTGCCTCTTCCCTCTGTGGCAGGCAACTTTTGAGTCCTACTGTAAAACGTGAAACAGTCAACATATTTCAAAATGCCAGTACATATAGAAATATAAACATACTGTATGGTACTGTAATATGTAGTTCAATTTTAATTAAAGGGTGAACATCTTGCCTGTTGTTTTGCCGGAAAATTCGTAATATTGATGCAACGGGTGAACACTGCAGATTTGGTTATAACCTTAAACTGGCCTCTCAAAGAGAGACCATGGTTAATAACTATGGCCCTTATCAACACCGCTCTTGGTCATCTTCTCCTTTGCCTTCCCTGCATTCTCATCTCATCTCATCTTCCTTAATCCATGTTTCCAAATATGAGATTTGCCTAAATAGTAGCCATTCTATGTTTAATGGGGGTAGATGTCTGTTTTTAGTGTAAGTGACAAGCTATTGTTTTGAAATAATAGGTTGCAGCCTAAATTGTAGTGTATGAGTATGTCTGGATTATGCAGTTGATTGCATTACCAGCAATGCATTCCAGACTTTCAGCCCATGTTACTAATGACACTAGCATTTATACCATATCTCATGGTTATGCCGCCTTGCATGTTTTTAGAATTGTTCTGAATCAAGTGGGGAAAAAATGTCGAAGTATATGGATTTGTTTTTAAACATGGGTCATTGTCACAAACTGAACACATACCAGTTCATATCATCATGACGTATCAGTTTATTTTTTCATTAATTTTACTGTGGGGTTGCATCATATTACTGTCTAAAATGTTGATTTTGCCTTTGCGTTAATTAGCTGCAGAGTAAAACAATTGACAGTATAAACAATTGAAGAAATTAATATGCATCTTATACTAATTGATGTCTTGCGGGTTATAAATAAATTTGAAAGGTTTTAAAACATATTAAGTTTTGTGTTATTTGTTCTTAAAACTGCAAAAGTTGTGCCTATTTGGGGAAAATGGTTGAGAGATCATTAAATCACAGCTACAAATGACATTATTAATATACCTAAGGTAATGTCAATTGTTCTGCACAAAATTCAAAGACTGTATTTCACTGTAACATTTTGTTTTCTGTTCGTGAGAATGACCAACTGTAATCATTGAAGGCTACTGCCATGCTTTCATTTTCAGAACAAAAGGGTTTGATCTTGATGTGGATTCAGAATAAGAAACCTTATTAACCATGTTATTTCTTCGGCACTGAGAATTTGTTAGGGTTAAATAATCTAAATTTAACAAATGAGTTTGTCAGGTTTAACAGTGATTATTATGTGCTCTATTTTGATCTTTGTGTTTTTTTTTCTTATTTTAATTTTTAGGAACACAAAGAGTCTTGTTTATCAGTTTCCGCAGACAGTCAAAGCATGGTTGGTTCAGCCTCGGACACTCATTTTAGCATGGGCAAGCCCTCCACTGCTGAGTGCAGGAGTAATCCATCTGACTGTACCCCCAAGATCAGGGCAGGTACTCGGTACACATCAGCAAACTTTGTAACATAACTAGCTAGTTTTTGTTAAATTTACCTATGCAGTGTATTATTTCTGTAGCTATGCAGGTCCCTGTCCACCTACCCATGTCATCTTTGCTTTTTGTGCTGTGAATTGCCGTTTTCCAGATCAGATGCCGGATGAAGAGGAGCCAAACATATCTTCTGCTGCTCAGCAATCGGACCTAACTGTAAAACAGCATGGCCGGCCTTCTGGTGAAGAAGGTTCTTCTGGGGAACGGACTTCAGATATTCAGCCAGCAAGCAACAAACCTATCATCTCCCCTAAGGATATCCCAACCGCAATTGCATCTTCATCTTTAATTATGTGTTCAGCCGCCATCAGCCGCCCAGGGCCATCTTCTGCGACAAGTCAGAAGCCGAGTCCTGCAGGCAGTGTGGCCTCCACCATTTGTACCACCACTGAGTCAGTGACTGAAACCAAACCAGTAGAGTCCCTGAATACGCACTCCCCTCTCTCTCCTTCCAGACCCCCCCAGCTGAATCTGGCATCTTTGCCTCACTTCACCTTTGATTCCTCCATCAGGTGCTTTTTGCTGTTTGATATCTCCAGTTGTCTTTAACAACAAATTGAAGGCTGAAAGCCTGGAATTAGCTTCTTTATCGTTTTTTTTTTTTGGAATAAGGCTGGTTCTAATGGGGCTTTACCTGTCTTTATCCCAGTATGGCAGACTCAGTCACGCCCCAGAACAGGGACACCGCTCAGTTTCGCTCTGAGCAGCCGGTTCTGTGGAAAGGCTCTGTCAACATGCACACCGTCGCCAAGTTTGCTGCCAAGGCTTATTTGGTCTCTGGATCTTTTGAGTACCTGGAAAAGGTCAGACCATGGTGCCATTATTGTTACCGATCCATTTCATTTTTAATCCGCTGCTTTTCTTAAATAGTTGGCATGCAAAATCTTCAGTTCATTAAAATGTTATAATTTGAATCTTTTCATTATAGGAAAATAATCTCATTTTAACCCAAATGGTTATACAGCTGAGTTTTGCTAATATTGTTTTTTTTTTGTTTTTGTTTAGAATTTGCCGTGCTCTATACAGATTAGTGGTCGTATCTCCCCTAGCACAGTGTGGGACTATGTGGGGAGGATTAAGGCATCTCTGTCAAAGGTAAATGGCACCGACAGCATCAATATAAACAAACAACCCAACGGTGACTGTGGAATTCTGAATTGGATCAGTGCTGCTCTTTTTGTTTCAGCACTTGTGCCTCATTCGTTTCTGCGCATCAGTGGGAGAGGAGGAAAGGGCCTATGTCTCGCTGTTCTCTTATTTGAGCAGTAGAGGACGCTTTGGTGTGGTGGCCAATAACAACTCGCACATCAAAGACCTCTATATCATTACACTAAATGCCAAAGCCCCCATCCCCTCCAAACTATTACCTTTTGAAGGACCAGGTAAGCATTTGGAAAGCAGGGTTATTGGAAATTTTATTTGTCATGTATAAAGTCTAAAATATGCATATGGATATTGATTGGGGGTGTATTATGCCTCTTTCTTTTACTGGTCAAAGTCGTAATTGCAGTTATGTATGAAAATAATACTTGTAGATTTTCTGTTTTTCAGTATAGCTTAGCAGAAAACTAGGTGCTGCACGCTAGCATCACATCTGTTATTTGCATTTTTAGTGACAGGATAGACAGTGGGGGGG
>JABFEB020000104.1:6943891-6969543 GCA_019775895.2 Stomatorhinus ivindoensis
CGCCGGGTGGCCAGCATAAAGACAAGCTTTGTTCTGCCACCGCTCACTGAACAGGGGGCTGCTGTTCTGCCTCTCCCAGGAGCCGCTAGTGCAAACGCAGCCAAGATGGAGAGGCCTTCTGCCCCCCGTCCTCCTACATGGCCGCGGTTCCTCCTGCGACAGGAGAGCAGCCAGACTGCTGGCCTTCACAGGGGTGTCGCTGCATGCAGCATGTGAGCTTGTGGTCGTGTTGCATATGCTCTTATTGCAAATGGCCCGCTCATGGTGCTCAGCTGCTTATGACGCTTATAAGCCTTATATCTGCTCCTGTTCCATCCCAAACTGAGCTGGACAGTCATTTCACACTCTGTGTTATTTTCCTGCTCTGTTACATTATGCTAAGAGCTAAGAGGTTGTGTCGTTTTTCTTTTTCTCAGAGCGATTAGCTCAGTAACTCTGGTTAATGCTGAATCACCAGAAGTTCACTGCAATGTGATTTACTGTAATCGTGCGCTATCCTCTTTAGCCACTGAAAAGCTGTGCTACTGCATTTCCTGTCTGACTATAGTATATACAAGAGGTTGCAACAGTTTGCTGATAAGCCAACGCGACCACAAACACTAGAGTGCTAAAAGAGATTCTAAGTAACAATGGCAGTGTGGTGTGTCTGTGATCTGTCTCACTTCACATTAGTAGCCTTATTAAAGCCAAGGTCGAGGTCAGACTGCTCAGATGAACAGAGGTTATTGATCTGGGAGAGGCTGTTTGGTAGATACTAGCATTGTGGTCATACTGCTAACAAAAGCAAGCTTAATGCTGGGATATTTGAGAGAGTACATTGTCTTTTTGTGCATGAGGTCTTCACAACCGTGCAGGTTTGTGCATGAGTACCTCTCCACATGCAAACTGCAAGAAAGTCTACTCACTGTCAGGCTCAGGTAAAGCACAGTTAGGTGCGGTTAGGTGTAGTCAATGGATTGTTTCAATGTCTTTATTAGCGGTACACCAGAAAAACGGTGATGGACATTAATACCCTTTATAATGAAACTAAAATTACAGTCATTATAGTCATAAGTGTGACACATTATGCATTGTTCAGACCATTCAATATGAATTTAATGCAAAGCAGGAATTTGTGTAAGAAGACCTTTGTTATAATGAGTGTAACTGTCATACTAGACTACTACTCACCCTCTCACCGAATTCCCCACGGATTCCGGTTGGACCAGGAAGGCCGGGTTCTCCCAGATCTCCTTTCGGCCCCTTCCAATCACAACACAGGCTGATTATTCCCTTTCAACACTCGACACCGTACATTCACGAGGGATATGCCCCAATCGCAGCTACACAAGCTGAAGACACAGCAGTAAATGGCAGTAAAACAGCAGATGTTTCCCACACCTACAATATTTCAGGTTATATGTCAGTTTCCTAATCTTATTTTCAGACAGATTTAAGTGATGCAAATTGGAAATGTTTTTGTGCTTTGTTTGAACTGGCATATACTGTTGACCTTGTTGCATGTATGACATACCTTTCGCTAATCAACAGGTATTTAACGAAAAAGATACAATATTGATGGATTTATTAAGAATTACACATAAAATGTAACACACCAACCTGGAAACCCCTGACACCTGCAGCTCCAGGGGGTCCTTGCAGTCCAGTGCCCCCCTGGGAAGGAGATGACACCTCAGCACTAGAAGCAGAACTCGCAGTGCGCCGTCACACTTCCCCACTGCCCGTGTCACTCTGACTCCTGAAATGTTCTCAACGTATTTCAGTGGTGTCTGATTATGTCCAGGAAGGCTGCAGGGGCTGCGCTGTTGTGTCCCAGTACTCAGTTATTATTAAATCGCCTGACATACAGCAGCCTCTATTGGCCAGTGTTTGGCAGATGTTTCTAACCAGGGAATGGCTGTCATATTCTGCAAGGTACACAGATACTGTGGGTTTCTGTAGTGTTCCAGGTAATTTTACTTGTTCTCAAAATAAAGGTCTGATTGAAAGAGCAGGGAGTGAAAGGCAACCTTTAGACTTTATACTCCATTACGGGACATTCCTACCACTAACACAGTTCATAAGTTTTTAAAGTCATGTGGCATAAATTGATTGATACAATATATGTATAATTCTGTTCCATGGTAAACTGTTGTCATGGCCACGGCTATTTAATACAGAAATGTTTTGACAGCACAAAAGCTGACTTAGGTAACCACAGACACATTCAACACTTCCTCCAGATCAGGGGTCACCAACCTTTTTGAAACTGAGAGCTGCTTCACGGGTACTGAGCCATATGAAGGGATACCAGTTTGACACACTCTTCTTAAATAACAAATCTGCTCAGTATAATAAACATGTTTAAAATACATGTTAAGATACTGTCATTTTCAAAGCTACATAAATGCAAATGTGTTTAAAGAAAAATAGCACCAGGATAAAATAAAATTTTAGACACTGCTCACTGGTGAGTTGTGCCATTTTTAGAACAGGTCTGTGGGCGAATCATGTGGTCATTGGGGGCATATTGGTGCCCGTGGACACCATGTTGGTGACCCCTGCTTCAGAGCACTTCTTATCCCCTGTGCACCCAACCTACATAGGTCTCAGTATTAATAATCCCATTCTATAAATCTGGAGAAGCTTTATCTTTCCTCATTCTGCAATGATAGACAAATTTCCTAGAAAACGTCTGAATATATGTGAGGGGAGAAAATGGTTTTTGAATAGATACATCTCACTTTGGCTAAATGCTTTCATCCACAGGTAATGATAAACGTGTGTTTGAAGTCCTACAGGTTTCATTTGGAAATAAGCAGCTAGGTCTCTATCTCAGATTCACTTTAAAGCACAGATGGTAAAACAAATGTCGCTGTTCATATTTGATAGTATAATACATATCAATATAATTCCATGCTGAGGGTGTCCTGAAATCAAAACAAAATTTTAAAAACTGAAAGCTGAGAAAAGACATTGCTTCAATTTTCCGAGGTATTCAGACGAAATGCATACTGAAATAACACTACCATATCAGATGAGGTCCATGAAATTCTTCTAATCAAACATCAGATGTAATTTCACAGAAAATATGATTTGCCTTGCTGATTTAACTAAAAATGAAAAATTATTTTTTCTCTGAACAGTAATAATGAATTCTAAAAATATCTGTATTCAATTTATTCAAATGCTTTTTTTAGGTAATACACAAATTGAAAGGAGTCCATGGTTCATCACTGGCACTACAGATTCACTAGTTGAATCAGTAGTGTTTCCATTTTTAGTGTAGCTGTATGGGAGACTGGGTCATGCTGAGTTGCACACAGGCCCGGTGTTCAACCAAAGTACTTACTGCCAGTCCTCTAGGGCCAGGCTCACCCCTCTCGCCAGGGATGCCAATATCACCCTGTGGAAGGAGCCAATCCATTTTAATGTAGACAATAACAAATTGCAGGAGTGCTGCAAATTGAGCTAATTGAGAGCTAATTGCTAATACTGGTTTATTGAGCGAGTATCGGGAGGAAATTCATTGTGGAGTCTTAAAGCACGTATGTAAGTCGCTCTGGCTAAGGGCGTCTGCCAAATGCTGTAAATGTAAATGTAAATACTAATGTACAGTCAGCTCAAATCTGTAAATAAGCTCCTGGTCCAGGTATAATACTCTGCTGCCGAAAAATACCACAATAAATTAGTGCCTTTGCATTAAAATCAATAGAAAAAGGTATTTTCAAACTATTGCATTGACAAAACCATTACTTGCACACATTATTCATACATTGCAGTTTACAAAATTGCACAACAAAAGCCACAAGAAAACACCTTCAGCGGGTAGAAAATTAATGTAATCAACAGCATAGAAGGTGCATTTTTCTGCTGGGTATTCCAGCACAATATGCAAAGCCACATGTCTCAGGTAAATGCAGCTTAGACTAACAAGAGCCTGGCTTACAAAGCCCATCAGATACATACAGGAATACCTGGCTCTCCAGAAGGTCCCGCCTCTCCCATCTCCCCTTGATCACCCTGGACAAAAGAAACACTCGGGTGGAAATCCAAGCAGATACATCAGCGGAGTGCTGTCACACATAGGGAATGCCCACGTGCCCAGACACCGTAACAGTCTTTGTGGCACAAAATAAGCATTGTTCTTTGTAGCCTACTGCAGTGTCAGGATGCACTGTCACAGAAAGGAAGAAATGTTACTTACAACTGCACCTTTCGCCCCTTTGGAACCTGCCTTTCCCGGCAAACCCTAAAATAAAGACAAGAAACACATTTCAAGAGTTGCATAAATAAATTATCTAGAATTGTGCGGTTAAATCATGAGAATTAGCTGAAAGAAGAAATGTTTCTCATTGTAGGGATGATCGATTGGAGACTAAATGTTACTTTGAAGTGGTGATTAGCATAATTAGCATGTACCTGTGTGATACACATGAGTTTAGGCAGCAAACAGCGCATGATCTATGGTGGAAGTGTGCCGCACACTGCCGGCCTCCAGCTGCTCGACATTAAGGGCTCTCTCATTACCTTCAATGTAGGCAGTGAGCCATTCTGCAGACCCCAGTGTGACTTTACAAATAACACAGTCCATGTGGCTGGCTTATGATCTGTGCCATAAATAGAGGGAAAGTTCCCTTGACTTACAGGAAGACCGTTAGGGCCTTTTTCGCCTGGAACCCCGGGTCGGCCTGCGTCACCCTGCCCATGGAAAAATGGTTTCATCATTACATGCACCGTACTCAGTGTGTACAAGATGAAAGAAAAAGAAGACGTCCATCACTTACTTTCTCTCCATCTATGCCCTGGGTGCCATCCTTCCCATCCCTGCCCGGAATTCCCTAGAAAATGAAACAGAGGCAGATTTTACTGCTGCACACACAGGAGTAGAACCATATTTAAAAATTTGCACACACACACATACTTACTGGTTCCCCTTTAGGTCCTGATCTTCCTAGGCTTCCTTTTGGACCAATTTTACCCTGTAAAGGATAAAGGACAATTGATTTGTTTTCCTTTCTAGGATACTGAACAGCACAGCTTTCTGAGGAAATGACCATTCGTCATCACCTTTCCAGCAGAACAATGTACATAGAGCAGAGCGCTGATCTGCTGGGCCTGTCAGAGCCACCGGAAACTGGCGTGTTACTCACAATGTCCCCCTTTGGTCCCTTGAATCCCTCAGGGCCTCTCTCTCCAACGTCACCCTGGAATTATCAAATGTTAGACACATATTTCTTTATTGTTTAGAATTAAGATGAAGACAAGTCATTTTCAGAAGCAGATACCTGATGCCCATAAACGGGCAGGGATAATCATTCATTATATGATAGCAATGGTTAAGCAACAGGTGACAGTAGCAATTAAATGGAAATGAAATATCAGTGGATTATTTAAGACTACATTTGAATGGGCAAAACTTCAGAATTCCAAGGGAAGTTCATTGTAAAAGAAGGGAAAGAGAAAATATGGGTTAATTGATTACGCCAGAAGTGATATGTTACATGAGTCTGTTACAACTGTAGAAGGGAGCTATAAGGGGTGGGTGGTTGGGGGGTTAGGATGATATCAAGAGCCCCTGAATTTGCAAAATAATTGGGTTGGGGCCCAAAATCTTTAGCAACGCCCCTTTGTGAAACCAAAACCAACATAACTTTTCAGACCACAATCCTGTTGCACTTGGTTTCTACTTTTAAGTTATAAATGGCCTTGTCTATCAACGTTTAAAAATCAGTAAAAACCTAGAAAAAGTTACTCTATTTATGTTTGAGAACCTAGTTATCGGCTAGATACGGGTTTCTTTCACAGATTGTTTGCAATAAGGGGCATAATGTCAAAAGGTCAAGTGGGTAAAATTTTCAATTTACAGTCAATATTAGGTGGATAATTTATTTTACAAGTAAGTAATTATTCAGTATTCAGTGATAACTCAAATTGAATAGAAATGTGTGCAGCTCAGTTACAACATGTTACAATCGTTTATTATCCATGGCTAGAGTAATCACTTATTATTCCTATGTAGTGCAGCTGATATTATCCAGCATCCTACAGTAATAAAGTAAGTAGAATAGATAATGGTATTTAGAAAAGGTAAGCCTTTTAAGCATTTATAACAGAGAATCAGTCTATGTAATAATAGGGGATCATGATTCATTTTCAAGAAACATGCACTGTTATCATCAACCTTAATGTGTACAAAGCAGCTTGCAAAAAGGAACACTTACTGTTTTGCCAATGACACCAGCAATACCGGGCTTGCCACGGAAACCGGACGCACCCTAAAATAAATTATATAAAAAGAGAAATGTGGGAAAAGAAATAAAATGTCAAACACATCTATTCTGAATCACATCTATTTGATACACCTGATAATGTGTAAAAGCGTTTATTGTCAATAGAATGGAGACTGCTCTTCTGTTCTCATGATGCTTTAAGCTTCACGGTGAACGTCAATCGCTAGTTCAAAGAGATGGACAGGCTGTGTGGAAGTGAAGCCATGTCCTCTGACCTCCAAGACGTACAAATCATGGAACTCACTCTGTCACCCACTGGCCCCACGGGGCCCTGAAGTCCCCTCAATCCACGGGGACCCTGCAAAGCAGTAGTAACAGTTTAGGTCTGGCCAGGCATAACCTCAGTCACAGTTCAGGTTAAGCTTAGGAGATTCTTATAGGCTAAGGAAGTTCAGTTTATGTCTGGAATGTGCTGATTTTTCCATGCGTGGGCATAAGCACCAACCTGGAGACCGACGGTGCCAGGAATGCCAGGTGGGCCTGGTGGCCCAGGGTCACCCTGCGAGGAAACACGCTTATTAAGTGGCGAAAGGCATGACACATGCACAATGGCTGGCTTGTGTTAAGCAGCTTTAAAAAGCCCATGTACAATATCACAAACTGATCACACAACACGAGAAACTAATATGAGCACAGTGGACGTGTCCTGTGACCTCTGCATTCTGACAATGGGGAACTAGAGTTTACGTGTTTATTCTCACCTTCTCTCCATCTTTGCCAACCTCCCCCTTTTCACCCTTGTGACCTGTGTGACCCTGGGCAGTGCAAAGAGAGAAGCACTGTCAGCCTTGTGGAGTGGAGTATGAGATGCGCATGTTTGATATGAAAGCTTCTGAAAAGCTCTTGGTATTTTTAGATAATGCTTCTGTAGTGAGGCACCTTGAATCCTGGCATCCCAGGAGCACCAGAGGGCCCTGCAGGGCAGATCGCTGGGCACTGGGAGGGCGAGAAACCGAAACAAACCCAAAACAGTGTGAACAAGGCAAGGCTCACATATTCAACTCGAATTACAAGTGTGTCCATGTGTACACATTATTAATAGAACAGGTCATGTGACCTTTCATTTATAATGCATATGAAACAAGGAAGCAGCTGTCCAAATTTTAAAATAACAAAAAATCTTGCTATATATGTTTGCATAGTGTGATCTCACCATCTCACAACTGAACACTTTTTGGGAAAATGAACAATTTCTGGAACAATGGAATTTTGAAAGTACTGGTTGATATTTTTAGCTCTAGCTATGAATACTTGACACAATGGATTCGGAGGGACTCACCAGAACATCTCCGTTGGCATCAGGAAATGCTCCTGAAAGACCCTTAAAAACAGGACATGTGGTCTCTGTCATTGACACAATAGACCAATAAGGCACATCGATAGCATCTGATACACAACATCTGCTCATTCCACCTAAAGAGTTTTTTTCTTTGCCTGAAGTGCCTACCCAAGTCAGTATCAGTGTTAAAATCAGAAAACAGTTGCATTATGTATGCACTGTTGATTGATCACTGCAAAAACATTAATAAAACCTAATAAATTCATAAAATAGGAAGCATTAATAACAATGATATAGAAACCTAAGGAATGACCAACATTATATAGCTGTATAGCTCACTGTGGTTTTAGTTACATACAATACACAGTATAGTTTATATTTATTTAAATATTAACCCAGAACTCATTACTCTTTTTTTCTTTGTTCATGACAACCTTTAAGGATGCCATGAATCAATGTTTTTTTTTATATATTACTCTATTCTACATGCAGTACTTGGATAAGGGTTTGGTGCCAAGACACTGCTTGTATGTGTATACAGACCACAGATCTGATCCACTCTCACTGATCTGTCAGTGCTTTTGTTGCACATTGTATCCAAGTGGTACCAGGAGGGTATGAGATTGGATATAGATTCTGTTCAGAAGGACATCATGCATATATTTCTGAAGGTCTTCTTGGTAGGGCAGGAATTTTCAAGGTGACCTGCCCCTTACGTGACCATTCACTTTATAGTCCTCAGCTTATATGTTTACATCTATACTGAAAAACCACTTTTACCTCCTTCAGGGGTAGAGGTTTTTTCATAGAAGCCATTGTTCACACTGTTGAACTAAGCTATTTTTTCCACTTGAGACCTTCCTGTTAGCTTTAAGAGGTCTGGCCATTCTCCTCTGACCATACAAGTGCCATTGACTGGGTATTTTTTGATTATCTAACCATTCTCTGTAAACCATGTAGACACTGTTGGTCCTTGTACCAACAATAAGGTGGTTGTTTCTGAGATCCTGGATCTACCACATCACATGTTCAAAATCAATTTTTATCATGTCATAGGTGGTCTAATGATTAATTACATTAACTGAAGTGGAATAGTAACTGAATTTCTTGAATTGCACCCATACTATTTGCTGTTTGAAGCAGGTATACGTTATGAACTGGCCACTTAATGTATAAACATGACTTATCAACAATAAACAATTGGTCATATAAGCATGAGATCGATTCAATACTTACTGGAGGTCCATCAGGCCCTGGTGGCCCAGGAAGACCTGGAGGACCCTCAAGCCCCTAGAAGAATTAGAAAAACATAATTTCAGGAAAAACATCTATATGTAGCTCATACCACTAACTCAAAGCTCATTGACTCTTTATTGCATCTCTTACCATAGACTGTTTATTCTTTATTTTATCTATCCGGTAATGCTACTTCATACTAAAGGGCACATGTGCAATCAAAGGTACATTGTTACTGTACTGTCTCTTTTTCACGCTTCAGAAACACTTTGCGAAGACAGAAACTCACCACCGGCCCCTGCGGCCCTGGAGCGCCTTGGAGCCCATTCGGCCCCGAGGGCCCCTATACAGATCAGAGTAAATATACAGACACACGTCATACTTCTGTCTGCAGAAGATTTCACTGTGAGTTTTACTATGATTAACTTTATACTCATTGTCAATATGAGTAACTTGTAGTCCTCCTGCAATCCTCTTGTACTTACTGGGGCCCCAGATCTCCCTCTGCCCTACAAAGGACAGGAAACGGTGTGATACATACATAAGTGCTCATGCTCATTTCCACCATAATTTAACTGCCAGGCTGATACTAAGGATTACAGCTACATGTCCACAGAGACTCTTTGGTAATGAAAAAATCATTCAGTATTTGGTACAAATACGGGAGCATGAATATTAAACTTTCCACACCAAACTTTCCCACATTCGCCAGTGCCAGTCATGAGGTCAGTTAGGAGCACTGAGTTCTTACTACATCATGAGAGCAGGAGTGGGGTACTTACTGCAGGGCCTGCTGGTCCAGGAGGTCCTGGGTCACCCTGAAAGAGTACAAAGCCAAGCTGGAAGTAGTTCAAAACCCAGAATATCCTCAAAACATATATATATATAAATGATAACAGACATCATTTCAGTTTGATAGAGGGTCTCTTAAAGAGTAAGAAAAGTTAACCTGGTAAGGATCAGATTGTTTGCAGTAAGGAGTCTAGCAGGTATTTTAGGTGTTATCTTTATCTGAGTATTAAGTTTGAATATTATATGTTAGGTGTGTAACAGACAAACAAAGTGTTTATTTGTGTTTTAGCTCTTTATTTCACACACAGAGCTCTGCTTTTTATAAAAAGGCGGTTTGTGTTGTGGTGAGGAAGGACACAGAAAATGGGCTAAAAGTCTGTAAGAAACCAGTCTGTCTACACTGAGACGTCACTGAGTCATTATTGAGAATATTCATTGTGACTAGTAATTATTGTTCAGACAAGTGAAATTTCTGAAAATAATTCTTTTCAATTTTATTTCTGTTTAAAAGCATGTAATACATGTAATAAAAATACTAAAATTTTTTGACAAAGAACCTTCATATTTCATTCAGACCGTAATGGCTGAGCTGGGGATTCGTCATCTGTTTTGAAAATCAGAAATAAAATGCAGTTTTGTGTAAAAATTAGTACAAGGATGCATGGATTTACTTATTATACTCCAGTCATTTTTTATGACTATTCACTTAAAAATCCTTGCTGTTCTTTGGTATTATTTAAATGTGACTGATTTTCACACTGAATTTAGAGTTTATATGTAATTGTCGCAAACACCACTGTATGATGTGACAATATTGTTCAACAAAGCATGATGTGAAAGTTAAATGAATTGACATTCTTCTTATATCCATCCATCCATCCATCCATCCATCCATCATTTTCTGTAACTTCTTGTACTATTCAGGGTCACAGGGGGTCTGGAGCCTGTCCTGGAGGCACAACCCTGGATGAAGCACCAACCAATCACAGGGAGGCCCTTCTTATAATGTGTCAAAAGCATTTTACCTTGAGATGAATTTCAATGTGTGGGACTTACCATGTTTATTAAGACATTAAACAGCTCAGGGTCAGTCTCCAAACAACTTCAACCTATTTAATTTCTTACCATTATTAACACTATAATTTCAGAAAAACAATTTCATCTCCGCCAAACTTTTCTTTCTCATGGTACTCAATGTGCTCCTCCCAGGCAGGATTAAGTCATCTGCAGCCCCTGCTTGCCTAAACAATCCAATCCTATCCAAGGGTCCCTCAATTGAAAACTATATAGAAATCATCTGGAAGTGTAATTAGATCAAGGCTGACAGGCTTGCAGTTGCAGAAATTTAGGCTGAAATCTGCTCTTCACCCCTCAGACTGTTTTCAATTTAAATAAAACTACATTGAAAGACCCGTTATTAAACTCTTTTCATAAAAACCAAATGTCACAAAAAAAAAAACTCATCACAACCCAGTAAGTTCTGTGTATTTACATAAGAAACGCTGCTCAAGCAACACCCGCATCTGTCGGTAGCACTCACGCCGACCAAAAAAAAAACGTAACAACAAACACCCTCATAACAGTACTAGCACACAAACACTCAAATATACTTCCAAACGATTCTAGTCAACTGGTTGAACAGGCACACAGCGCAGCACAAGTGCACCCCGCGTCTACACCACTCCCCCACACTGCAGCAATCCCAGCAGCCTCTATGGCAATCCCAGCAGTCTCTACGGCAATCCCAGCAGTCTCTACAGCAATCCCAGCAGCCTCTACAGCAATCCCAGCAGCCTCTTCAGCAATCCCAGCAGTCTCTACAGCAATCATCCCAGCAGTCTCTTCAGCAATCCCAGCAGTCTCTACAGCAATCCCAGCAGTCTCTACAGCAATCCCAGCAGTCTCTACAGCAATCCCAGCAGCCTCTACAGCAATCATCCCAGCAGTCTCTACAGCAATCCCAGCAGCCTCTACAGCAATCCCAGCAGTCTCTACAGCAATCCCAGCAGCCTCTACAGTCCCCCAGCAAACCTGTGAGATCTTCATAATGCATGTGTACAATGGGGGAGGGAAAAGGGAGGGTACAATGCATCTGGATAAGGTGGCACAGAGGACGGGCAGGACTGTCTGCCACTAACCCTTGTTCCTGGTGGCCCATCCTTCCCAGCAGGGCCATCTGGACCCGGTAAACCCTGGAAACAGAAACACACTAACCCTGTAAAATCTGTAGCCTCAAGGAAATCCCAAACAATAATTGTCATCAGTCACGAGTATCAGTTGATTCCCCATTTATGAATTTATGCCATTTATGGATGGCACTGTGGCAATAACAGGAATAACACTCTATGCTTACAGGGTCATTTTTCACTTATTGACCTTGTGTTCTATTAGGAGCTTGGAATATGTTCTTGCAGAGGCAACATAAAGCAGGAACTCACATCCACACCGGGAAGGCCGGGAAGGCCCACACTGCCCAGGCGCCCTAGAGGTCCCTGCTTCCCATTAGGTCCCTGGAACATTAAGATGGATCTTATTGGTCCCAGTGGGAAATTCCAGTGCATACAGCAGCAAGAACATACATAGGTGCAGATACATATAGTAAACATGCAAGCAAATTTAAAAGTGCAGAGTAAAATATCCTGAAACATAACCACACTGCAGCATACTTAAAAATTATGAAGATAGTACTCACAGGTTTGCCAGGTAATCCTGGGGGGCCGGGTTTGCCCTGCAAGAGGCACCAACCAAACATGAATGTGCTTTATGGAGTGTGATTAAAACATTTTGGCAGATTCAAGAATGACATAAATTTACCAAATTACTTCATATCTAATATTTGACAAAAACAACCACAGAGATACAGTGTAAAATGTTTGCTTATCTTCAGGCTGCCTGAATATCTCCAGGTATTTCTAGATACATGTCACTAGAAACACTTAAAATGGAAGAATACATGCTAACCTTACCAGAGGAACAGAAAATAAAACTCTGCTTCAATACAATCTATCTTCTTTTAACCCTAAGTATACCTCTCTAACTCTGTCCATTAATATAAATCATATTGTGTATATACAGATAAGTAATTGACTATAACCTGACTGTACTAGGGGTATCATTCATTTTTAATGATGATGAAGATATAGTAGAATAAATGAAAGACAGAAAGAAGACTAATTGTTTCTGTAGTCTTGTTTTGGGCATCTTAATGCTCTGTATTCCCCTATAGGCAGTGAAAAACGAACTACTGAAAATCCCACCCAGATGTAACAGTAAGCCTACACATATCTGCAACAGCCATATGTCAACAGAGGGACCTCCCCAGGCATGCTGTCCTCTTAGACAGCACTAACTGGATTTGGAAGCATTTTCAGTTTAGGAAGTACAAAGAGTACAACAGTCACGAACACGTTTTTGACTTGAATTATTTATTCAACAAAGTGAAAAAAACACGGCTATTCTCTTTATGAAGATGAGCGGTATGTGATTGCTGTATTTCTTATAAAATGAACCTTGATCTCTATTAGACGTTAGTGTATCTCTTTTATTTATGTTTGTACTTGCAGAGCAGAATGTATATCAGATATATAACTTGAAAATACTTGATCTATATGTTTGAAAAGACAAAAAGGTATAAAAAATATACAAATATATCGTTTGTTCCAATTATGTCATTCTCCTAAAGTTTGACTCAATTAACTCAACAGTTAAATAACAGGAAACTGTTTTGATATAAAAAATGTGTTGTTTTACATAGTTCTCTGAGATTTGGTTTCATTCTTCTGCACTGTGACAATCAATGCTTGGTTAAATCAAAACGAAAAAAAAAATCTTGCTTGTTTCTGACGTCACCATCCAAGCATATTTGTGGGAGGACTCTAGCATGCAAAACGAGATGGCCACAGCATTTTTGACCATTGTATACTCACACCTGGAAATCCTACCATGACCTCAATACTAAAAAATAAAAGTGAATCTGAAGTAGCAGAACATGAAAATGGGTTACACCTTAAAGTAATTCCTTTAATACACAGTTTACTGAGATAGCTTTATAACTTGTCCAATTATTAAAAGCTGCTACAGTGAATTTGATGTTTGTAAAAATGCTAAAGGACTTATCATACATATCAACATACCACATGATGCACAAAACATCTTAATTACTTCATTTTTTTTTTTTACTGACCGAGACAGAGATTAGCATCACCAATGGCCTTGACTGCGACATCTGCACCCAAACCTCCTAAAAGACGTGGTATCTCACTCACATCAATGCCATCTTTCCCTGGTGGTCCTGCAGGTCCTGGCAGCCCGACTGGCCCTCGTGGGCTGGGTCTCTGGAACACAGTTACAAGGTGTATCCAGCATGAGAAGAAACACTCCACTGTGGAGTTTAATGCTTCACTACTAATGCTACACGATAAGAAAAATTACTCGCCAAAACAAGGCAGCGATACTATTACGTGGATAATACTTAAATAAAGAAAAAATAATTTAACGCCTCTAATATTGTTTTGGGCAAACCATTTTTTTCAATTCGAAACTTAGTAAAAATCAAAGATTTTACTACACAAAAATCATAAACTGGGTGAGCCTGGGCTTTCAGCACGCAGTAATCTGATTTAGGGACTTCTGCATGTAAAACGATTTTGTTTAAAGCAGATATTCCTCAAATCATAACTCATTTGAAACAAGTGTATAACATATAACAGTCATTGTCAGCAGACAGGTAATAAAAGAGAGGAAAACTAAATGCCTTTATAGAAATATCACCTGCCGGTTTAGGTTGTGGTCAAATGAAGTCTTGTTAACTACGCCATTCCCTAACCTGGTCTATGAACAAAGGTTACCATTGTGCGACGGGCGCTAATCTCAGTGCCGTGCAACTGCATTCCGCGGTTACACCTTTTCATGATTTTATTGATTTACCCGAAAATTAATAGAATAAAATTCCGCTGAATGAACAAAAATACTACATTTTGCCAGATATATTACAAATATTTAACATACAAGCAATTCTGAATGAAAAAAAGTCTGTCACAAGAACTCAAGTTGCGCAAATATGCAGAACTATTACAATTCCTTATATAGTTTTGATAAACTGGCATACAATGGATCGATCAATCAAATTATATTAAACACTATATTTCACCCAGGTCATGGATTAATCCCAGAGTAACTTAAATAACGTTATCTATTGAAAATTACAGAAAAGAAATCATAGCCCAAGTATTTCAATTAGTCTGTATCTGACCTCTGTACATCCATTTTAAAACACTTATTAACATGTAAATTCCTCAGGGTGAAGCCAGCCAGGGTGACAAACACATCACATAGCCGCACGACAAGGAAAGAAATATCTGATGTTTCAAATATTGAAATTTTGATGTTTGTT
Organism: Stomatorhinus ivindoensis; assembly: GCA_019775895.2. Taxonomy (NCBI): domain Eukaryota; kingdom Metazoa; phylum Chordata; class Actinopteri; order Osteoglossiformes; family Mormyridae; genus Stomatorhinus; species Stomatorhinus ivindoensis. The sequence goes on from JABFEB020000104.1 coordinate 6,958,863, forward strand.
TCGGCTTTTCGGCGATATTTCATGAAGTTATTCTCACGCCCTGTGCGTCAAAACTGCTGCTTTCGAATTCGATTCGTTTTACTGCGGAGTATTCGGCGCCTCTCACTTGATTCAAAGTCATCACTTACCTGGGCCAAGGTATATGTTAAAAGCTGGCCAAGGAAAAACAGCCAGAGAGCAGAGGACACAGCCATGGATGTCATCCTCTTCCGAGCTTCGGATTTATATTGTAAAAAGCGACGTTACCTTCCCTTATCGCTGAGTTAAGGCAGCGCACTGTGCGATCGCCCTGCAGCGCAGAGCTCTTGAGTGCCTTCACACTGAGCGCAGATAAACCCGGTCCTCCAGCAGAAGGGGCTGACCTCTATCCCACGCCGTCAAAAAGGGATGGCGAGGGAGGTAGGAGTAAGCGATGGACCGAAGGAAGGGGGGAGGGGAACAGGAACCCCAATTATCTGTTAACTAGGACAATCGGACTAGTTGAAGTGATATGACAGACTTCCAGGAGTACTTTGACAGCCTTTCCAGAATGCCAAAATATAACTCTGGATTTCAGCTTTGTAAGTGGAAAGGAATATTTAGAAAACTTTTTCAGCTAGGAGGCCTCGATGCTACGATGTGCATGTGAATAGGGGAATGGGCAACCAGCAAGTCTTTGCCTGCCGGTCCCCATCATCTATAGTTTCCATTAACTACTATACATACTAATTGCAAATCACGTTATAATCATGCATCGCGATTAATCGGGAAAGGAATTATTGCGAATTCCACGGCGTTTATACCAAATTCCGAGCAGTTTTAAGTCCACTTAAGAGACCTACATTACGTCCCAAAGCAGGCCATGGGACATACTTAAGACATAATTGTAATATACCAAAGAAAGCGGTGCACATTTTTCATGTTATGCCGAAATATTTAATAGAGAATTAACACGACATAGCCTACGTTGATTACGAAGAACATTCTGCTACAAGATAAATGTCATGAAACCAGCTTAGTTTTGGAATTAACACAGACAAACTGTTGTGCATTTTACTTTATTGTGTCACACTGAGAAAGCTTGGGTAGATTTCCAAATTCCAACAAAAACCTATGACTACCAAACTACCAAGTCTACTTAAGAACTACAAGCAAAAATTAACAAGACGTACAATACACTAACCAAAAACTACAGTGGAATGCGAATAGCAGAACAGGAGCACGATCCTTTAACTCAGTGACAATTCTCCCTGAGATTTTCAGAGAATTAGGGTTTCAACTTTTTGGCTATAATTATATTCCATAACCAATAGAGACATGCCAAGGAAAAACATACAATTGAAATAAAATATATTCAGAGGATTTTATCACAATAATTCTAATAATCATCCATGGCAGCAGATGAATCCAGTTTTAATGACCAAATGGGTTTATCATTTGAATACATTTTAACTTCAGAAATTTTACAATCAGAGTCAATCATTTGGTTAGCTGCAATGTACACAACTGTTAGGAAAACTGCATAACATTCCTTGAGTAAAGAAGGTGAAGTACAATCATATTTCCACCTATAATGTTTCATCTTCCATCAGATGCTTTATTCTGGAGTCCAAGGATGAAGTTCATTTAAAATTTGTATTGTCATACAAAATTTCATTTTTTCTCCAGTGCCAAAGAACAACAATCATCTATACAGAACAAGGTGACACTTGAAATGTCTTTTTTGGGGGGTTTCAAAAATGTCAAATGCACAAATCATGTTTACTTTTCATACACAGAATTCCAGGCTGAAAATGCAAAAAAAAACTGAAAACCACATTTTAAACAATCTGTGAGAACATTCAAACATGTGCTTTATTACATGTTTGTTTGTATTCAAAATTAATTTCAAGACAGGCAACCTACTGTCTAGACAGTTACCAAGGGAACTGCCGCAATGAAAAGGAAAAAAACAAGATCTGAATGATGACAATACTGAAGTGAGATTCAGGAAATGTTCCAGTGTTTACAAAGGACAACATTTTACCCATTTTACTTTCAATGCATCAAGGCCTGGAATACAATCAAGAAGTCTAATGATTTTTCATAACAGTTTAACCATTTCATTCTAGTCCAAGATCAATAATTCAGTAAGCCTGTCCCCATTGTGGACAATTCACAGCTTTTCCACCTCCATATCAGTACTTGCAACAGGCTCAACGTCCATTGGTTCTTCGCAGTTATGGCCGTTTGTTCCATTTGTCCATTGATTTCCAGCTATATTACCGTTTTCCTGGGGTGCTGTGACACTGCTCTGCATTGATGCGTTTGAACCATTGCATGCATCTTTGCTTGTCATGTCGGCCACGTCTGGCATTTCCCCATTACTGATCGTGAGGGACAGGTCACCAAAGTCGGTCCTGGGCTGCTTTTCAGCTCGCCTTTCTTCTATAGGAGGGGAAACACCTCCAGGTCCTTCCCTTGCCATTGTACAAGACTCTGTGCTTGGGGGGCACTCTTGGGACTCCTTGGGACCATTAACTGGGGATTCAGTTACCTTTGTCTCCAGTTCATTGTTGAGAAGCTCCTCCCCCATGCAACTGTTTGAGTCTTCAGCTGATTCTTCCTTTTTCTTCTTGGCTTGTTTTTCATGGGCGATTTCAGAATCAGTTGGATCTGGCACAAGTGCATGGGTACTATTAGATCTGCAGAGGCTCTCTTTTTCTTTATTTTCATCTTTGTTCTTTTCAAGGCTGGATTCAGTGCTGCTAGATTGATCCATCTCTTCTTGGTCTAAGACCTGCTGATCATCTGACATTTTTGTTGGTGGCTCAAGGTCAACTGAAGATCCCTCAAGTAGCTTGCTTGAGTCTGCTCTTGCTTCATCTGGATTTAGCTTCTGGGTCTCTGTTGGTTTGCTGGGTGACTTCTCCTTCCGAGCACTCACAGCTTCACCACCCTTGGCTAAGTTCCTTGAGCGTGCTTCCTCAGTTGTTGGGGTCTCTCGGTTGCTGGCTACCTCTGGTTTCTTCTCAGACTTCTTCTTAAGCCGTTTCTGGATCTTCCGAGGACACCAAACAAATTTGTCCTTGGGCTCATAGTGCTGAAACGCGTACTTGATAAGTGTCCGTCTTTCTTTCTTATCCCGGACTGCAAACAGAAAGTAGTCCAGCACACTACGCTTCACTGTGCTCAGGTTCTTCCTGACCAGCGTCTCTTCGAGGAAGAAACGTACTAGAGGGACCTGATAGTGCTCAAACCCCAGTTCCCCCAAGCTCTTTAGGATACGAGTGATGCGAAGGTTGTTGTGCATGTTTCTGTAAAAAAAAAAAAAAAAAAGGTGTTACAAGAACACATGCGATATGCACTTCATGTACTTCCTGGTCTTACTTTATAGTGGTGGCTTGATGGTTAGGGAAGCGCACTCGTAATTCAAAGATTGCAGGTACAAATCCCCAACGAGCAAGACACCCCTGAGCAAGGTACCGCGCCCAAGCACTGCTCCCTGGGCACCAAATTAGCTGCCCCCTGCTATATCCCTATGTCACATATGAGTAAAATGCAGAGGACACGTTTCGTTGTTGTGCACTGTGGTGTGTCGATGATGATCCCTGATTACCGAATTCTAAACTCAAAAAAAAAATACACATAGTGCTTTATAGATGTGAGGAGGAGCTACATGTATACAAGAAAAATACAAGACAAACTGTACTGATCTGCTGACACACTTGTGCAGGAAAGGGCATATTGTACAATACAGGAAATACTACCAGCAGCCAGCAACATAGAGGCACTCTGCTGCACCACAGCTACAATCGAAAGACAACGGAACTCAGACACTTACAGCCAGCACCACGGAAGAGCCCAATCCCCACTGACCGTTCAAGGTTTGCAAATCGCTCCCTCCAGTTATCGGCACGCTTGACCTCTCCAGTCTCCTTGTTATTTAGCTGTATGCCATAAAATCCCAGCATCAGTTCATAGGATTCCACGAGTCTCCGCTTTGCCTCTTCACTTTTTCTGAATTCCTGCAACAAACAACAATGACTCAGGTTGGCAGGACCCAATGCCATCGTCATGCTTCTGACAAGAGATTTTCTTGGCGGATTCCGATTTCTTTTTTGCTAGTGTGACCAGCCTATACCAATTTTTGCCGATTTTCTTTCCAAGAACTATAATTGACAGCATATACAAACAAAAATCAGTTTTTCTTCAAAGCAAAATTGTATTTTCATAATAAAAGAAATCGCTAAACTGCACAATTTCCCCCAACTGCACTATGTTACAGGATCGTCTCTTACTTAAGTCTCAAAATAGAAGTCCTCTGTGACTCTGCACACCCAACTTTATATGACATATTTTATCTTAAACAAAAAAGAGCAGGTTCCACAGATTCAAATAAAACAAATGTCAGTTACTTCTGCCATTTTTCAGTATGTTTAAATTGACCAGATAAGACTACCCTTTTCTCTTTTTTCACTCATCTTAAAATAAAAGCCATTTTAGGTTACAAACCTCCAAATAAAACTGAAGTGTACTCTACTCTTCCAAATAATAATAGGTGCAGGGTAGTAATATTAATTATAATTCTTACATCACTAGCTAGATTAAGATCAGGTTTTTTTCATACCTTCATACTGCACGAACATTACAGTGCAGAGGGTTAAAGTTTTGCTTAAAAAAAAAAACTTAGCTAGCTTTGCAATTGTAATGATTATTCCTTTTCAAGATTATCTAGAATGATGATAAATAATCAGATCAAAGTTTACCTGCGACGTTTTCCTGGTGGCTCCCCCACAGTTTACTTTGGCTCTACAGGTATTAAAAACTGCAAGCTTTGTGTCATCTTCGCTCACAATGACGAACTTCCACGCTAAGGACACGTTAGCACGCGCTGTGAGGCTATCGCCTGGGCTGCTATACGTATTGGCCGATTCTGGTTCCTGGCCAATCAATCGGCGGATCTCTAACGCTTACTTTAATGGGTCTCACCATTAACATACCTGGATCTCCTTTTTGGTAAGTTCACTGGCCATATAGTTCACCCCAGGTTCTCGTAGAGGAAACAACCTAACAGCATTGAATAAAGTTTTGAGTTAAATTTAAAGTGTTATTGTACAAGATCACACATTACAATTGTATAAAAAGCCAAAAAATACCACTGAATGTAGGAATGGACTCTCTCCAATCTTTTATAGTCTGTCTTCCATTCTTTGTGAAAAGCTTCTATTGAGACTTCTATGACGGAGTACAAAAACAAGTGAGATTTACACTTCTGAATACTAATGAATGAATGAATGAATGAAAAAAAGAACAGTATTTGCTCAGGAAGCTTACCATCAGGGGATGAAGTAACTTCATTTAGGTAAAATTTTAAATTACTCATTCTTTCCTCTTGGTTTTCTTCTTCCTGGATATTCTGTGGATAACAAGAAGGGATATGAGCCAATGAACATCATTCGTCCATTCCCACGTTTCCTTGGCCCAGTGAAGAGCAACACTCCCTTTTCAAAGACTCACTGGATATCCCCGCCTGTAGTTCTGCATGTCTTTTGCAGCACGCAGGTTTCTTGAAGATGGATTTGACCACTGCAAAAGAAATGAAAACATAATTAGAAATAATCAGCTTGAAGTACCAAGCCATCTTGCAATTGTCGTTTTATTAATTTAATAATCACCTTCCTTCAAGTGCCCTTATTTTGCTGCCTAGAAACAAAACTACATCTGTTAACTGACTACTGTGACATTTCTTTACTACTTGATTTCAGTGCTGACCTCCCACGGTCGGTTCTAAGTGGATGAAAATTAACTACAGCGCTTATCCTTACCAGCATTCCAGGTGTCTGGAATTCTCCATATAATCAAATTCTCTAAAAGTACCAACAAAGGGTATCTCAAACAGATTCAATTTACCCACTCTGATCATCACACCACAGCATTTAAAGATTAATTTTGTCATCCATCCGTCCAGAAAAACATGTGTATTTAGCTTTTGCAGGTCCTCATAATGTGTGTTTTCAATCACTAGTATAAAAAATGACTGCAAATTTTAAAAACTAAGACCGTGAGACACAAAATTAGCCTGTTGTGATATCTAAATCAGCTTAAATTAAATGTACCAGTGCACCTCGGTTAGTTTTAAATTTTATAATTAATATATCGAGCAAAGCATTTCTGCCATTAAAATGGGTTTTGGCCAATGAATTGGTTTGCATTGCATACTGCAGGTTACAATGCAGGTACTGCCGTTTTTGGTTGGGGTCCAAAATACATTTCATATTTACCGGAACCCTTTATTGCTACACATTTAAGATTACTTTTATATGGTAGGAGATGGAGAGCAGTTACGCAATATCAGGAAGTAGGTATAAAAAATACATAATGTGTTCGGTTATTGACTGCGCCAAAAACAGTACTTTAAACGACCTTAGACGAATGGACGAACGACACTGTTTGTTTGTACCTAAACTATGCATTCGGTACAGGACACAACGAGACTTATTCGCACAACCTCGCTTTCTGGCATTATGAAACTGAATTAATTCAGACAGCCATTTGTATAGGGTAGTAGTCTGGTCCGCGGATTTCAGTGTGGACAGCATGTGCTCCTTTACCGCAAGATCCTGGCCTGCCAGATAAATTGCGGGCCGCCATTCATTGCTTGATATTGAAGACAGACCCTTATAAAACGTAATCATTTTCGGCGGATCAAGGTTACTTGTCTGAAGGAGCTTGTAGGGAATTCAGTAGGAAGGAAAGGCGGCAGGTCCATTTATGGTAGCTTGGGACGTGACGGTCTTGCGACACTTATTTAATGCAGTAATAAGATAACGAACGAGGCAAAGTATTCCTAGGAAGGAATTTTAATCTGAAAATACTGCAGAAATGGATGCGTGTGATATACTAGATGAACGTGCCCGTCGGTTTCATTGACTGAGATCAGCGCTTCCGGTCGCGCGCCACATCGTTTATGTCATTGATAAAAATTAACAAAACGCTAACGAGCTAGCCGGCTAAAATAGGCAATGAGAAGCACCGCGTTTCACACGGCTCAATCAAAAGCCTGGCTTAAAACAAACACACCATCACTTCCAAGGTCATTTGGGCTTCTTTCCACATACTTTGCCCTCTTAACTGCGTAATTGTAGCTAGAATGCTAGCACTAGCTAACAATGATGTAAGCGCCGTGAAATCGCACGATAAGGAAGGGAAGGACCAGCGATCGAAACGTCCACTTAACGTTAATGAAAGCCAATATAACACACTGAGAGAAATACGTACAAAACCCCAGGATTTCTGCGTTTTATCCTGGCTGGATCTCCGCGTTAGGTTTTCCACCAGGTCGTCTCCATCGCTTTCTGTGTCCCAGGTAGAGTCGTATTCACAAACTAAATCGTCCTCCATAACTGACTGGAAATCGTCGATCCAGCATGAGGGTAGACTCTAGGTACAAAAGGCGAAACTCCAGGCGAGCCTTTGCGAGCTTTTGTTACGGATCGTACCGAACCATTAGGCCTCTCTGGCGCAGAACCCGACAGTGCCATTGCCTGACTGCAGGCATGGGTTCAACTGTTTCAAGGGGCCTGGGAACGAGCGGTCTGAGCTGCACATAACTGACGGGGACTCGAGTGCGTGCGTGCGCGCGCGCGCGTGCGTGCGTTGCGTTTTCTCATTCACACTATAAAGGAAAGTCACCGATGAGATTACTTTGCTGCTCTCATATACACGTTGGAAGGGAATTTTAATTTTTAGTATTAAGGTTTCTATTGGCAATAACATTACCCACTTTTGCCAGATGTGAATAATACTGATAAAGCCGTTGAATTTTCTACAAAACTACCTGTGATTTTTGTATCCCTGAACTTTATTTAACATATGGGGACTTGGACCGCAAAAGAAAAAAAAAGAAAGAATAAAACATGAGGACCTTGTAGCTATGATTAGGGATCTTTATTTTTAGGTGTCATGGAGTCTTTGATAACCTTACAGAACAGCCATTCTGGAGAAATGTCTTGTTTCTCCATTTTCAGACCTGCTATGGCCTGTTCATTATATTTCTGTAGCTTAATCTATAGCCTCCACGGAACATTCAAGTCCTTGCCATAATTGCCACACGACACCACATATTGCAAGAATCTGCTATAAGGTCACAGATAGTCATTTGAAATATAACATCTTTAAATTCGTATTCAAATAATTATTTTAATGCTTGCCAACTTACATGTTGTGTAATTCCAATAACTGTAAAAGTTTGCAGTAGGTGACTACTTTATTGAGTGTTTGTTAGATCTAGCTATTTTGTATATGTGACTAATAATATGAGTTGCATCAGTACATATAACAGTGATCTTGTTGCTGTTAAAATGTTGATAAAGGATTTGATAAACAACATTAAAGATTAAAGAAATGGACAATACTACTACACTACTGGGCACAGGACACAAATGGGACTACATTCGGGACTGGCTCTCAGTCCATCTCACATCACAAAAATCATGCATTAAGGGCAGTTTAGGAATACCTATATATCTAAGCCTCACATTTTTGGACTGTGAATTACAAACAAGACACATTTGATTATATTATGTTTTATGTTATGCATACATGAATTTTTAGCCTGCTTAAATAAGGAAGCGTTAAATAATAATTACAGATCAAATAAGAATCTTAAAGACAGGATGGACTAAGCAGTTAACTTCCTTATTAATGGAACAGAGCTTCATGATGAAATAGTATTATATTTTTCTTATTTTTCATTAAAAAAAATAACTGCACAAATATAACCATTTATTGACCTGGATATCTTTCTGTCTGTAATGTTCATTGGCAACTTTGTCACTGCAATAAATACAACAGCCAGAATGACAATGCCCCCAGTATGTTAAATTCCTAGCCTTGTTCCTCAAAGCATTCACTCACCTGCCACCTTGTTAGGAAGACTATTCAAATACTGGGTAGGATCCCCATTTGCTCTCAGGGGAAGTAGAAAGTTCAGGTACAGAGAATACAAATACAGACCAAGATTTTGTTTCAACCAACCAGTTGAGTACTGAATGTGAATGTGACAATACTACTGGATTCAGATCTGGTGACTGGGAGGCCATTAACGTACCCTGAAATCATTGTTATATTTTAGGACCCAGTTAAATATAAGTTGTGCTTTGTGACATGGTCCATTATACTGCTGGAAGTAGACATTAGAAGATGGGTAAATTCTGATCATAAAGGGATTCATATGGTCCGCAGCAATATTCATATATACTTAGTCAGTCTTAGGGGCCTGATGTGTGCCAAGGAAACATCTCTTACATCATAACTCCACCAGCAGCCTGAACTGTTGACACAAGGGAGGTTGGGTCTATGGAATCATGTTGTGTATGCTAAATTCTGACCATACCATCTGCATGTTGCAGCAGAATTTTAAATGCATCAGACCAGAATGTTTTTCTAGTCTTCAACTTCCCAATTTCGGTGATCCTGTTCCTAGTTGACAGGTGTGGAACCCAGTATAGTTTCTGCTGTTGTAGCCCATAATCCTAACGGTTTGACGTGTTGACCACCACTATGGTAAAGAGTGGTTATTTGGGTCACTATAGACTTCTCGTCAGTTTGAACTAATGTCCTCTGACCACTTTCATCATTTAGGTGTTTCCACCCACAAAACTACCATTCACTGGACATTTTTTATTTTTTCAACCATTCTGTGCAGCCTTGAGATCGTTGTGTGAAAATCCCAAGAGATCAGCAGTTTCTAAACTTCTCATCCCACTTCATCTGGCACCAACAACCATGTTATGGTCACATTCTGGTTTTTGATCTGACCATTACCTGAAGCTCCTCACCAGTTTTGGCATGATTTTATACATTAAGCAGTCGCTACAGGATTAGCTGATTAGATATTTATATTCACAAGCAAATGTGTATGTGTTCCTAATAAAGTGGACGGTGAGTGTACTTTCCTAGTGTGCTGCTAGGAATTCTCATCCATCATCTATAATGTTCACCCTTCATATGGTGGCAGTGACCTCTGAGTTTATCCGTAGTAGAGGGCACAAGGCAAGTGACGGCCAGGATGGGATGTCATTCCAACACACACTATGGTTAACGTCAAAGCACCAGTTCACAAGCTGGTTTTTGAATTGTGGGGAAACAACTGGGGAAACTGGATGTTCTTTATGCTTACTAAACATTTCCTTTGTTATTGACGTGGCTCATTATTTTTATTGTTACATGCCATATTAACAAATGAATATAGCCATGGAATGAATTAAGAGACAAGAGCACAATTATTTGATTTACTCATTTGTCAATGTATGGGTGTACTTCTGTGAATGTTATATACAGTCAGGCCCAAAAATATTTGGACAGTGACACAAGTTTTGTTATTTTAGCAGTCTACGAAAACATATTCAGGATACAATTATATAATCAATATGGGCTTAAAGTGCAGACTCTCAGCTGTAATTTTAGAGTATACACATCCAAATTGGAGCAAGGGTGTAGGAATTACAGCTCTTTAAGACGTAGCTGCCTCTTTTTCAAGGGACCAAAAGTAATTGGACAATTGACTCAGAAGGTTGCAAAAAAAAAAAAACGCGTTTGCATTTGGAAGCTGTTGCTGTGAACACACAACATGCGGTCAAAGAAGCTCTCAAAGGAGGTGAAACAGACTATCCTGAGGCTGAAAAAAAAGAAAAAATCCATCAGAGAGATAGCAGAAATG
>JABFEB020000104.1:6979567-7000093 GCA_019775895.2 Stomatorhinus ivindoensis
TCAAACGAATGAACGACAGGTGGTTTCCATCAGGGATTGAACACGAGGAGCGAGGGGGTGTGGCACACACGGGGCTCATACGGGCAGAGCATGACAGCATGGGCATAGCTAGTTTTTGCCTAGGCCCATCCAATCAAATTAGCTGTTTTTTCTGTCACAAATATGCAATTATTAGGTGCTTTCCCACGGCAGGAACCATTTTCCAGAACCAGGAACTTCTGTCGTGTTCCCACCACAGGAACTCAGTCTGACTGTAGTTCCTCAGAGGCCATTCCAGACCCCTTTTTCAATACCTACTTTGAACATGCGCTACGGGGGAGGCGCTTACAGCCAAGGCTTGCTGATTGGGCAACTGCAAGCACTAGCGCTAACTTGAAAGTGTCTGGGAAAAAATTGAGCAAATAGAATTAATTTTGTATGTCAGTTACATTTAATACATTATTGAATACCTTTTTGTTTGTTTTTCTACATTTCTGTGTTGGGAAATTTGATCGATAAGTGATATATAGGCCTACATTTGTCTAATGGTGAATCTTGCCAGCTCTTTATTATTTATGTTCTGTGGAAAATGAAGGATCGATCTACTACATAGATTTAATGATGAATTATAAAGATGTCACTTGTCCTAGAAACGAAATACAAATAAAAGGCTGTATCCAGTTTTGATCACAATCAATCCCCCCAATAAGATCTTACATTGTTTTAGTGTGGCAGTGTAGTTTCCTATGACATTACACATATGAAGTTTCACCTACGAGCTTTTTGTTTTACCCATGCTTATTTAGCATAAAGGTTACAATTCCAGTAGTGCGGTGGGAAAACGACGCACAAAAGTGGCCAGGAACTCCAGAATTTCGAGATGGCCCAGGAACTTGGAACCAGGACATAAGTCCCTGAACTTCAGTGTGAAATACATTGTTAGCTAATATTTTTAAATTATGGATTAATATGACTCCGGGAAGACATCAAAGGTAGGCCTAAAATTTTCTTTTTTGCAGTAGTCTGCAAAACTTTCAGAGTACAGCGATGGCTGTGGTAGTCAATAAAACCAGTTTACCACTGAAGCTCAATAAAATCATTGAAGATTAGAAATATCTTGTGTTGGAGTGAGAACTTTACAGTGTGGATGGACTATGGCTGAGCATTGCAGATGTATTATATAACACAGCTTGGGTTTGTTGCTTAATATTTTAAGCGGCCTGTGTGTGTAAAGCTGTTTTATTTGTCCTTACATCTGTTGTGAGGCGCTTATTCACACTCTGCTTATGGTGTCTTGTTGTAGCAATTGAACAGAGCGGATTGCTTTGGTTTTTATTTCTGTTGAGGGATGTGAGTACGATGATGTCACAACAGGCCGACACATAGCAGAGCACATTTGCAGTGAGGTGTAAATGTTGTGGTGCTATATTGGATTGTGTGCGCCACCCTCTTTCATTCTGGCCCACCTGCGATTTCAGGCCATGCCACTGCTAGGAAGCAGTTGGGGAGTTACATAAATGCAGAATCGCCCTTCGTCATTCGGTTACTCGAAGAAGCGAAGTTAATGTGTGACCACAGGACCGCTCTCGCTCAATATTGACAGAGTGCTAAAAAAAACCCCCAGATGAAAACGTTCAGCACCAAGGCTAGCAGCCCAGTCGGTGCCCGCTAGTGTGGCGTTGGATCTTTGGAATACTTTAACCTTTCATATTTCTGCGTCTAGGTGTTACGTCCTAGGTGTAAGCATATATATACTATACATTCTTAAGTATTATTTAGTAAAAGTTCCACAGTAAATGGGAAACTCTAGGTTTAAAACTTAAAAGGTGAAACTGTCATGAAGGCTATTAACTGCACGCAGTTGTCTTTTCTGTTGCTGAATCGGCTCTGTGAGGCAGCTGGAGATGGTTACACAATTCACAATAGTAAGAACTGCCTTCTGTAAGCCTGCAGATAAGACAAGTGGCCAGCAGATTTCTCTTGTCTGTATTAGCAGCTAAAAATGGCTTTGTATTTACTTATCTACCTATTATGGAAGGCTGTAGCTTCCAATTCGCACTCTCAAAGTGTGATGTTCTGGTGCTCTGTAGACCTGCTTTCTTTTCCTGTATTATTAAATTAATGTACCAACGAAAGAGTTAAAGAATTTTAGATATAAATCATTTGGTGCTTACCTGGAACTTCACTATGGGGTTTGAGTAACGTGCCATTAATTAATGAAACGTTGAAAGCTTGACATTTACATTGTATCGGTGAAAAATTAGCGAAAAAGCCTACAAAATAACCGCATAAAGACCTGCTTTCATCGTTGGGGTTCCCGATTATTTATTGATATGCACATACGTACATGTAGCCTATTTGTATGTATATGCCTATCTGACTCCTAAAATACCTCAAAGCTTATTATGAGATAATACAACATAAACATATTATATCATCGGAATAATAAACTACATAAAACATAAATTCGTTTACTTTAGTATATTTAATTTGTTACACCGCATGTATTAACAGCTATGTGTCGCTTTATTTATTTTAAACATTTGTATATGAAAGTGGCATTTTTAAGAATCGATTCGTCTCCATTTACCTTCTCAAGCTGAATTCCCAGCCTGTCTCAGTTTTACAGTTTAACACGTCGCTGATGTAGCAAATTGCGCCACCTGTTTCCACCCAACTCCTCTCCAGTCCCGTTCCAGTCTGCCTTATGCTGCGATGAAGAAGCAGAACGTACGCACCGTCTCTCTGATCCTCTGCACGTTCTCCTACCTTCTAGTGGGCGCCGTTGTCTTTGATGCACTGGAATCCGAATCCGAGAGCTCCATGAAAAAAATTCTGGAACAGAAGCGCAACGATATGAAGAAGAAATATCGCTTTTCTGAAGTCGACTGCAAAGAGATAGAGCGGGTAGTCCTGCAAGCGGAATCACATCGGGCCGGCAGGCAGTGGAAATTCGCGGGATCGTTTTATTTTGCTATAACCGTCATTACTACAATAGGTAAGTTTCGCTTTTCACTTTTTGTTCTTCTGAAGGGACTTCTCGTTAGATATTTGAGTATTTGGATTTAAACGGTATAATTTATTGCATTTTTTTCTCAATAAAGCCATGCTATTCGAATAATATAATTAATTAAAAGAAGTCCTATAGAAATTTCAAATACCAGTACTTAATACTTGATTAATACATGAAAAATGTATCCTGCATACATGTGCTTAAAAATGAAGAAGTGATATGTAGATCAGCAGGTTAGGGTTGTGTCACCCTGTCCAGAACGTTGTTGGTTTAAATCCTGTGGCTGGCTGTGCATTCGTATCACCATCGGGCCCTTGAGGAAAGCCCTAACCCCCAATTGCTCCATAGATGCAGGCAGATCCTACTCTCTGATCTTCATTTGTATGTCGCACTGGACAAAAGTCATAAATAAATAGATGTTCATCAGTCACCCCAACGTTGCCTGTTGTGTGCCTCTGCAGGTTATGGACATTCTGCTCCTGGTACAGATGCAGGAAAATTGTTCTGTATGTTCTATGCAGTTCTAGGCATCCCTTTGACACTTGTGATGTTCCAGAGTCTTGGTGAGAGAATGAACACCTTCGTACATTTCCTGCTAAAGAAAGTTAAGGAGTGCATGCACATGAGAAAGACTGAGGTCTCCATGGAAAACATGGTCTTGGTGGGCTTCTTGTTCTGCATTGGAACCTTGTGCATCGGGGCTGCCGCCTTTTCCCACTTTGAAGGATGGACGTTCTTCCATGCATATTACTTCTGCTTCATCACACTCACCACCATTGGTTTTGGAGACTTAGTGGCCCTTCAGAAGAAGGAGGACCTCCAAGAGAAGACTCCATATGTGGCCTTCAGCTTCATGTACATTCTGGTGGGGCTGACAGTCATCGGGGCTTTCCTTAACCTCGTGGTCTTGCGCTTCCTCACCCTGAACAAGGAGGATGAGAGGCGCGATGCGGAGGAGCAGGCTTCCCTGAGGAGACAGAAGGATATGATCACTCTGACCTTGGGGGAGGATGGTCATAGCAGGAGCTCCCTCTTTCTGCCAATGGAGAAGGGCACCAGCCACACTAACTTGATCCCATCAATGGCTGAGGAGCAGGAGGTCTCCCCAGGGCCACGTCCCTCCAAGCCTGAGTCCCGCATGAGGTCATTCTGCTCCTGCATGTGCTACCAACTGGGTTCCTGTGACAGCGCCCCTCCTGTGCACCGCAAGCATATGGGCTGCCATACCAACTCTGTCTACTACAACTCCATCTCCTACAGTATTGAGGGAGGCCTTTGCAGCACCAAAGACAGCACTGCTCTGTCTTCCGCAGTAAGAACCATGAATCCTGAACTCCTACATTTCAGGGACTTTCCTTTTGCACGAAGGAAGTCAGTTTAATTTGTTCACATACATGTACACGTACAAATCAGATACTGTATTTTTCTATATAACAGCAATGTTTGGTCTGAGAACATTATGTACAAAATGATGTAGCACTATTTACACAGGTTTACAATGATTGACAACAGTACAGTTATTGGCAAAAACCAATGCTCTTTTACTGCTCAGAGGCATTGTCAAAGTTCTTGTAAATGTCAATGAAATTATATTATTTTCATTATTATTAATAATTGCTGACTTGGTTGCTCCTTTGATCAGGTGGTGAACTAATGCTTGCTTCTTGGCACAGTCACATGAGAGATTAAGCTAATTTTATATTATCATAATACCTTGCAATTATCCTGAAGCCAAGAATTGAAACTCTTGAGTGTGGTCATGTAAACTGTGCGATATTCCACAACCTTGGCGAAATTTTTGCTTCAATCAAAGTTCAATTGATGGATGATATACAAGTTATTATTTTTAAATGATGCTTTTGTACCATTTTGCTACAGTGATTAATTTAGCCTCAGACACTAACGTGAAAAATGACATGAAAGCATGTCATTTTTGTCCCCCAACCAACATTAATATAATTTAGTTCTCAATTTTTAGGGTTCCTGTCACTCATGAGCCTTGGAATCATCCTTTGCAATGCCTCTGTCTGAGTGCAGTGAAAACATTGTTTATTTGGCATTAAATTTACAAAGTGCCCCATTCACTATAATCATGTTTTTACCTCATGCATTTTAAACCCAAGAGCAACTACCAAGTGTAAACGGGCACTGCTAGTAGAGTAATAATAGATACCGGCAATAAAATTTCAAAGCTTGCATATTTAAATGTTATGTCAGAAACAAGGTTTGTAAGGCAGGTGAACCTGCAGTTCTATGTCCATAATGTGGATTTCAAGGATATATACCACTAAGTGTCTGTAGATACATAGCAATAAAATATAAAATAATAAAGTTGCCCAGCTCTGGTCCTTGCGGAGCTTTTACAAAATATAGTTTACTGAGCACTTTACTGACAGCCATGACAAAGGTCATGAGTCTTTCCATACAGATAATTACTTAAATAAGGCAATAGAAGCTGTAAAAGACACACTATCCAGCAGGCATTAAACATTGGGATGTGCAGTACTGGTATGAATTATAAGTACCAGGTCTAAAAATATAAGTATAAGGTCTAAAAAAATAAAACAGACTATATGTAAATATTAAATTTTAAAATGTTAGCAGCTGCATCTAGTTGTATGGTAAGGAATACAGTATCACTGGCAGCTTGAACTGGTGTCTGTACTTTTTAATTAAACAAGATCTTGCGTCACTAACTCTGCAACCTATTAAACCATAGTTCATTCAAAATATAAAGAACAACTTTTTACATTTTACATTTATGTTTTTTGGTGCATGTTAGGAATGAGATCATATTTTTAATCCATGCCTTTATAATGTACCTTAAAAAGACAGACTCTATTTCAGCAGTTGTATAATTTAAAAGTTCTTTCTACACATTCCAGATGTCTTAATTCATGAAGCCTTATTTGCCATTATTTAGATTCATTCAGTTTCTTTAAAAATAACTGTAATAACAATTTGTATTTTTTTATCTTTGTTATGCAGAGTCATTTTCAGCTCAGTTAATTGATTAAAAGCTTAGGAGTTGTTACAAGAATTCTCATTATTCATTTAAAAGTTTCAGTTAGGCATAGAGAACATTCTGGACCAATAAAACTGCATTCATGTTTACATTTGCAGCGAGAACCTTGAAGGTCACTGTTTCCTTATATGTATGTTATAATATGCAGAATGCAGCACAAATTATAAATTATTGTTGGATATTTATATAGTGAATGGTTTGTCCTTATCTTTCAACGTAAACCATTTTTATGGTATATGTAAGTTGGTTGTAACTGTGCAGCACAAAAATCCAAAAAATCCAAAACTTTGTAATGTAGCATTTTCATTTTTTAGCCCTCAGCTTTTGCTGTTGTTTTTTTGAGTAAACTAAAATGTGCGGGTCTTAAATATATATATACCTTGTTTTAGTTTGTTTTAAAGATGGCAGAGCGCAGGTGGGTATTTCCCGTACGTCGCTTAAATCATTCGAGATCAGATGCCACATTTTGGACGAGTTAATGCTGGTGAAACTCATCTGGGATAAGTGGGTTTTTCAAAGGCAGCTGTGTAGTAGATGATTGCGCGTGTCCGTGCTGTTTAAAAAGCCCATTTATATCGAGTCCAGAAACCTTGATCGGCAAGTCTTTCGTTGGCTTCCAGAAAACGTCAAAAACCAGGCTGCAATTGTTCATGCAATTCGAGCAGGACCTTTTATTAGAAGGTATGATGACATCAAAGATTTAATATGTACTAAAGGAAACACATCAAAAGTGGCCCAAACCAGAGCAAAACATGTCCGACAAGTTAAATGTGTAAGTAGTTTTTAGTTATTGTATTTATCACTTGAATATAGTGTTATGTTTCCAATGTTTCTTTATTATTTTGTCATAATTACAGATCAAATACAAGCACAATCATGCAGGACATGGGAACAAGTTAAAGTGAAGTACAAAAATATACTTCAAACTGGTAAACATGACATTTCATTCATATGTGTGGGTGTGTGTGTGAGTTAATTTTATGTATATGAAATGTAGGAAATGGTTAACATTTATAAAACATTCCTTTTGAAGCTAGTAAGAAGAAGGCAGACAAAACCTTTGGAAATTTTTGGTAGTGAGAATATTAGTGTGATTTTTAAATTGTTTATAGAACTGTAATTTTATAGTGTATACATTGCATTACCTTCAATGACATAAAACGCCTCTTTAATTGCCTGGACTCACACTGGTCTGGGAAAAACACTGAAAACCCCAAGTAAATATTTCAGGCCCAAACAGACTTTGCAAATTGTCTGGCAAACTGTACTCTTTGATATATTTTCCTCATCGCCTACAGTATACAAAAAAGTGCCGCTTGTAAATATCTCAAGGCGATGCACATTGTTTGTGTGGCTGTGAGAGCTCGACTTTGCCTATTTAGACTTCTACTATACGGAGCTAATAAATCTTCAAGATATAATATTCCATCTCGGCTGAAGTCGTATCTTTCGAAAAGAATATCATCCGGCAACAATAAAGGATCATGCCAATCCTCTCAATTTGAAATTCCCTTCTTATTATTTGTGCACCGATTTCAATTGGCCGCTCATCCATGAGCGGTGAGGCCACGACTGAACAGATTTCCATGCACGGACACTGATAAAGTGTATAAGCTAACCCTTGTTTACACAGAACAAACCTGCTCTGAGTAGGTTTTGGATGTGCTGCTATGACAACACATCCAGCAAGAGTTTCGAAACACCGACAGATCCAGGACCATGCCAAATCGTCAACAATTACATCCGGCTAAAGGAGTAATCCACGTACGAAAAACAACCCCCAGGTGTGCTGATGCCGATTATTCAGTGCAAGACTACCGTGATTTTAATCACTTTTTAAACACTTTTTTTGGACTGTATTTTTTCCTTTAATTTAAAGCTTTTCGCAGATTAATTTCAGAAAGCTCTGCACAATTTTCCTTACAGTGGGTGGTGAGGCTCAAATTTAGCATCTTGTGCATCTTTTATTTTAAAACCCATTTTTCTGCATTTTTGTCATGGAATCAATAATAGTGGACAGTGCAACCATGGAAAGTTCATTCACTATCATATCACTAAAATAGTAAAGTACATGCTTGTAAACATACCAATCCATTATTTAAACAATAGAATAAGACTTCTGCCATGTATTTAGGGTTACTTATAAAATGAAAGATATTATTAAATGATTTGATCTGTTTAGTCTTACGTTTCTTAAACATTGATCTTGATTTGGGACACTTTGCATTGCGGTTAAACATTTTTACTTGATATGTAGGGTTGGGTGACATGGCGAAAAATGTCACCATGATAAAAATTTTTCATGTCTGTCAACATCAATAATTCTCACGATAGATATCAAATAATTTTTTCTGAAATTTTAAGGAAGCAGGTGGTTAATTGTGGTTTTAAGCTATTCTTTATTGTTAGAACGTGACAAACACTTGCCAAACAGCATTTCATATTTCAAAGATCAGAGGTAGAAGAAAACAGGTTATTTTAATCAGCCCCAACAAACATCACCACTTGGATTATTACTGGGTGGATATCTTGTGGACTAAATTTCACTGTGGACTTTTGGATTTTGCGGGATGGGTTGCTTTGGACTTACCTGCTCTCCCTGCGAGTTATCCTGTTGTTCTGTCTGTTGTCTTTTGTCTGTCTGCCTGGCCTATTGCATGCTAATATTTGTTCAGTAAATCTCCCAGTTTGTGTCCTTACGTTTGTGTCTGCACTTGTGCTCTATTGTCGATCCTGACAAGCAGTCACGGAGAACGTGACATCATTCCATTGTGATGCAAAATGTGTCGGCTCTTAGATTACATCCAACTTGCCTGGAGCTTTTGTTGCATTGACATCAAGGAAAATTATATCACAATTATTATCATTAGTTTTATCACCCAGCCCTACTGATAAGTATCTTTCTCCGCCTGGACTTGAACTGCAAACTTTCAGTCCTTTCCCACATCCAGATCCATCCATGTTCCAATCACTGATGCAGTACAGTGTTACAGAAAACCTGAATTTTATTCTAGGTAGCCTGTTGTCATGGGATACCACGGATGGGGTGCCAGTCCATCACAGGGGATGCACTCACACTGTATGCATATTTAGAGACGCCAGAGAGTCTAACTTGACATTTTTGGATTGCAGGGGAATCCTGCAGCAGGGCTGCCAGCTCTCATGTATCAGGCGTGACACTCACACTTTCAGACATTCACGATCATGCAAGAAGTCTTACTGCAAGTTTATATCGCATTATAATATTATTCATTATATACCTAAAATGAGCTAAATTAAAAACATCGGGGTAGTTTGCAATCCCTACAGAGTATTTTCAAGGCAATAAAACTGTTACATACATGTATATTGAAAATCTCTTGCCAGCCTGCTGACCCAAGTCGGCAACCCTGTTGTACAACATGGGGAACGCGCAAACTCCACACACAGAACATAAAATTCCAAGCACTTATCATGCACTGGTCACAGAGGGGCCTGCAGATTGTCTCAGGCTGCATAAAGTGCCAAGCAGAAGTACAGCATAGACATGATGTCGATCTACCGCAAGGCAGACACATACTGCACGCAATTTCTTGGTCCTAGGTAGTCTGAAAGCTTGTCTTCGGACTGTAGTTGGAAACCTGGAAAATCCAAAGGAAACCCATGATGAACTGACTTTTAATAATTCAAGCATGTTCTGTATAACAATTATTCATACATATGATGCTAAAAATAAAATGAAAGGTTTGCAAAGATGTCAATGAACGATCAACATATATCTTGGCTTTGCGTTTTTTTAATGCTGCTGAATGATTTGGAGATACATGAGTTAATGATAATTGTCTTGCAGTAGAGATGTGACTGTAACTAATTAGTAATGGCATTGTACAACAATCAGTAGCTGAAATTTGGAACATTGCAAGAGAATATTTGGTAGTAGGTTCTGTCCTGAAAGCAGACGCATGTGACCTGTATATTTTTACTGTGTTGCTGTACTTATTATACATAATGAAATAATCTTGTACCTGTTTTTTAAAAACAACAGCCTGTAATTTTCTGCTTTGCCTGTGTTTTTATTCCGAAATTCTTAAGTTCGCCGCCTTTAAACATGCATTATGGCTGCTTTTTATGAGCTAACGATACTTAATGTTTAAACTATTTGGATTTTTGGACCAGTGATATAAAATAATTCATTTGCTTATTTGAAAATATAAAAACATAATGAAAAACACTGATGTAATCCACTCCACTCCTAATTGCTTCTCCGTGAGGTCACCTGACTGTACTAAACATCGCATCCACTGTTAACCATGCATAAGCAGCAGGCGAAACCCGTTTCCTTGGAAACGCTCTTTAAAGGAAATCCTGTGTTAAATGACACATGGTGATATAGAAGAAGAGAGATTTTTCAAATTATCTCACGTTTATTTAAGTCAGTTACATGGATGTCTGTGTTGGCCATTGTCAGCGGAAATGATAAAGCTTTTTTTGTTTCAGTAAATTAATCATACTGTTGATTTCTTATATATCTTTATGTATGACATATCAATGATATTTTATTACTTAAATTACTCCTCTCCCAATGACAAATAAGAAACAATGCCAAAAGTAAAATTACAAGTCATGTTTAGACCGTTACATAATATACCGCATTAAAAGAATCCAGCAAGAGCCCTGTCCGCCAGTGCGGTGATCATGCATTTCTGTGGCCACAGAGACCTCTAGTGGACAATATAATCACATGGCGCTTGTATCACAAAGACTGCAAACTCCTGTTTTGGCATCTTGGTCTTGAAAGAAAAAATCCCATGCAGAGTTCGACCCAGTGAAAAGATATAATTTATTTGTAATCAGCATTTTCCCATATGTTAAAAATTAAAAACCACAGTGCATTAAAACTCCATCGAGAATATATTCAGTCACTCTGCATTTCAATATCAGCTCAGGTCAGCTCAGGTTGAGGAGCACGTAGCCACACCCACCGCATGGCGAAACTCCTCGTGATGCCGACTCCCCAGGCAGTCACATGGTCCAGTCCCACCCTCCTTAAATGGCCATCCATCTGCCGCAGCCAGGTGTTACATGAGCGTCCCCTTGGCCTGGTCCAGCCGCTCGGCTCCTCAGCAGTGAGTAGGATCACCCTCAGGGAAACGTGCCACATGGCCATAGCGCTGTAAGTGACGCTCCCTCACAATGCAGGTAATGTGCCTCATTCGTGACTCCTCTAGCAACCGCTCATTCGATACAAAATCAAACCAGCGGTACCCAAGGATTCATTTCTGTATACATGTATGAGCACATTTTTAACAAAACCTTAAGAGTTAATCTATTGTTCCGCTAATACCTTCGAAAACTGAGCCAAGATGCAAGGTACTGCCCATTAAAAATCTAATTAAATTTTACTGTTGATTGTCATTCCTTGCATGTGGTCTTTCAAATTTTCTTCACTTTTACTATCTAAGCCTTTCTCAGAGCAGTGCCTTTTATTAAGCGATGTAGCAGAATATATGAAACGGAATAAGTAAAAATGCAGTTTTTCAGCTGTCTGGACGGTGTCATGCTATTCAAAGTTTTTTTTGTGTGTGTTTTCTTAACCTAAATTAAAATTTAGCAGAGCTAGAAACCCTACCACAAATGCCTGATCACATAACCAGCTAAGGAGGTGGCTGACCTCAGTGTTTCAGAAAGTAATGTGTTAGTAATTGTTTTACCCAACTGACTGACTTAATTTATAACCTCTCTTCAGACTAAACACCCTCCAGATTCTACTGATCTGCCTAGTGCACTCACCAATGGTGTGTTTAAACCTCACCCCCATAATTAGCCAATTGCACATCCTACACTACAGTAGAACCAGCACTAAACAGGCTAGATATATCAAACAAAACTAGTGGTCAACCAAATAAGTGCATCAAATAACATTCAGAGTTCTCCCAGCATGCTTTTCTTCTTCCTTGGAATTTGCAGACAATACACTCAGAGTCACTACAATTTTATTATACTCAAATCTGGGGAAGGTGGGACCCAGCAACTGCTCCATACGGTCCCCTGGTTGAAAACCAGCCCTCTATAAGTAGACTTAAACATTGATTTGACGCATTCACTGTTTTTAATCACTAGTATGTGCACACTTACGTCAGAAGGGGGCAGCATTGCTTTTAAATTCTAAGAAAAGGTCACGATCCAGCCCTTGTCAGATTAAACTTCGTAATGTGAGAAGAACTTGAGAAATGTATGAGGGACACTTGCTCTAGTTGACTAACGGTAAGAGAGAAACCTCCTTTCGCCATTATCAATGACTTTCTGTTTTAAGGTGTTTGTTTAATCATCGGGCTCATGAACCTTATGACTCATGCAGCCTTTTACTGAAACAGAGATGGAGGTAGAATCCTAACGGCAGAGAGGGCAGTGTTTTCAGTACATTCTTGCATCGATGCAGACAATGTTTTATGCATAAAATATTTTTCGAAAGCACAGGCAGAATACTTGGCTATCCACATCTTAAATTACACATTAGGCAAACACTGTAAATTTAAAAGTTTCAGTCAGTTGAAGTGAAATATCTATATAAGCACCTTTCTTGGTTGTCTTTGTCTCGGATTCAATACATCCACACGCCGCTGCTTTATGAAGGATGGCCGTGAATTTTTTTTCACTGATGTTTATCGATGATTTATGAATTTATGAAGTTAGACGAATGTCAAATTTCTTATAGCCATTCGTTTTCCTTTGAAGCACAGCCAAACGTTTTGGGTTAACGGGCATTACTGATAACATCATTTGTTGATGGGTAGTCTTGTATTAACATATTAGCAGCAAGACGCAGTTCGGTGACTTATTGAGTGACATAGTAGCCTCAAAAAGGTTGGTGATGTCAGCGATGAAGGTCTGCACGTCATCTCTATTGGGGGGGGTCAACCCTACTATTTCTCTTGTGCTACTTGGCATACGGTCCATGATTTGGCTCAGGATAACTCAATGGATGGATGGATGTATGGATGAGTAAAACTGTAGAAACATCCTTCACCACCACTGTTTAACTTCAATTAAAGTTTATGATACTGGTAACACTTTTTTTATATACAGAGGGTTAACAGAGTATTTGTAACATTTCAACCGCTAAGTTGACATTCAACAACTCAGCTGTCTGTAGATGTTTTACAGAATATACAGTATATAGAGTATTCGTAACAATTCATGAATATACCTGTATAATCTTAGAATAATGTAATTGAATTTGACTACTTACGCACCCAATTATACAATGTGAATTGTTGAATCTTAACTAATAAGTTGTTGTAATGTTACAGATTCTCGGTATATCCTCTGTAGATGGACTGTCCTGATAAAGTGATACCATGATACTGACCATACAACAGCCAAAAGCACTTTCCAGCAGAAGAGATGTAGCAAAATTTCAGGTATTCAGAGTTAAAAAAGGGCTTTAATCTCAAATAGAAATATGTCTGTAACACATTTAAAATACAGTTAACTGTAACTGTTCAAATGTCACAGCAGTTTGTAATAACTAGAGGAGAAGTCATGGGAATCTTTACAAATAAAAAATTATTTTTTTCTGTGTTTGGGGACCGTAATTTAACAAAATGGCAGGTACAAAGTGCCTCCCGTTGGTAAATATTGCATTTGCGTAGACCTGACAGCTTAACATTTTTTTATTATTTAAAAAAATATATAATTTCCATTTTCTTCAGGCTATAGTCAGCTCTTCTGACATCTCTTTACTAGACAAAGTAGAACCCAAAATCACACAGACTTGTCTGACTGGGCACTGGGTGATGCATGATCCCCGGTGGTGGGGATCTTCTCTGAATACCCCAGTTTATTCCTATGGTTGAAAAACATGTGATTTTGATTACCTGATTTCCCAAAATTGCCCATACAGTTTGTAGTCTTCCTGGGGTTTGCGAAGGACTGATGTCTTGTCTCACATCATGTTCCTTGTTTTCTAGCTGTAGAATAGGCTCTAGGCTTCACCTTAACCTTGTACTACGCAAGTGGTATGGAGAATGAATGTACAAATAAAGAAACTCAATAACCACTTCCAAGGTTCTTGTTTTTGCAGCAAATCTGTTTTTATGGAAATCATGTTGTGGAAAATGTTGTTTTGTGTGTGTGTGCATGTGTGTATGTGTGTGTGTTTTGCTAGAAACATTAAATCCTGTTTGGACAGATTGCACAGTCTAGAAACATCTATTTAAGTTAGCAATCATAAAGTTCTTATTCAGTATTGAGAGTAGACATGAATAGTTTAATTCCACATATAGACCTGCAAGGTTTTTCAACCGCCTGTGATTTGCTGCGATGCTATCAAAATGACTGCCTTTAATTACATTTAAAAATTATTTTCTTCCAAAAAATGCATGCATATAGAATGCCTTTCCTTGTGTTTACTTAAAGCTTATTTTCATTCTGATCACTGTTTATTTGTTGGGGGGTGGAAACGTGTGTGTGTGTGTGTGTGTGTAGTTTTTATGCTGTCTGGGGGCAGCTTGCCTTTGAGGTGGTTGAGAGAGTTCTAAGGTTATATACACAGGTGGGAATTCATGGTTGAAAAGTGTTTGTGACAGAACTTGCTTAAATCAATAACTCATCACTGGCTGATTATTAAAGACTAATTAGCACAAAAATTCGAAAAATCATGTGTTCTTGCCATTACATATGATGAGAGACAGTATATATATATATATATATATATATATATATATAATTTTTACTCATTAAAAATGTCAGATTGTTGGCTTTCACTGAATATTTCACCTACTTCATAATGCCCTGATATCAGACTGGCATAAATTAGTCACAAAATTCTAACAGTCCTTCTGGATGTAAAAATAACACACATTGATAGTTTATTAAAAGTAGGAATTTCTCAGTGTTGTGTATAGTGGTGATTTGTTTGCATAGTAAACACTTACGGTCATGCCGTACTGGCCAATCCGTCTCCCCACCCTCCACATCTCAGTGCTGTATTCGTTGTGCTGTGCCAGTACCGAACGGATGGATGAACACGTTTATGCATTTATGCATGAATGAATTTGTTTTTCTGTTTACTCCTTGCAATTTTTCTGTCTGGCAGCTGCATAACAAACACTTCCTGCACTCGTCTTGCATCCTAATGCGCATTTATTGGCTTAATTTCTACCTTGTTTTCCATTGGGGGGGGGGTGCCTTAAGTTCTGTCCTTTGCATTGTCATGTCAGTGTGAACTCACTGTACCTGACTAAACATGAGAGTTACTCTGCGCTTTGGAAGAGGTGAAAAACAATGAACCCCAATTTAAAAGAACTTAAGTGTACAAAAGATTCTTATAGATATATCTTCATATCACACTTCCATCGTGCTTGAATACATTTAGTTTTTGTACAGTTATAATGATTAGGCTATTTAATGTAATCTTCTTGCATTAAGGAGAGAAAGAAAGCTGCAGTCACTTCTCATTTTCAAGGTAAGTTTATGACTTTGAGAAAATCTGTAACAAAAAATGAGATATTGCAGACAAAATAAAATTGGTAATAACGCATTTTCTGGTAATTTGTGTTACAGTATATTTAGTATATGTTGTATTACAGTGTAGTTAATATATGCTTTTATGTGGTTATGAGTTATGTTGTTAGTTATGAGTTTATACAAATATTATTGAAATTGCATAGAAATACGGTGACCTGCTTTAATTTAAATATTTGAAATTAACTTCATTATTTATCCTTATAACATGGGAAGAGGAAAATGTTACTTTTCTTGCATTATTATTTTGATTATTGATCCAGTTTGGTATATTATCATAAACCCTGCACAAATTAGTTCTTATTATGCATTTTATACATACATTTCTTAAAATATAAAATGTTCACTGATTTAAGTAAATGAAGTGCCATGATATTCATTCATGTAAAAGTAATTGATGTAAATTAAGTTGTTTTTAAGTGGAATTAATATTCTTTGTTTTCCTTAAAGGAACTTGGCTCGGGGGTTAAGGTAACTGAAATTATAAATGTGTCAGTTATAAATGTGTCCCAACCATTTCTCATCTCCTATCGCAATAGGCTACTGTACCTGTATTTGTTTACCTCATCCAGATACTCCAGCCAACATCTGCGCACTTGTCCCAGCCTGGGTGATGGGTTGGGGGGGGAGGGATGCTTGGAGTTTATCCCAGGCAGCATAAGGCTTACAGGGGACACATGCATGCATACACCCAGAAAAACATTAAGGCCAATTTAAGCCTAACTGCAAGTTTTTAAATCGCAAAGAAACCTGCTTGACGTGTGAAAAACATGCAAATATGCAACTTAACCTCATATGATAGACACCATGCTGCCCTACACAAGCAGTGGGAAGTTAAATGGACGGAAAATGTTGATAAACAAAGAATAAATGATTTAAGCTGCATCCATACCACATGGCATGTTTGGGCAGTGATGTTGCCAGTGGTCTCTTTCTCTGTTTTCTTTCCTTCGTTTTTCTTATTCTGTGCTGCAGAGCAGACATGTGGGGCAGTGTCCCCCCCAGGCTCTGTGCGGCTCTGTGTGTGAGGTAGTTTCTTTCCATTATTTAGGCGATAAGTTCGATCAAAGTGCTGCAGGTTGCTCCTGCCGGTCTGTTTTGGCCTCAGCAGCTTGTTCAGCGCTTATTCCGTGTGGGGGCTGCTTTGTAAGCTGTGCCTGATGCACCAAGGCCTCCATACCAGTCTGAGGGAGGGTGCAGAACCACTAAAATGAAAGGTGTGAGTTTGGAGGGGGGGTGGGGGGAAGCAGGGTTAGGATTAAAGTGCCACCTCCCAGGATGAGCACGTCCAGAGCCCTACAAAATGACCTCCAGCAGGCCACTGGTGTGAATATCTCTGACCAAACAATCAGAAACAGACGTCACGAGGGTGGCCGAAGGGCCCGATGTTTTTTCCTTTACTGATTTGGCCTGCGCAGTTATCATTTATTTCCTGATCAGCACAGCCACTTCGCCATGTCCTCAGTATGATGGATTTCCCTCTTTTTAATCGACGGCTTCCTCAAAGCTCGATTCGCCCAACATATGAAGAAGTGTCATGTGTAAAACTGGCCTCAATTTCACCTGCCTGAAATTTTTGTTATCCATCCATCTTCTAAGCACCCACCCTAGTAAGGGTCACCTGGAGCCGATTCCAGGCAACGCAAGACACAAGACTGAGAATCTGCCTGGAGGGACACTAGTCCACTAGTCCACCACAGGCTCGCCGGCTATTGTCAATTTAGACATGTTAATTAGCTTAACAGCAAGTCTTTGCATGGCTGGAGGACAGTAGAGAAGAACATGCTTATTAGAGAGCAGGGGTGGAAGTCAAAGCCCCCAACCCTGGAGGAGGGAGACAACAGAGCTACCCTTTGAACCACCGCCAGACAATCTGTAATGGGCGTTTATTTTTACGGCATGGACACGGGGGGTGGGGGCTGTTCATCAAGCTTGTGAGTCTGTTCGAGGCTGTGACTGTGTTTATGGACACAGGGCATGAGCACGCGTCCTTGTCACTTTCTCAGTGTGTCCGTTTGCTTTGGTTTTGCGTAATTTCCTAATTAAGCTTCAGTTGCTCCACCGTTTAGCAGGTGCTTCATTCCAGGGGGACTGGATGACCGTGTTCCTGTCCTCTTCTGCATGCACACCCAGCGTTCTTTCACTGTCCTTTCCATTGGCTGCTTTCTCCGAGACTCCAGCAGCTATCTTAGGACATTAGCTGTCAGGGAGGCCTGCATTTTCCCATATCTTGTGAAAACTCATTTAGATGCATAGCATTTCTTGGCAGCGTCCCCTGTGGTCTCAGGCTGACCAAAGCAGTAAATGTGCTTGCTGATTTTTATTCTCATTCTTGAAATTACTCTAAATCTCTTTCCATTAAACATGTTTATTATTGCCTTTAATCTGAGCCCTTGGATTTTGTTGTGTCAGTAGTGAAAGAATTTTCCTCCTACGCGCTTCACTTAAGAACAAAGTGCATCATCTAGGGAAATGGCCTTTGTCGAAAATGACAAAACATGTAGTTTCACAAAAAACAAAATAAAAATTAATGAAACATTAGCAGAAACTATATTTTTTGTGCCATCCCATGAGCTGTGAGGTCTTTAGTGTGAAATAAAAGCAATTATATCATTTACATAATAGTCCTATTATTAATGTAGATAAAAGCACCATTATCTTCTTGACATGCCACCTCATCGTTGAGTGATATAGAAGGTGGCTTTTGAAATGCCAAGGGACTGAAGTGATGCACATCTGTGTTCCTGATGCAGGCTGTTAAGCTCTCCATTGTGAATTTAATATATTTGAACACGATGCGGTCATCCAACATTAGTCACAACACCTACGAGACAAAAAAGTATTTTCTGTCGTATGAATTTTAATTTGTCTTTCCATAGTCTGCCTTTGGCTGGAATTTTGCTGGTGCACGATAGGTCATTTGTCTTAATCAGTGGCAGCATAGAAGCCAGCCTGAAATTAACAGTATTGATCAGCCGGTATGATGTACCAATAAGGAACTGTAACTGTCACTGTGTGGTGATACGTTCATGATTTAGCACATTCACATATTTCAGGTGGCTCTTGATCCCAATTAGATGAAAAAGTACATTGTTGCTACACTATTTCTAGTAGCAATGACTGCAATCAAGTGACTTTTGAAGTCACTGATCAATGTCTCAATACTGAGGAGGTATTGTTCCCTAATGTCCCATATAGGATGCTCCAGTGCATTCTGACATTTGTGGGTTTACAAGCATGGACTTATCTGACCTCTTGCCAAAGCGTCCCAAAGAGGTATAGCTCTTGAATTTGTCCCGGCCATACCCAAACTCAATTGCTTAATCCTTAATCCTCATCAGTTCATTAGTTTGTGTGATTTGGATAACTGTCGTGTCACATGACTGAGATGTTGCATTCTGTGGTGCAGTGCAGAGCGCATGACTTCATCAGTAATGTGAGGTTGATCTCTTGATGCAACTCATCATCCCAAGACAATGCAGCTCCCACCACTAGGGGGTACCATAGTCCGATTTGTCCACCAACTCCTGAACATCATGCATAGTATTTTTAGCAGCGTTCTTTTCTGACTGTTTTTTTTTCACTAGTTTTGCATTTGGATACAGTTAGTGACACTACTGGTAGCATGAGGCGATACCTGGACTCTACATAGGTTACACAGGTAGTCCAGGTCCTCCTGGATGGCGCATCAATACGTGCCATTGTCAGAAGGTTTGCTGTGTCTCCCAGCACAGTCTCAAGTGCATGGAGATTATTCTAGGAGACAGACAGTTACTCTAGGAGAGCTGGGCAGGACCATAGAAGGTCCTTAACCCATCTGCAAGGAGGAATAGGATGAGCACTTCCAGAGCCCTACAAAATGACCTCCAGCAGGCCACTGGTGTGAATGTCTATGACCAAACAATCAGAAACATACTTCATGAGGGTGGCTTGAGGGCCCGACGCCCTCTAGTGGGCCCTGTGCTCACTGCATGGCACCGTGGAGGTTGATTGGCATTTGCCATAGAATACCAGAATTGGCAGGTCCACCACTAGCACCCTGTGCTTTTCACAGATGGGAGCAGGTTCACCCTGAGCACATGTGACAGACATGAAAGTGTCTGGAGAAGCTGTGGAGAACATTATGCTACTTGTAACATTGTTCAGCATGACCGGTTTGGTGGTGCGTCAGTGATGGTCTGGGGAGGCATATCCATGGAGGGACGCACAGACCTCTACAGGCTGGACAAAGGCACCTTGACTGCCATTAGGTATTGCGATGAAATTCTTGGACCCACTGTCCGACCCAACACTGGTGCGGTGGGTCCTGGGTTCCTCCCGGTGCACGACAATGCCCGACCTCATGTGGTGAGTGTATATAAGGCAGCTCCTAGAGGATGAAGGAATTGATACCATTGACTGGCCCCCATGCTCGCCTGGCATAAATTCAATAGAACACCTCTGGGACATTATGTATCAGTCCATCCGATGCCACCAGGTTGCACCTCAGACTGTCCAGGAGGTTGGGAGGAGATCCCCCAGGAGCCCATCCGTCGTCTCATTACGGGCAAGCCCCGACGTTGTCCGGCATGCATACAAGCATGTGGGGGCTGTACAAACCTCTGAGTACGATTTAGAGTTGCTGCAATGAAATTTCGGCAAAATGGAATTAGCCTGCTGCATAATTTTTTTCACTTTGATTTTCAGGGGTGTCTTTGAGTTCAGCCTCTGTAGGTTGATCATTTTCATTTCCAGCAAACAATGTGGCATCCTGTAATTCCTAACACATTACCCAGTCCATATCAGTATAGATATCAAGCAGGATTTTGTTCCCCATTGATTGTTTTCAAAGTGTTTCTTGAATTCTTTTGAGCTGTTTGTGTGTGTATGTGTGTGTGTGCGTGTGTGTATATATATATATTAATATATATATATACATGACTTTGTGAAGCCAGAAATGTGTATATATACACATGACTTTGTGAAGCCAGAAATGTGTTTCTGCATATAAATCTGATATGTAATA
>JABFEB020000104.1:7036589-7060411 GCA_019775895.2 Stomatorhinus ivindoensis
AGTTCTCTACACACTGTTCTTGAGCTAATCTGAAGGCCACATGAAGTTTGGAGGTCTGTAGCTATTGACTCTGCAGATAGTTGGTGACTTCTGCACACTGTGTGCCTCAGCATACATTGTCCCCGCTCTATGATTTTACATGGCCTCCCGCTTTCACGGCTGAGTTGCTGTTGTTCCCAATTGCTTACACTTTGTTATAATACCAGTAACAGTCGACCGTGGAATTTTTAGTAGTGATGAAATTTCAGGAATGGACTTATTTGCACAGGTGGCATCCTATCATGGTACCACATTTAAATTCACTGAGCTCCTGAGAGTGACCCATTCCTTTGCAAATATTTGTAGAAGCAGTCAGCATTTTATACACCTATTTTATACACATATTGCTATGAACACCTAAATTCAATGATTTGGAGGGGTGTCCCAATACTTCTGGTAATATAGTGTACAGTATATAAAGGGAAATATTTAAATATTCAGTCCTGCAATAATGTGCAATAATTTCAGTAATGTGTAATTGGCATATACACATTTTTGTATATGGAACACAAAAGACATTGAATACCCCAGTTGTAAAATTTGCATCTCTGTTGTGCATCATTAACCTCCTTCGAATATGATATGTATCTTTTAAAAGACGATGTTCTCTCAAGGCCAGACTGTTTAAATAATAATGAATCTGCCGAGGGGTTAGTCTAGGAATGTATTTTTAATTAGATAAAACTACTTTTCCAGTTTGTTGGCTGTTTAACCATAAAGTATAACAGATAATAAGCCTACAGGCTATATACTTATTAACAGCTAATATACTCCATTTTTTGCCCAGTCAAGCACAGCATTAAAATTTCCTTTGTATAAAAGTGATATATACTGTATATGTAGCCAGCATATATCTCTTTGTGCTTCTAGTTAAAGTCAAGACTGGCATGCAGGGCAGATATCGCACAGTGGCTCTGCCCGCACCCCAGTGGTCCAGGATACATGCACTTCAGCTGCCCTTTGCCACCTCAATGCTAGATGCGTTACACAACTCAACTCAGAAGCTGCTGGAAATTTAATGAATGCTCATACTGCTGAACGGTTAGGTACGCATCAACCCCCGCTTTAAAATTACTTTCCGGCCTGTGGGAATTGGGAAAATTGTCCATCGAATTCTGCCTGTGCTGGTAGGCATGATTCACCGAGCAGTACAGCTACGTGTGCTGTCCTCACACACTCATTCCCACATTCCTGGACGCGCATAGCTATGCCAGCATGGCCCATCTATATCCAGGAAAAAACAAACTGTGGAGCCACCTCTGCTGCTCCCAGTGCTTAATCTTACCATGCTGTGCTACCTTTGTGGAAAGCCCTAAATATCGACCCCAGAATCGAGTTCCAGGAGGTATTCTGTGAAACAAAGGCAGCATCGTTTGCTGCATGCCTACCCAGGACTGCTCCATTGTACGGCTCCCTGGTGCATTGCTTTCTCAAAGCTAAATGTACCCATTGTCTCGTCCTGGATCTCAGGCTCCTGAACAGAGTATTGATGAAGCCCCCAGACCTTGTGTAATCCACCTCTTTACTTTGTCTGCAGTTTCCAAAACTTTCATTGCAGAAAAGAAGGTTGGGGGCTTCTACCTCTGCCTTGACTGTTGAACTCTCAAGATGTCATAGCAAAGTATTGTTACCCGTTTTTCTTGATCTATAGAAGAGCTCCGAGCTGCTACCATATTCATGAAATCGCATCTCAGGAGTGCATTTCACCTTTTATGAATGAGTGGCTTTTATCACCACTAGAGGGCACTGTGAGTGTTTGGTAATATTATGAACTCTCTAACGCCCCCTCTGTCTTCCAGTTTGTGAAATATGATTGAACTACCTGAATAATGTACATAGAGAATGGTATAGGAGAGATTTTAATATTGGGGGGGTGGGAGGCACAACATTTAAAAATTCATATACAAAGTTCTACTTATTGGGAATATGAATGAATCCAAATGAAATATTGGGGGCACAGTGCATGCCTCTCTGGTTCCTATGCCCCTGTACAGAGATGACATTTTGATCTACTCCATGTATTTGGCAGAACCTTCAGACCACATCTGACAGGTGCTCCAATGTCTCGGGGGGGGGGCAACGGGCTGTACATAAAGGCTGAAAAATGTGAGTTCCATGCGGAGACAATCCCTTCCCTGGGTTACATCCTAGCCCCAGAGGCTCATATGGGAATTTCGTAATGTGGCTGAACCTCTCACATCACTGATTA
Organism: Stomatorhinus ivindoensis; assembly: GCA_019775895.2. NCBI lineage: Eukaryota > Metazoa > Chordata > Actinopteri > Osteoglossiformes > Mormyridae > Stomatorhinus > Stomatorhinus ivindoensis. Next base: position 7,038,838 of record JABFEB020000104.1, read on the forward strand.
GGAAATCCCCTAGAAGAGAGGTTCTAAGTCTTTTGATGTTCGTGGACTGATCTGCATTTATTTTTGGAAAAATAATCAAACTCTCCACAAAGCCCCCGGTGTTCCAGGGCCTGGTGGAATACTGGCCACGGGCTGATTCTGGTCCAGGGACCAAAAGTTGGGAACCCGTCAGACAGAACACTGACCTGCTCAACCCAATGCTGGCTCAACCCAAGGCTTCTCTCAGGTGAAACCCCTGTTTACTTTGGACCCTCCCCTTATACAATCCAATCCAGAACTTCCTGTTGTAGTAGAAATGAATGCTTTCTGAGTGGGGGCTGTCTTATCTCAATGGCCCTGTCCCACCTCGATGCCAGTTAATTAACTCTGGGGCTGCCAGAAATTTCATAGATTTCTGTTGCTCTTTCTGTTTGCTCATATTTCTGTTCATATTTCCAAAGTATGTGTTTGGCCGAGTGCGCTCAATTCTCACGAGTACATACCTCTGTTCCTACTTCCAGTGCCTTGCAGGCCACCTGCCTCAGCTTTCCTTACAAGGTAGAGCCAACATATCTCTGTGCAGTGGATGGCTGGTTCAGGAGGAGTGAAGAGATGTGAGAAACATCCTGTATCTAACTACAGCAAGCTGTAAGCATCCAAAAGAACGGCGCAGGTTGCAGATGTCAGTGAACTCCCTAGCACACCCAGGTCAACATGTTTTGCTGTGTACTGGGGACGTCAAATTTTGCTTCCCGTCATAGAAAGTCCACTTAAGCTGCATCTACCCTTTCCAGATCCTCCAACACATCAACCTAACCGACTGGTTGCAACTGCCATCTCAGCATCAACTGTCCACAGCCTTTCACCTCTCCCTAATGTAATCTGTCCACTGCAGTCCTATGCATCTTCCTTCCAGCACACATTAAGCCTCCTCCGTCACTCGACATTGATGAGGAACCCACTTCATCAGCTTGGGCTTTGCTGGAGTTTAGCTGAAAGAAAGGTGAAGTAGGGCTGGGAGGGGTTCTAGGTGCTGGTGTGAGATGTTCTGGAATCCAGATGTGGCATCAGCCCAGTATATAACCTTTATCTCTCTTTGAACTTTTGTGAGTTTATTGTGTGTTTGTTGCCATCACAAAGTCTTGTCTGGAGTCCTTTACTGCTTGTTCACAGATCTGTTTATGTTTGCCGATTCTGGTTCTTTTGCCTGCCTGCTTTCCAATCAGTTCTTGTTAATCAATTGTGTTTGGATTCCAGCGTACACCGTCAGCATTCCTGGTTTTGACCTCTGTTTTCTGGATGAAGATTGTGGATTGGATCATTAGGATACCCTGTTTTGCACTTCGATCCAATCTCCTCATCGTTGTGCTTCTGGTAAAAATGATGTGTTAGGATGAGAAAGTGGCCGAGTACATAAACGACGACGGAGGGCAGTGGATATGAAGAGTGTGCCTAAAAATCAAAACACAATGTTTTATGAGGGTAAGCCACACTGCTTCAGACAATAGATTAAAGACATTAAAGACAATAGATAATGGAGTATTTAAATTATTTATTACCTGATGTATTAAATAAATGTGCAATAAAATATGTGTATGACAAACCAGAAGCACAAATGTTGCAACCAATTAATTATTGTTTTTTTAATTACATTTTTAATGTAAACAGCATCTATTTGTTTTTGTCCATAAATCACACACTTAATCCATTCATCCATCCATTTTCCATAGCTGCTTGTCCAATCCCACCCTTTTGATCAATGTGGTTTTCTAACAGTGCCTTGTAACTAGAAATATGTAGCTTGTGAAATTGCTAAGCTGCAGGTGATTGATATGATACCTAGGAAATGGCAGGATCCCCAAATCGCCGTGTTCAAAACCACCATCAGTCTGCTAACAATGGAGCCAAACCACTGGACAAAAGGATGCGTTTAGGGGCTATGAAACAGTTAAAGCCTTACAAACATGGGACAACGGGAAAGAATGTCAACAATAAGGTAAGGTAAAGAAAGTGGGCAAACAACCCAAGAGATGGAAAAGAGGAATAAACTTCGCAAAGTACTGCAATAAGACTATATTCTTATAATCTATTCTGCAGTTATGTTGATCTATAGTTAGAAAGATCTTATTAATCATTATGCTTCAGATCAAGTGTGGTTAAGCCTTATTATGCCTCTTCATTTTCTTCTTGTTATCATTATTATTATTATTATTATTAGTAGTAGTAGTAGTAGTATTACTACTAGTAAATTTACTACTAGTAGTAAATTTACTCTGCGTATGTTGAGTTTCTGAGTACCTGTAGCAGGCACCTCAGAGGGCCTCTGCCGCATGCCATGCAAACCCTGGGAAGAGGTTGAGGCAGCTGTGACTTGGAAGATGGATGCATCTTTTTTTCTGTTATTTCACGTTTTGCATCTTCAGAAAGTCTTGCACATTATCAGGCATAATTATCTAGTGACTAACAAGTGACAGTAATTAATTATATATTAACAATGACATTGAAGTTGGTAAAAGTGTTCCACTTCGGTGAATTTGCGAATGTCTGTACTGCAGTATTCAGTCATAAAGTACCCAGATATCAGATGCAATATGAGCTGACAAGGGAAAGTATTCAGACCTCTGCAATTTTTGTTGCAATAACACTTTGAAGTAGACCATAATATTTGTTATACACAACCTGCTTCAAATATTCAAAGTAAAAAATAGTTGAAATTAAGAAACATGAAAGAAAAATGAAAACTTCATGATCAAAGTACTATATTCAAACCCATGAAAAGCCTAAATTAATATAGATTTACAAAATTATCCTTAATAAACCAGACAATTACTTGTCCTCAGTGCAACAGCAAAGTTTCTCATCTTCACTATAAGAACAAGTGCCTTCGTGAAAGTCTATGTGCAACTAGCGAATTCCCGGCAAAGACTCAACAATGGAGACCAAAGAGGTTTCAAAATCAGGGGTCATTAAAGCTCAGCGATAAGTCATCCAATTAGCGAGCGCGTAGCCATTAAAAAGCCCGGATCGGGCGGGAGTCAGACTGAAGTCTGCAGTAAAGCGCACAGTTTGGTCTCAGGTAAGACCAAACGGTGGCTTTTTAATGCAAATGTAGTGATTATCTTTGGTGCACTGCCACCAGCACTGCTGCAGCTCAGACGCCACATCGAATCATCCTACTGCAGAGCGGGGGGGGCAGCCAGACACCCCGGGACCTCTGAGAAAATGTCACCTAGGGGCCCCCTGCGAAGGTCGCCGCTTCCAGTCGCTCAGTTGGTTTTGCTGAGCGGGGGGGGGGGGGTGTTGTGGGGCCTCCACCAAGCGCTGGGCCCCCTGAATCTGTCACGGAATCGGCGGCCCCTCTGACGCCCCGGCTGTAGAGACGGTTCTCTTAGACGGGGGTTGGAGATGTTGATAGGCTTCAAAGAGTGAGGTACCAGGTAACGTTCATGCGAGAGGATCGCCTGCTCCTGTACACTGAAGGTCTAAATGTGAACTGAAATCCCTCCTCCAGCAGGATAAGGCTCTGAAGCATCGCCTCAAAGCCACATCAGAGCATTATTTGGCTTTCACGTCAATTTCGCTTTAATAAGATGACCTGCTACAGAAAACTATGCTGAAATTAAAAATAACAGCCGGGGTTTGACTGAGTTAAGTAACTTTGATTTTTTTTCTTTTGCCTGAAAATGCTTGCAATTTAGTATAAATTACAAGAAAAATAAATAAATTACAGCTATTACTGAAGTTTCTAATGCCTGAATGTGGCGTACTTAAGAGCTGTGATGTTTAAACTTTTTTTACAATTGTGACATACACTGCCTAGACAAAAAAGTCAAACAATTTAATATTTTATTGGGCGACTTTTAGCTTTCATTATGGTACACATTCGCCAGTACATGATTTCCACATTCTTATGCAACATCTCAACATTCTATTTCATCCAGATTTGCATCTATTTCTCATCGAGATCTGGTATTGATGATAGGTGAGTTCTCTTCAATGCGGTTAAGGTCAAGACCCTGTGGTGGCCAAATCATCTGTGAAAATGATTCCTCATGCTCCCTAAAAAACTCTTTGACAATTCAAGAAACTTGGCATTCCCAGTCAGGAATATGTCCATGCCTTTCGGAAAGAAAAAATCCATTGATGGGATAATCAGGCCATTCAGTAAATTCAGGTACTCAGCTGACTTCACTTTATTGCTGCATAATGTTGCTGAGCTGTAATAATGATCCAGTCATTGGCTCTTAAGTACTTGCTGATTTAAATTCAAACGGTAACTTTTTTTTGGCCAAGCAGTGTATAGTTTGTGATTCTCTATCGTATTATTTTGATGTTTGACCTAACCTAAATGTAAATAATTTGTGAGAAAACCTTTGTTTGGAATGGAGAACAATGTCACAGAGGTTAATCATTGAGACATGGTTCCCTGTTTGTCGATTTTTATGTAAAAAGACAAATTTAACTTCAAGAAAAAAAAAACAAGTGCAGTTTTGGCAAAATAGAACAAATGAAAAGCACAACCACAGGAAGAGAGCATGTGAGATACAGCTGGGGTCTGTGATCAAAACAAGACACAAATAAATAAAATAATTCAAAGAACAGAAAAACAGGTAATGAATGCAAACATCCCGGTCACCTGACCCTCGATATCGTCAATGGCAGTATCACCCATTCTTGCACCTTTGCGATAGATAAAGAGAACCATTAAGATATATGACTGAATAACACAAAAGACACAAAACTATATTTGCAAGCTTTTCATCAGTGTCCATGGGAATATATTATAGCTTACTATGTAATTGTTTTTAAATTGCCATTGACAGCAGATTGCTAGCTATAAATTATGGAAATAAAAATCACACTCTATTGCAGTTGTTGGCAGAACTGTTAATTCTCAGCTGACTAAAGTCCTCTCTGACCAGATCTCAGATGTTCTTTAGTGTTACATTTTTGTCAGTGTTAATATTCATTGACCTGCCTGCTTTAATGAGATTGATCAAGAAGTAAGAGATAAGCAGCCCATGGATTTCAGAGGAATTTACTTAAAATTTACAGGTAATCTCAGTTTGCTCCAGTAGTCAGTGATCACAGAGGGAACAAACAGTAATCTTTTTACTCAGGTCATTTGAAGGCAGAAGTACTAAAAGTCCTACTCTATGTTCAGTTTTGCAGTTACTACATTCTCTAGGTGCTAGACTTGAAAGAGATTAACGATAAAATAAGATGAAGGACTTCTCCAGGAGTTTGTTATCAACAACAAGAACACAGTGCTAGGACATGAGCTGCTTCTGTTATGACTATATCATTTCATAATATTTATCAAAGGAGTAAATTGTACACAGGTCATTTAAAAAAAATACAGAAAGACACCGATGAGGACTTACCAAAGCATGGTTGAATGGTGTGGTACCTTATTCCTTATCCGATAATTGGTTTCATGATGTGTTCATTTTTCTGCTTGTGGACAAAAAATAAGAAAAGAATGGTTTCCTGTTTATTGCACCTTTTCACATTGATATAAATGATAAGTTTATTATTGAAAAGAATTGGATGACTGCTGTGCATTAACGTGTAAAGGTATATAGAAAACCTATACGGTCTTCTGTATTTATCTAATCAAATTACTATATATATCACAGACGATATTTATGTTTCCTTGTAGTTATTAATAATTTTTTGGGGCGACAGCTGTGAATTTGGAATTTTATATAATAATCACTTAATGGGCCTAGTTGTAACACAAAGGGAACTCAGCTTATAAGTCTGAACTAAATAAGAATGCTTTTTGTTTGTCTAAGCATGCTAAAAGTTTGTGGAATCAATGACAAAATGAATTTGCGACTAATACGTGGCACTGAATTAATTGTGGCAAGTGGAAGTAAATGAATTATGCAACTTTTTATAGTTTTTTACAGGATATGGAAGTGGTATCTATTATTTCAGTAATCGTTGCCTCTCTGGCCCAGAGCTGTAATTCTCAGCATTAAATTAGTTTAAAAAAATTTAGCAACGAGAAAAATCAATATGACTATATTGCAATTATGCGTTATTACTGTAATAATTACTATATATAAATTATGTCTTCCTCTTAGGAAAACAAAATAAACTCTTGTGCAGAGAAAGAAATCATTAAAATTCTGCAACAGAAACAAATATTTTTCTCCATCAAATAAATAAATTCAAATCTTGAGAAGCTTTCCAAATATACTGCAGTGCAGTGAGATTATAATCATAATTATTCATAAATATTATATGACACCCTGTAAGTGGAACTGATAATAAAAACGCTGTGTCTCATTTATATATAAGAGGAAAAAGTAATAATTTTAGTCAGAACTCCTCAGACACATCTAAACATATCAGTGCAGCTCATTTACAAATCAAGAAAAGACAGAAGAGGAGAAACAGTTGCACATCAACAGCAAAGGTTCCATACACATTGCTAATGAATTTCGGTTGACTGTTCCGCATTGCGGTGGTTAGGGGCCAAGTGATCTAGAAGGGCCCCCGGTGATCTAGAAAAACCACGTAAAATGTTTAGGTCCCCTCGGTGATCGGAGCAATACAAAGATCTCTAAGAGATCACCGTGAGATATCACGTCAGAGGCTGCCGTAAATCAGCACTGCACATATATGTTATGCATTTCTGAGTTTTGTGTGTTGTTTGCGGTTTTGCTCCCATTTAAATTCTTTTTCTGACCCCCTGATATATGAGAATCATGATGAGAAAGTTGCAATGCAGAAGGGTCAACTATATTTCATTTGGGACTCTTTCAGAAAGTAGATGATTTGAAGAGTGTTATACATTATATAGACGAAAGTACTGGGACACACCTCTTAGTCATTGAAGTCAGGTATTTCATTCAGACCCATTGCCAGAGGTGTATAAAATCAAGCACCTAGCCATGCAGTCCAGTTCACAAACATTTGTGAAAGAATGGGTCATTCTGAAGAGCTCAGTGAATGCGTAGCATTGTCATCGCCATCTTTGAAATAAGTCAGTTCGTGAAATTTCTTCCCTGTTAGATATTCCCTGGTCAACTATTAGTAGCATTATTGAACAGTGGTGGCGTTTAGGAATGACAGAATCTCAGGCACAAAGTAACAGAGTGGGGTCGCTGAGTGCTGAGGTGCACAGTGCGTAAAAGTCTCCAATGGTCTGTTGCAGAGTTCCAAACTTTCTCTGGCATTAACCCCATTGTAAAAACTGCACACCAAGAACTTCATGGAATGGGCTTCTATGGTCAACCAGCTGCATGCAAGCCTCACATCACCAAGCGCAATGCCAACCATCAGATGGAGTGGTGCAAAGCACTGGAGCAGTGTAAATGTGCTCTGTGGAGTGACAAATCACGGTTCTCTGTCTGGCGGTCTGATGGATGCATCTGGGTTTGGTGGATGCCAGAAGATCTTTACTTGTCTGACTGCATTATGCCAACTGTAAAGATTGGTGGAGAAGGGATAATGGTATAGAGTTATTTTTCAGGGATTTGGAAACTAAGTCCCTTAGTTTCAGTGAAGGAAACTTTTAATGCTTCAACAGACCAAGAAACTTTGGGCATTTCTATGCTTCCAACTTTGTGTGAACAGTTTGGGGACGGCCCTCCTCTGTTCCTGTGTGACTGTGCCCCAGTGCAGAAAGCAAGGTCCATAAAGACATGGTTGAGTGAGTTTTATGTGGAAGAACTCGACTGGCCTGCACAGAGCCCTGACCTCAACCCCATCAAATACCTTTGGGAAGAACTATAACAGCGATTATGAGCCAGGTCTTCACATCCAACATCAGAACTGACCTCACAAGTGTGCTTCTGGATGAATGGGCAAGAATTCCCACAGACATACTCAAAGATCTTTTGGAAGGCCTTAACAGAAGAGTGGCAGCTGTTATTGCTGCAAATGGGGGACCAGCTCCATATTGATGCCTATGGATTTAGAATGGATTGTTATAAAAATTTGTGTAGGTGCAATGGTCAGGTGTCCCAAAACTTTTGTCCATCTAGTGCATGTCTTAAGCATAGTATAGTATAGTATAGTATAGTATAGTGTAATATGGTAGTGTACTTTTACTTTTAGTCTTGAGTTACATGTAGAATGAAGGCAACAGCCTAAGCAGAAGAAATGGGGAACAAGAAGTGCCTATCTTATAATGATTATTATTAATTTAGCAATACCATAGTGCTATCTGTCTCGTTTGTAGTTACTGGACAGCTGGTCTACCCTTTGCTTGAACCTTGATAGGCAACCATGAAATGTCATGCTGCTGCTACTGTAGCAATGCAGGAAACACCTGCTGTTGTTGCTAATGAGCATGTCTGACAGGGACAGCGGTGACACCTTGTGACACAAGGGCCTGGCAGCGAACCAGGGGTTTATTGGGGATTTGCTCTTTTCTGGGGTGACTGAGTTTAGTGTAGGGATGGGGCAATCACCAAAGCTGGCAAAAAGTAAGGGAACCTAAAATAGCCGAATCGATGGGCTGGATGCACAAAGGCAATCACACCGAAAGGTGAAGAAGAATGTCAGGCATGTTCTGCCCTGCTTACAGTAATCCGTCACTTTTTAAAATTGTCACCAACTCTATACATCATTTTTATTGCCAATCACGACATCTTTATTATACTAGTTTCTGATGCTAGTTAGCCAAGGTAAAATTCAGAAACAAACAAGCTGCAGTATATGCACATTAATATCATTAGTGCATTGTACTGTATGACTAACTTTGTGTTGCTAGCTATAGAAAGATAGATGAAGCAGGAGCAATATAATCATTGTATATCTTTCAAGACCTGAGCAGTTTAACTTTGAAGTTTGACAGTGAATCTTAGCCTGTGATCTGTCCCATTTTGAAAATTCAAATACATTTTGCTCAAAGAAATTACTAGGAATGCAACCCATTTTGTAGTACAATGTGCACAACAGCCATGAAAATGGATGAAGAGAATCGCTCTAAGGTTAAAGACAGCTGCATATAATGAGATCATCCAGGTCATTCTGCTGATTTGATCTATTCTTGATTTTAATGAACCTCGAAAATACGTTTCCATAACATGGCTAAAAAATCTTGCTTCAAATCCTGGGCACTTCTCATTTTTTATCCTCTGATATAATTAGTTTCCAGCTATTGTAATGTATGCCCTTGTCTTGAACCAGAATGTACAAAATGCTGAAGTTGGAGTGGTAAAAGATGCACATGACACAAGAATAGGGACTGAGGAGCCTGCAGGAGATTGGATGGCAGTCCTGTTCTTACATAGAGTTTATAGGGATGGACCAAGAATGGGATTCAGCCAGTAGGTAAAGGAGACACAAAGATAAGTGGTCATTTCAATGGGTGAGAAACTGAAGGTGACTGTAACAGGGTCCAGGTATCTCTATAAATTCACTGGAGCAAAGAAGCACATGACACTAATTTATATGTTCAGTCAAAAGCCAGTGCCAGGTAGAATGAATTCACATGAAAAACCCTGGCCCCCTATATCGCACCTCCAAGTCGCACCCCCTGCCCCCGTCACACTGCATTATCACTAATATCAAAGTGTTACACATGCTTTATTTATGCCTGATAAGATTTCGTATTCTGTATGGATATTTGCATTCTGCATTACAGTATAGTTGCCGTAATACAAAAATTACCTTGTGTTGCCAAGGATTGCGTACAGGATATATCCTACTAATGGGCTTTTTAAAATAAATTAACTTAAGTAGTGTATTGACCATGTAATGAAAAAAACAAAAGGTACAGTAAAACAATGACAAATCATTTGCCATTGAGTTTAATTTTTTCCGTTACATTTTATTATTCCTCTTTATTATTAACTTTACGCTTTCAGCTGGGCATGTGAGAGTATGCGTTCTTCTTTTACTTCCATGTGTATGGAATGTCATATGACATTATTGATGCTTTACAAATTCCAGTTGTTGTGTCAGTGATCATATTGCAACTCATCTTGTTTTACTCAAGTATTAACAAAACACAAGGTCAGGTCAACACAAGACCCACCCAATTTACAGGTGTTCAATCCCAGAATCTATGGGAGGAAGATATTGCAGGAAGTAAGACATGCAGGGGAAACTCTGGTGTGGCAGATGGCTACGTACAGGAGAAAGAATCCAGGATCCAATCAAGATCCAGGAACCTGGAATTGGGAATTAGCAGATCGGATTTGGAAGTTATTTGGCTCAGGAGCTACATCTTGGGAAGCCCCAAATGAGATGAAGCCCCAAGAATGGCCTTTAATTGTGAAATACTTTGGACCTGATATATCCAGGCTGGGACAAAATCACAGGGACCATCCTCATCACTGATTGGCTGGGAAACACTTGGTGTCACACTAATGGGGATGCTGTGTGAGTGGCTCACCAGGTTAGGACCCTGTGTCTTTGTTGGGACTGTTACTGGTTCAAATCCTGTGACTAAGAGTGATTTCACTGTTGGTCCCTTGTGTTGCTCTGGACAAACGCATCTGCTAAATAAATAAATGTGGCGGTGTTCAGACGAGCGGGCAGTACTGCTCTTCAGATGACTTAAGTTTTTTTATTTGGAACTTTGTAAAATTTGTATTGCAACCCTCCATAAATGTGTAAATTGTTAAGGTTATACTAAAAGGTTCTACTAGGCCTAAGGTGGCTTTTGCAAAGGGAATTAAGAGCAATATATTTTTGATTGATAAATGAATGAACAGAAGCAGCAATGCTACACTAAGACTAGCCCTTGTTCACACGGGTTGGCACCTTTATTCTTTGCCCTCTGGTGATGTATTCATTATTTATATAGCCTCTTGCTCTTAATTTACCTCCTACTCTGCACTCTAATATTCCTATTGCCTTTATTTTTTCTCTTTCAATACTGCTTCTGTTTATGGCGTAATAAAATATATAAATAATATTGGACCCAATCAACCTTGTTATCAGTAACTAATGTTCAGATATTGTTTTTAGAAAGAATGATGATTGAAAATTAAATTGGGTATTTTTTAATACATTAACTCTGTGGCCTCAACATGTCTGTTGGTGCAGTAAATTTTAATTTGTTTAGGAAAATATTGCCTTAAATTGTTCTGCAATAGTGATGTGAATGAAGCACATTGTGAACATTTGTCATCAGCCTTTAGGCCAATTTATTCATTTAAATGTACAATTTGTATTGTTATAATAATCATTTAACGTTCAGGGCTGCTGTCTTGTATTGTTTTAGTTGGTAAGGACGTTTTAGGTGTGGTTGCGGAGTGTCTTTTGTTTGCTTGGAAGCAAAATGAGAATTATAGAAATTGTATAAATGGCCAGTTCTGCAAGACAATATTCATTAAAATGTACCCTTGAGCCAATACTTTATTTGAAATCAGAGCTGATATATGCACAGATATTTTGATATACAAAACAGACCATTTAAGTAGTTTAGGGGAAGGGAGGGCTTGCCATGATAAAAAAAAATACATAAAACATCATTATACCACTGTGCTTTAGGGGTTATGATCTTCCAGTTCTGATGACTTTACATTCTGTAACAGTGCTCTCTAGTAATGTCCATGATATTTAACCTCTCTGCACAATCCTTAGGTAAATGATTATGGACAGCGGTCAGGAAAGCTGAATAATATACTAGGACTCCAGTTTACAAGCAGGTTCGAGGCAAGGGTGCACCTAGAAATTCAGGGCCCTGTGAAAAAAAGTCATCTTGGGCCCCCTGGACAGTCATAGAGCTTATGTTTCGTCTTTAGGGGCCCCTGTGAAGTGCAGAGACCCCTGAATCTGCCAGAGCCTCTATATCCCTCTGATGCCCCAGATCAGAGGGTATTCATTTTTGTAGTTTCTGTGTGCGACTTTCCAAAAGTTCTGCATATGTTTTGACTTGAAATGCAGCCAAAATGCTGTTAGCACATTCTCCTTCTTACATTTGATGTTATACAGTATCTTCAGCCAAAGATCAATACTAAGCAATAGGAAACTTTACAGGACAAATAGCATAAAGAAACGTAGGTAAGTGGTGTGTGCTGATAGAGTGTTGCCGCACCCAACACATGATGAACTACCTCAGGGATGAGAACCCGAATGCGGCTGTGGTACGGATGATACCTCAGCACCACACTAGTTTCAGTGGAATTGTCACGCATTAGGGGCGGGATCCGACAGAGGTCTGGAACCTCCCCGACGTTTAGAGCAAGAATAAAGGTGCTGCACCCGTCACAGACGGGTGCGAAGTATTGCGCTCTTAATGGAAGCCCTTACCAAGCGTTCTTGTGTCCTCCGTATCCCCTCGCTCCCGATCCCGCTCCGTCTGCCTGGTGTACTTGCCCTTATCTCTCCCTTTGCCTCCCTAGCCCAGATCCCGATCCTGACCCGCTTACCTCGCCTAACCCCGTTGTGCTCGTGGCCCCACTTCCCTCGTGCCCCAGTCCTGTGTTCCACCCTTGGACGGACCTCCCGGATAACGACCCCTGCCTGGACGATCGACCTCTCTACCCGCCTGTCTCCTGCACGACATCGACCCCGGCTCTCCTCCCCGAGGAGAGAGTTCCGCTCGACCGAGAGCTGCTTTCCATCTCTCGCCCCCGTTCTAACCCTTTCTCTCTCCCGATTGCCCCTCCCAATAAATCCCAATCCTCCACCTGCATACCTGGGTCCTCTCCTGCTTTCCCGGCTGACAGGAATACAACAGTGTGAAGTTTTTCTCTGGTGGCCGGAGTGTCAATCCTGTCACCAACCCCCAAATTTTCCCTGCAAGTTGGAGGACCTGCTTGCAGGGCTGGGTGTAGGTCAATGTCACACCCAGAATGAAGTAATTGCAGGTTACGGGCCTTGCTCAAGGGCCCAATACAGTACAAACACTTCTGGCATTAATGGGATTCAAATCAATTCTGATTACCGGAACACCGCATCAGAGCCATCACTCTGCCCAATAGCTGAAACATCTGACGCTAATGACATTTTCTTGCTAGGGATCGTCATGCGATGCTGCAGGGTCCATCAAATTATATTGAGTCCAGTGGTAGACCTAACAGTTCTACTTTTTTGTTTCTGAATTCTTGAGCATCATTTTGTAGTTTTTCGGCAAACTTAAGAGAGGTCTTCGTATTGCTCAATTAGCTGCAGTTATAATGTTCTGTGGCATATTTGAGAAGATTCCATAAGTGATGATGCCAACAGAGACAAGACAGGATTGTATATTCCAGAAAAAACTTTCACAGATGTATGTTCTTGTGACTTTCCAAGTCAGTGTACATCATGATCGTGATGATGTGAAAGTGGTTTTCAAGAAAGTCATCTTCAGAAAGTGGTCTTCAGATGTATTTTGAAGCTGGCTTGATGCCTGTAAGAAACTGTTTAAGTATACTGTTCAGCAGAACTGGTCTTCCTTTACGTAACTACGGATGCTATTAAGTTAAGATTCTGGTAAGATCACAATGTTATAATTTACAAAAAATTAATAAAAATGACAGTTGGAATTAAATTTAACCAACAATCTTTTAATTAACTTCAAGTAAAAAAGACTAATACGTTTACAAGATAACATGCTATTCTTTGAAACAGTGATTATATTCTCTGGGGGAAAAAAATGCAATAACATTTTAAATTGAGAAATGTCTTGAAAGAACAAATACAGAATTAAGAATTGTTGATATTAAAAGGAAAACTTCTGAGTCCTTTTTCTGTACTTTTCCAAAGCAAGATATTTAAAATGTAAAGGACTGTACAGAAGGTCAGGAATATTTAACCATTATTCATAATTCAACTTCAATATCACATATTTGCCAAGATTCACACATTTGCAAGATCCACGTATGGTGTGGATCTTTGCATTTGCAAAGCACATTTCTGCACATAAATACTTGAGTTTATGTAAAAACAACAAGAACAATAACATAATAATAATAATAATAATAATAATAATAATAATAATGATAATAATAATAATAATACATTAAAAGTAATGTAGTAGTGTGTTTTGTGTTTTATTTAACCTTAAAACATTAATAATGAAGCATGGTAAACAATAACAAAACGAACTGCATTCTTTGAATGCCTAATGTCACATTAATATCTTTGGTCCACTGATTGTCAGATGCTAAATGCAAAGTGAGAAATGAATAACATACTCTGACAGCTGTATTTTGCATGGACTGACAATTCAAATACACCTCTCTGATAAGAAATGGTTGTCCAGGTCCTGACGAAACGGGTGATCAGTGTAAACAAAGCATGCGACGTGATGTAATGTCCAAGCAGTTCATAGTGTGTGGGTGAAAATACTCACAAATTAATGCTGACATTTTGCATTAGAGCCCATTAGTCATTGTGTCATTTCATGTTCAAGGTTGGAAAAAAGCACCAAACCATTAACACACGTGTCACTGTCCACAGATCTACTATATTATGCTGACTGGACACCTGACACTGGTAAAACTAAGGCTAGTGTCATTTTAAATACACGTTCAAATACATGTTGTACAAACATACAATCATTTTAAACACCTCATTTATGACTGTTGATTTAGCTGAAATGTACCCGCTTTTGGGTATACTAGACTGCATAAGGCATTGGGCAGCTCTGAATTCTCTATGCAAAACTAATGACTTATTCTTTCTAGTAGGATTTTTCAACCACATGACAGTTATAATCGAAGGTACAAAAGCTTGCATTTTATTCTTTTGTATATTATTACAAATATTAACCTCCAGCACTAAACTTTTGCCCAAAAGAACTTTTAAACATAATTTATTTTAATTTTTGCATTCAGAGTCTCCAGTTAAGTTCACAATGTGTAAGATGTTTCAGAATTGACCATCAGGGAAACTCCCATGGGAACACGGGACCGTAAATCACAAATTCGGTCCCCTTAACTGCATTTCTTTGGCCTCATTATACACTGACAATAGGAGCTCTGATCCTGAATTCTTCCCCTTTAATTGGTTTCAATATATGTGATGAAGCCTTTTTGATTATTTAGAGCTAACAGCTTCCTTTTTCTAACAGTGTGACTACAGCATGCAGAGATCAAAACTGCATTGTTAGAACCCTGGTAAGAGTTTCATTTGTATCTCTGTTGGACATTAGACTTCTCCTTCCAATTAAACTTTGGCAATAACCACAGGCATAACAAGTAACTAAACTGAGATTACCACCTGCTTTGGCCCATTATTAAAATGCACCTGCTATTGCCTTTATGCTGCAGCCATAAGAGAGCTTGACAAACCGCTTATAATGATATATTACAAGACCTACCACAGATGGCCGAAACTGTGGATAAGAGCGAACCATCTACAGCCCACATATATAACGTGATTTTCCTGGACATACATATGATAAAGTTTAATTGATAAATTATGCACTGGAATACAATACTATCATTAAATACAGTCATTATTAAGTACATTGTGACGTACATTATTATACACAGCGTTGGGCAGCGGTGGTTAATCTTATCCACAAAGGGCCGCTGTGTATGGAGGTTCTCACTGCACCTCCCTAATTAGATTACTAATTAGAGGGCTGATTGGCCTCATGACCCCCCATGCTCTTCCAATCCGTCTGCTGACTACATAGGAAGAGCCACCAGACACATGAATGTCAATGAAATAAAAATCTATTTTTTTTTTATGTCGTGTCGAATCACAGGAAGGTTTCCAAATAGTCTCTTTGGTTTTTGGTGTAAACCAAGACTACTTCACAATTGCTGTATGAAAATCAGAAGGGTTACAACAAAAAAAGAGATTTTGATGATCTGTCCAACAACCAAAGTGTTTCAGTGCATTTTAATGAAAGTGTCTAAAGTATTGTCTGCCATGAAGTATTTTTCAGCCCATTAACATGAGTATTCAAATGTATTATAAATGAGTATTCAAGCAAAAAACACCAATCAGAAACAACTGGCAGTGGAAAATACCCATGTTTATAAAGGGAGAAAAATAATACAGGTCATTACTGAAGTATTAATCAGAAGGATATTATAAAACAAAAATCAACTTACGACTGCAATGTGTTCTGAATGACCAGTCGGCTGTTTATTTTATATGAAAAAGTGTATTGCATACTGCATAATAAGATTATATCATCTTTAATGAATATGAATGTATACTGTACTGTGAGCGCTGCGTCCAGTGGCCTGAGCACGAGATGAATGAATGAGCGTCACGCGGAGATGCTTGCGTTGCCAGAGTTTGGGGCGATAACTGTTATACGCTCACATTGGGGAACCCTCGTGCTGCCAGACGCGCCGCAGTCATGGCCACATATCTGCGGTCTCAGATCGGTCGTCGATCAGTTGTAAGTTGCATAGGTTGTAAGTTATTGGAAAGGCTACAGCATTTTAAAAGTAGCTGCACGACTGATAAGCTACTGAAAAAGTGAAGCTAATTTTAGTTAGCTACTCCCCAAAAACTGATTATAGAATACTGTACTCTCTCTCTCCCTCTCTCGAATGAAAGGAATTCCATCATTTTAGCCTAATTCTGAAGAGATGATAGAGCAATGAAGAAATATCATGTGCCAATGGATAAATGAAATTCCAATATGGTAATATTGGAAGCAACGAATGCCATCAGTGAGAATGCCAGAGGCAGCCTGGATGAGAGTTCAGTAGAGACGCATGGGTAGAGGGACCAAAGGAGTCATGTATTTGGCTCCAGTTGGTGGGTAGATTTCTCCATCATGACCTGTAATCATTTGGTGCGCAGTTGGAAGCTTATGAACTGTTTATTTCTGGAATTTACCTGTGTTTTTCAGGAAAGGTGTAAACCACAGATACTGAAGATACAGTAGGGGTCAATATTATTATATAGATGTTACCATATATAATATACCTGATTGTTACACTTAATGATGCAACCATATGTATTTTTTGTGATTTTTGTTTTTTACATTTTCATATACAGTAGCTTGTGTTCACAATTTCCACCCTATATGACTCCCCCAGACACATTCGTTCATCAACTTTTCAAAAACTTCAGCCTACACCTCATCAGCACTAATCTAAACCGACTGTGAATAATCAGCACACGTAAAATTATGAATTGAATAATATGTTTCCCAGCTCCCTTAGCCTGCATAAAACATTGCCTTTGATCAACTGGGGAGAAGAGAAAGCCTTGGAGTAAAAAAGCATGCTCAATATAAAAGCTTAAAAATAGTTTTGAATTTAATATTTACCAATTTAAGCTGGTCCATTTAATTAAATGTGGCAGTTTCATTACAGTCGGAAAATGAAAGATTACATTTTCTGCAGGCCAAGAAAAACAGTTAAAGCAGCCAGGAACACACTAAAGAAAAATTAGTTGAAAGGAAAGTTAACTGCTTTTTCAAAAAAGAAATTACTACTACTTTATAATACAGTAAAATCCCGTTATAACGGACTTCAAGGGACCTGACAAAACAGTCCGTTATATCCAAAGTCTACATCCAGAGTTGCTGTTTTCCCAGAACACAACTACAGGACATCATTTACTCATGCCACACCCCAGCAGGTACACTTGTAGTATCTATAGATTATTATATTGTACATGTAGTAATCCAACTTTACCTGACCAGAGGTGTGACTATTAATAATCCCGACTCCGTATCTGCGCTGGATATCACCGGGATGTTATAGCTGAACAAAACTAAAATAGGCACTGGGGACCAAATTGTTTGCCCATTATAAGCGAAATTCCGTTATATGTGAGTCCGCTATATCTGATGCTTTTTCTGCATTTCCTTCAAAGCGCACGGCCGGGAACAGTGAACCTCGTCCGTTCATATATAGACGATATTCCGTTATAAGCAAGTTCACTATAACAGGATTTTACTATATGCGTCATAGCAAAAGCCATAACATTAAAACCACCTACCTAACCACCAGGTCTAACTCATACAGGCATGGACTCCATAAGACCTCTGAAGGTGTCCTGTAGTACTTGGTGCCAAAATGTTAGCAACAGATCCTTTAAGTCCTGTAAGTTGTGAGGTGTAGCCTGTATAGATTGAACTTATTTGTCTAACACATCCCACAGATCCATCAATCCATCCATTCTCGATACTCACTAATCCTACTGGGTTGCGGAGCCTACCCGGAAGCAACGGGCACGAGGCCGTCCCACAGATGTTCAATCAAATTGAGATCTTGGGAATTTTGAGGCCAAGTGAACTCTTCTTCATGTTCCTCAAACCATTTCTGAAGATTTTTTGCAGTGGAACAGGGAACATTATCCTGCTAAGAGAGGCCACCGCCATTGGGGAAAACCGTTGCCATGAAGGGATGTATTTGGTCTGCAACAATGTTTAGGTAGGTGGTACATGATAAAATAACATCCATGTGAAGGCCAGGACCCAATGTTTCCCAGCAGAATATTGCCCAGAGCATCACACTGCCTCAGCCAGTCTTCCCATAGTGCATCCTGGTGCTGTCCAAATGACATAAAACGTGACTCATCAGATCAGGGCACCTTCTTCCACTGCTTCATGGTCCAGTTCCCTTCCTTGGACCACATTTGGTAGGTACTGACCAATGCATACTGGGAACATCCCACACTACCTTTCCAAGTTCGTAATCATTTCCGCGGCAGTGTGAGGCAGCCTCTGCTCTTGGGATGCGAGCTTCTCCCTCTCGACCGGCATTCTATATCTACACAGTCACATCACGGCGGTTTAATATTGCTTCAGCAGATTAGTAACAGGAGATCTTGAGTGGAGTGCTGAGATAAAATTGGCTGAGAACATGCATCCTTTGCTGATGTTATTCCTGCGATGTAATGGCAGTTCCCTCCCTTTTACTCTGGGAGGAAATTAGCCCATTTGCAACACCTTCTGCTCTTCATTCAGGTTGAGGTTCTTGTGTCGACGCAGCTGCGTAGCACACTGCTGAAGCATTTTAATGGCAGCAACATGTAATGCTTCCCTTTTTGTGCGGTTGGAAGCTGAAAGTATTTCCTCCAAAAAAATGGTCTGAAGGACTTATGACAAAATTACCTCATATCATAAAAAGCTGTGAATGGATTTGGTTTGTTAAGCTGAAACCGAGTCTGTCCCTTGACTTTGCCCTGTCGTTGAATCATTCAGCACGCTAGCAGGATGAGAAGCAGCGAAGAAGAAGTATGGCCAGCTAGAAAGCCTTCAAGGGGTATTTTAGGTTAAAATATCTCATGAATGACATTAATATGAGAGTATAGTTAACAAAATACTTTTAATAGCAGAGAAAATCACAACACAGTAGTTAAAACTACGGAATCACTAAATTTACTTTTTCTGCAGCACTATATGGAGGTGACGACATTTTGTTTGCTTATAGAAATAAGCAGAATGTCCTTCTGTTTTTCCTTATTTACAGTGCTCCTCTCCACATTATTGTAACCCCATGCAAGATCAGACAGAATAGTTTCCCATGTTATATGAGCAAGATACATTGGTCCTAAAATGAGACCATTGCAGATATAGGCTCTGTTTGGGCTCAGCTTGATGTTTAAGGCATTCATTTCATTATCAGCTGTTTCAAATGTAATCTTTTAAGTGTTTCTGATTTTAAATTAATGTAATTTTAATAAGTCAGTTAAGATTGTATACAACTTATGCACAAGAAACCTTCCAAGATCTGCTGGAGGAGTCATGTTGACTCTTCTGTAAATGTCTGCACTTGCTGCTTTTACTGTGTCTTCGGTAAATTCAGGGCTGGCTTGTTCAGTAGTAACTTAATGGTTGGGGAGGTATGTTTGTGATTGAAAGGTTGCTGGTTCAGATCAGCAACGTAGCACCCCCCTGTTCTGCTCACTGGGTGCCAAATAATCGGTGCCCACTGTTATGTCACTATGTCACATACAGTACAGGGTAAATAGAGAGGACGCATCTTGTTACTGTGTGCTGTGGTGTGTCAACAATGACAATTAATCACTTTTACTTTAAGGCATCTGCAAGAGTTCGGCACACACATTACAGGCACCACATCATCATCCTTTCTAACTCAGTCTAAAGGCTTTTCACACCAACAACTTTGCTTAGAAAGAATTGCTTGGACAATGGCATGTAAATCACACATTTTATTATTTAAACAAATAAAATTTTAAAATCATTAATCTACAATTATGTTTTCAGTTAACGGAAGTTCTGCAGGGATTATACAGCATATCAGGCATTTGGGCCTATATTACACAGGCAAAACAATACAGAGAGTGGAAGTAATGCAGCACACAGTCAGCAGAAGAGACACACAGAAAACGTGAGAGAGATCTAATTGCAAATGCTAATCACACAGTGCCACGCTGGGGATCTGGGCACAGAGTGACTCCCCAACAGAAGATACACATAGTAAATCTGCTAATCACACAATACCATGCGGGAGCTCCGGATATGGAGCGTCTGCCTGGCTATGTTGTGGACCCTTCCTTAAATCCCAAGCCAAGTGATTAGTATTACCGTGGAAAACAGTAATAAAACAGTCAATGATGAGATGTTAAAACTGTTGTTTCCAGAGGATATAGCAATGGATCAAAATCAGCCATAAAAGAAGGCTTGGAACCAGGTGGAAGATTTATCTGCAGGGGATTAAGTTTCTTTGCACGCTATGATTTCCAACAGGACACGATTTTCCTAACTTTTTATATCTTTTTAGGGATATAATGTCTTAATACTGAGACCATTGTACAAATGGCACAGAAACCATTTGAATGAGACCAAACAAGAAAGAGTACCCCCTTGAATTTATGTAAGGCTATTCTAATTACATATAAGTATGTTTCATTGATTTGCGTTACCTGGGTCAGGGGAACAATGGCAATAGGAAGGGGGGAGAGGAAGGGGCAGGTTCTGAGCGAAAGATACGCGAGATGGAGCTTGAAAGCCACTTCACACTCAGCGTGGGTGGAGATGGGTCCAACAGCTATGCCAGAGGCCGTGAGTGAGCCCAGTCTTGTCTGAGTTGACTTGAGAGAACCCCCTGGGCAAAAAATAATGCAGACCCAAAGAAGTCCCTAATCATAGATTCTAGTCAGAGCTAGCAGCCTTACAGATGTGTAAACATTCATGGCTGTGGTGTGTCTGAGGGATTAACTATGGTAGGAGCAGATCAAAGCCATCATGGGAAAGAGGACTTCCAAATGAACCTCTCAGTACCTGTCCATTGCACAAGTCATACTTCTATGTATTGATTTTTACTCTCCGAGGATTTAAATAATCTCGTGGAACTCTGTGTGTATCTAAGGTGGATATGCACCATTAAGAGCTGCTGATTCACTGGTGCGCAAGGCCAGCAAGCAGTGTACTGATTTACATGCATATGTAACTCTTCTGAAGGTATGTATTCAAGTTCTCATATGCTAAAGCTATTCAGTTAAAGTTCTTTCAATTAACCTGAACCAGGTTTAAAAGAAGAGGAAATATAGAAAAATACACAAAGTCCATGCATATACATAAGGAGTGTCACCACGACAGAAGACAGCATATATCAGTAAGCAGAAAATAAATATCAATTTCAGAATTCAGTCATGTAAGCAGCATTTGACTGGGACAGCCATCTGAGCAGAAAGAAGCTGTGATGCTTCTTGCTGAGTCTCTGAGGACTTGTCACGACCGGGGAGAGAGAGAGGTGCGTGGATCCAGGAATGCGGGGAGAGACGTGAGCTGATCGCGAGCCGGGAA
>JABFEB020000104.1:7064190-7075571 GCA_019775895.2 Stomatorhinus ivindoensis
AGAGACCTGAAAATAGCTGTCCACCAACAGCCCCATCTAATCTGACAGAGCTTGAGAGGATCTGCAGAGAAGAATGGCAGAAAATCCCCAAATCCAGGTGTGCAAAGCCTGTCACATCATACCCAAGAAGACTCAAGGCTGTAATCACTGCAAAAGGTGCTTCAACTAAGTACTGAGTAAAGAGTCTGAATACCTATGCGAATGCTGTGTTTTGTGTCTAATAAATTTGCCAAAACTTCTAAATTTCTGTTTTTGCTTTGTTGTTATGCAGTACTGAGTGCAGATTGATGATAGAAAAACGAACATAAATGATTTTAGCACAGGGCTGAAACATAGATTTTGGAAAAAGTGAAGGTCATTGAATACGGCCCAAACTTGAAGTCCATGTTAACAGAACAAGTCAATCCATGCATTTTTATTTCTATAGCTATTACCAGAATATTTAGGTTTTTAAACAATAAAAATAATTAATTCTAAATATAACTAATAATTTAATATAATCAATCTATCTGGTAACTGTTTATGCAGTATATGGCAATAAGGATGTAAATATAATATAACGATTTTTGTAAAAAACTTTTCCCAAATGCCATTGCCTTCCAAAATTATATACGTTTTCTTTATTTGGGAAAAAAATGTATTTCAGGATCAGAGCTGGGTAACTAGTTCTTGTCATCTTCAGTGTTCATAGAAAGGTTACCTTATTGGAGCAGCCCATTTTTCTAATTACAAGGAAGTGCTTTCTCACACTTACAGTTCATTTACTTTCGGTTCATTATATCATCTGCAGGACTGTCACTTGCAAACAGCTGGTGTACGTAGGCAGGAGCTGGGTATAAGATGAGTCAGATGTGAGTCAAGAATTTGGAAGGGACTGTGAAGCTGTACCGCTGGAAAGGTCCCTTTACTTTAATTGCTCCCTTAAAGTGTTGAACTATATAAAGGGAGAAAATGTGAAATTGTAAGCTGTGTAATTTGCTGTGGATGAAGGAATATGTTTCACAGCTAAATGACGTAATGCCATTTCAGCGATTTTCAAGCAAGCATTTAATTAAATTGCTATGGTGGTCGAGTGTCTGCAGACTTATGTGCAGCTCATTTAAAACCCTGAGGCAAAACTTCTTTTTGTGAAATTCATATGCTTACTGCAATTCCCACTTTGTGCGTCTAAAGGCGTTCTTTTTACTTTTTACTATTTTCAGAAGGGAAAGATTGGTATAAAACAAACTGGCAACATTTAATGAAATACAAACTCCTTCATCGAGCAATAATGTAGCGATATTAAATCTGTTTTTGTTGCACCAGATTAAATACCTATTGTATTTTAATTTAAAAACTTTTAGATACACTACAGACCTATTTTACTACGTGTGTGTCACCTTTTGAATAATCAAAAAATACATTCATGCATTTTGTGCCAAAATTTTTCATGAATGATTATACTTTAGCAAATAAAAACTAACAACCTTGAGACCTGTTTTATTTTGGTATTATAAAAAGAGGAATAACTTAAGCTTGGAGATAAGAGACCCTTCTGAGAGATGAATAAATCCGGAAAAAAAATCCTCCATTCCAGGATATATGTTTGTTTTTGGATTATTTTATGTGATGGTCCTAACAGACTTTCCAGAAATTCAAAAACAGAGAATTGCAGCCAGTGTGAGAGGGCTCTGATGCCTCAGACATCCCTCATTACATCACATTTGTATGGTGATGATTTAAATTGCACCTCTTGTGAAGAAAAACAGACATTAACTGGCAACCGTTTGTGGGGATGATATATTGCTTGGCTAGATGTTACTGTGGCATACATAGGAGATACAACTTGCTCCTCAACTGGAACCTGATCCTGGATCGATACAGCCTAGTGCGAACGAGCAGATTGTGATTGTTCACGTCCTGTTTTTAATTGCACATTCTCTCTGAAGCTTGCTCTCAATTATAGTTTGTGACAGAATAGTGCATAGATATTGATGTAAGCCAAAGAGGAAATGGTACTGTCAAGTTAATCACCCTGTGTGACAGAGCAGGCAGCTGTGGCGATGCAGTGCAGCATGGTTTGGGATCCAGCCACTGAGGTGCATCCTCTGAAGATGCAGGTTCCTTCCGTTTTCTGGAAGCCGGCACCGTGTAGCTGAGATCTGTCCATGGCTGGCGAGGGAAATGTCGAGACTGTGCCCTTGCTGGGGCAGAGCAGTGCATTCTGGGAGGCTTGCAGGGTAGCAAGTACGTCCCGAACCCCTCTGGCAGGCGAGTGGGATGTCAAGGACATCTGTCCTTGTTGCATCTGTATTGATCGGATGCTGTGGTAAATCCCTTCGATAAATAAACTGTACAGATGTGGAAAACAAGCTGCTTCATGACGTTTAGTCCAAAGACCTTTTCTCTCATCATTTCTTTTATAAGCAAAAAAAAAAACAAAAACATATTAATCCGCACCTCTCTTGGCTACGATAGAGTGTTTAAAGCGGAATCTATGAATATGCAGCAGGCTACAGATTCCTGGCCCACTTTGCTTAAACATCCATTTCAATGAGCTGTTTTTCACATGGGACATCTAACACGACACTGCAGATTGAACAGGTTGAAGGGACATAGCAAACCTCACAGACTGAAGTGCTGCAAATCAATATCAGCTCTTTTTCTGTTTTTGACTGGAGCTGATGTGTGTCTAGTGTGTCTATAAATTCTATAAATTGTCTGTAGTGTGTGTATGTCAGTGTGACACCCCCCCCCCCCCACTGCACTGGCAGTATGCCCAGTGTGTGCCCTGTCTTGCACCCGATGCCAAACATCTCTGTACTGAATAGGTGGTTGGAGCCTTGCTTTATTATTATTATTATTATTATTATTATTATTATTATTTGGCAAGTGTACGTTGCATTTGTGTTGCAAGGAAACACTCATTTGAATATTCATTCTTAATAGGGTCTCGATATGGCTTAAAACTTAACTTATGTTTTAATGTTTCTTTTTTTTCGTTTTCCTTTCTATTTCATTTACTCCAAGAAATGAGTCACTTTACGCATGAGTTACTTTAGATTTCTTTTCAGTGCTTCCGAGGTCCAATGCATTGAGTCTGATTATAAAATATATTTTGATCTCATGCTTTTTCCAGGTCTCCCAGATACACATAGCTGAGTTTCTTAAACAGCAGAAATGTTTGCCACTCTGTTTATACTGTGCTTTCCAGAACGGTACTGGTATTGCACTGGTCTGCTGTCAGCCATGGTGGGGAAGTTAGCTAAACCCACAAAAACAGGTTAAGCTACTGTACATTACTCACTTTAATTTAAATCATTTTTATGTTTACTTATAGACCCACACTGTAATGTTCCAGACATGTTTTACTGATAAGACATTGTGATGAGTTTCACTGGTTTGTTACATTACAATGATCACACCATTTGATTTTACTGAAGTATGACATGGTATTAAGTTTTACAGGATTGCTAAAGCACAGCTAACCGAAATCTTAGACTCGGTAACCGCTAATCCGGTTAAACCATTAATGTGCCGCTAATCGATTGTGCTAATTGGGTTTTGGTTTCGGTCTTGTCAGTATTTAGTCCGCGTCTCTGTACCGCCTGTCAGATCTGTCATTGTGATGTTTGGTAGCGTATACCCCCGTTTGTCCGCGAATAAACCCTGTGTACCCAGATTGCCTGCCTTTTTGCCTTCTTGCCTGCCTGACGCTGCCAACATCCAGGCACGCTCCGAACCCGGACGTGACAGGTTCAATAACGTTAAACCATGAAAAAAATTAACTGATGCTAATGATAACCACTAACTTGTATTATATGAATTTAGCATCGGTTTGGGTTTCGACTCTGAAACCCTTAAAAACATTCCCAGAGAGCTTCAACATTTTAGTCTGTTTAACACTGAAGTCCCATCTGTCGGAGTTTACCAGGGGATATTTATGACTTAACAAATTGGTTATGGCTGGAGTCTATAGAGAATAAATCTGCATTGAAACCTTCTTCCTATGATATTCCATTTGCAAGATATTAGTGGTTTTGTCAGAGAAGCCCTATTTCGCAGCTGGCCCGTGCTGACATTTTGCCCTCAGAGAAGCCGCATGGGCACAACAAACATGGTGTCACTTACCTGGAACTAGGAAGGAGGGTGTCAACTCTGTATTGGTCTATAGCTTTGTCATTCAGAACTCAGAAAATACAACCTGTATTACGACCTGGATTACGAAGCAGGAGTTCTTGCTTTGTGGGGTAACTTGTCAGATTTAACTGGGTAAATGTAAGTGAAAGAAGATAAAGTCCAGTTAAACTATGGTACCCTAAATCTGACAAGATATCTGGCTAAGCAAGAAATCCAGCTTTGTGATACTGGCCCCTGTTCTCTGCTTACTCAGGGTACGTTAATTTAAATGGTCTTTATCTTTGTTCACTTACACTTAGCCCAGACTACCTTAAATAAATCAAGTTATTGAACAGCCATGACTTGTGGCGTGTACATGTAGTCAGTCAACAAGGTCCCATATCATCTGTTGCAGACACACTCAGAACAGACCGGAACAACTATTTATGATTTTAGGGTGCCGCTAATGGTTTTCAAAGTTACCAAAAATTACCAAATTTGCTACAATTTCCATGTAGTGCACATGACTGTAACATCATATTGACATAGTGACATCACAAGATTGACAACTTTAGCCAGCTGGCTGGAGTGAGATTTTCAATAAATCTTTGTCCTACGGTATGTTAGCTTTCTGTTCCTGTCTTATGTTAAACGGATCGGTGCTGACCCGTGTCTTAAATCAGCCATAAGATACCCTCAAAACAATTATTTATTATCCAATTTCTAACCTCTTGGTTACCTTGTTAGACTTCCATATCCATGAAAATATTGGTTTTAATATTTTTGGTGTGGCTTTCTGGAACTTTCATTTGACAGCATACCTCTCGCTTTCAATACAAATAATGGTAAAATAAACCTCAATAAAATTATATAAATACACTGAATTGGTCTTATCTTGCCTTACATGTATGGCATGCCTTGCCTAGTGAAAAAAAAATGTTTTAATTTATTTTGTTTAAATAAAGATTCCTGACAAAAAGTCAAAAAGCTTTGATGCAGAACACAAATCAATGTGGTGCTTTTAGGCATTTCAAACTTACAAACGGGTCGGTGCTGACCCGTATACGATAGCAAGATTAAGACAAGTCTGTACACACATGCACATGCATTTACATGTATGTAAGTTTTATTACCTTGTAAATTGTCTTCAGGGATTGCAAACTACCCAAACGCTTTGGATGCAGACAATTTTGGATTTATAATGGAATAATATGGATTTTACGGTCTTGCGTGAGAATGAGAGTCCGACAGCGTGAGTGTCACAGCAGATGCGTGAGAGTCAGCAACCCTGCAGTTAGTTAAATTCATACATGATTGCTAAAATGTTAGTTTCAGTGTTCAAAGTTACAAACCATTATTTTCTAAAGATACAATGCAGTAGAGCTTTTGACATGTAGCATGGCATATTCTCAATTTATTTTCATAAACTGTTTATCCTTGTCCATAAATGAATGATTATATTATCAGTTTATTATGATAAGAATGTGATTTGTGGTGTGGTGCTCAGTGGGTAGTGCTGCTGATTCACACCTCCAGAGTTGGGCATTTAAAAAACCACCTCCACTCTTCTGTAGTCTGCATGTTCACTGTACAGTATGTCATGCAGGTTCTCTATGCACTCCAGTTTCCTCCCACAGTCCAATGAAATGCAATTAAACTAATTGGTGTCCCTAAATTACCCATAGTACTTGTGTGTATGCCATGCAATGCACTGGAATCCTGTCCAGGTTGTACCCCTGCTGTATTCTGTTTGCTGCCTGGGATATACTGTATGCTGCCTGGGATATACTGTATGCTGACATTACAACCATGATCAAGGTAAGCAGATGGCATATATGGCTGGAATATATGAAATAATATAGCAAATAAGTTTGAAATAATTTTGGCACTCATTTTGTTGCAGAGAAGGTTCATTATACCAGTATATCCGTATCAGAATTGCTTGGCTAAGGCACTTGCTTACTCAGGCAGGAACTTAAATGCAAAAACTGAACAGGATGATGACAAGCAGGAGTGAAACAGACAATTAACCAATCGGGGAGGATGCAGGACAATGAGCAATCAGGAAAATGCGCAAGGGTATGCACACGAATGGGCAAGATGGGCAACACGTGGAACTAATTAACTCAGGGAAGTGAACAGGGAAACTAAGAACTAACCAAGGAAACTGGGAAACAAATGAATGCTCGGGAATAACAGACAAGTAGAAACACAGCAGAGGCACAATGAACGAAACCAAAACCAAATACAATCAAATGACACAGGAACTACAAAACATCAAAACATGGAGGCAGAACACGCCAGAACGTATAACCTGGGCACTTCCATGTAAACACAATGACGTGCTCAAGCATTGCTTTGTTGTTTGAGGCTAAAATGGCAACTAAAAGTTTCCTTCTAAAATTTCATGTGGTATATAGTTGGAAAAACTATAGTGATAAACCTTCAGCATTATTAAACCATAGAAAGATCATCAATGAAATAGTACTGTGGTTGGGTGTAAAAGTTCAAACGCAACCAATAACGTGCGTCTAATTTGAAAATATGTTGGTCTTGGTAACGACTTTGTCTCGGTGTAGGTGGTCATGACTACATCGCTAGTACAGGGTAGAAGCTGCTGAATAGAGGGTATAGGAGTGCAGTGAGACACAAGTTCATGTGTCATGTTATTTCCTAGAAAGAGATGATTCTAATAGATCCCTGTGCTCTTCAGTTATCTTCACACTGGATGCACTTCAGTCTTTCAGAATTTGCTTGATTGATGCACATCTTACAAAACACATGTTCATTTACTAAGTATAGCAGGGGCTGTATTGTTAAAAAAATTGTATTGTATTGTTTCCTGTTTTTTCATTCCCAAGTATTAAAGCAATTGAAATGAAGCAATTCATATAAAATGACTGATATAATAAGTGGAGATGGGCAGGGTGCTATGGAAATCATTTCCAAGAGCTGCTACGTCAAGAAAAAACTGCATGACAATCGACCCTTGATGGCTGCATCACCAAGAAGCTGAAGATGTGAGAAGAACCAGCCCAGCTCTTTATACAAAATACAAAACCATGAATGCATATGCAAGCTTATATATGATATTTTTGGCTAAAAGTTAAATATTGTTGTATTTAGTCTTCCTCCTACTCCTTTTTACATAAAGTTAAAATAGACCAGTTTTGTTTCACGTTCTAAGTTCTAGGAAGGTATCCTAAGTATTAACTGAGGTCTTACTGTACTACACTGTACGGCATCAGTGGCATAATGCATGTACTCTGTGATGCTTCTGTCTTCTTCTTTATGCATGCAATGTGCGGATGCAGAACAATCCAAAAACAAGTTTAGCATGCAGCATTTTTCCTTCATATGTGCATTTATACTAATATTCATATATTCAGAATGAAAATGAGCAGTAATAAATACTATTGATGATAGAATGTACTCCTCCATACTTTCCTAAGCAGTAAAGTTGGCACCACTGCGCTCTGTGAAGCCCAGGTCCAATTGCAGCTCTCTCCCTCCGCTCCGAGACAAAGGACAACCCTGTCAATCTTTTGCCATCTGTTCCACTTATTCACTGGCCTTTGGGAGCATATCCCTGGTGTAAGCGCTAAAGTGGCACGCACTCACAGAGAAAAGCGTCACGATGCATCAACGTGTCCCCCCCCCCAGTAGAAATTAACAAATTCTTATTATCTTGAATTAAAACTGTTGACAGCATGCAACCTTAAGATAGGTACCCAGGGGCAGCACCATTCGGGGGATAATTGAGGGGTAACGTGATAGATGTGGATTACGGAAGTACAGATGCTCCTCTACTTACGAACTTTCAGACATACGAATGAAGAGGACTGTAAGTCAGAATTGTGTTCATTGGGCTCCCGTTTCCTGTCCGCAACGCCAATTCCACCTAGTACGACTTCTGGCTGCTACTCCCGCCGCACAGCAGCGTAGCGTGTGTACTCCCAGCATCCTAGTACTTAGACTTACTAACATTTCAATGTCCGAAAGTCCATTCTGAATGTATCTCATTCGTAAGTAGAGGAGTGTCTATATATGGTACCTGGAAATCTGCATCATCTGTTTTACATGAGAGCCCTACCCACCACAGTAAAAAATGTCTGCTGCAGTATGAGTCTATGCAGGTCTTAGCTGCCCTGCTTCCCTCCATGAATATTACATATAATCCACAATACTTCAACAATTAATAATGAAAACCAAGCAATCTTATGGGCCATGACAAAACTTCTGTCGAGGAATTAGCAGAATCTTATCACTCACCCTTAATATATCACTCAGGCAGAGGAATTAATTATTCATTAAAGTTTTGGATAGGTGAATGTCCTTTCTCATACTTCTGTAGGATCACCAGGGTCCAATCATCTTCCTCTTCACTTCCGAAATGCTTCTTTTTTGTTATCGCAGAGAATTAAAGAAGCTCAGAGGTTTCATAAGAGTCTCCCACAACTGGCTGCTGGAGGATCTGAATGACTAATTAATCAAAGAACACAATGGGGGTTTTGATGATTAAGCTCATTTACAAGTAACTATAATGACCTGCAGAAAAAAAAGACAAGTTCTCACTTCTAATACTGAATATGGTAGTTTTTCCTGGTCAAGATCTGGTTAGTATAATCATCCCCCCAACACACACACAAGGAGAGAATGAAGATTCCACGTACTGAGCCAGGGATGGGAATCAAACCTAGAAGAACACAGGGACAGTATGCAAACTGCTCACACACAGCTGGCGATGGGAATAAAAGCCACACAATCAGAGGGAGAACATGCAGACTCCATACACACAGCCGGGGATGTGAATCAAACCCACACACACACAATGATGTAGAAGGTCCATGTAGAGCCAGGGATGAGAATCAAACCCACTCAAACGCAGGCAGAGCATGCAAACTGCTCACACAAAGCCAAGGATTGAAATAAAACCCACACAAACACACAGGGAGAGCATGTGGAAGGCCCACATAGAGCCGGGGATGGGAATCAAATTCACACAACCACAGAGAGAGCATGTAAACTCCACACAAAGACAGGGCAAGCATGCAAACTCCACACACAGGGCCAAGGATGGGAATCAAACCCACACAAACACCGTGGAAGCATACAAACTGCTTACACAGAGCTGGGGATAGGAATCAAACAGACACAGGGGGAGCGTGCAGACTCTAAAAATATAGTTGGGGATGGGAATCATACCCACACAAACACACAGGGACAGCATGCACACTTCACACACAGATTCGGGGTGGGAATCAAGCCCACATAAACAGGCAGGGACAGCACGCAAACTGCCCACACTGACACTGGGAAGTGCATTGAGACACACACAGTCATCCAGCTGGGGATCAGGAGAAACACTCACTCACTACCACATGGAAGGGACCTCAAGCACGTAAGGGGAAAGGCAGAGGGGTGAAGCACTCAGTAATATGATGTTAGTCAACAGTCCCCGACAGTGAGCAGACTGGTCAGTTGCCATTTTTATACCTCCTTTCATCAATTACAGCTGTCAGTAATTAGAAGGATGTGCTGCTGTCAGTACTGGGGTGACTGTGGACAAGAGAGTGGATATGACTGTGCAGCATGCTCGAGACCATCTTCACGCCAGGACACATTATTATTACATACATTATAATTACCACTATACAGTACTCTAACTGGATGGATGGCTTATTATTACATATACATCACACCGTTGCTTTTTTATAATAATCACAGATTGATTGCCTCCCATAAGGTGAATGACTGGTAGCTTATTATGCTTCATTGTAATTCTAGCATAAAACGTTTTCATTTAGATCAAGATTCAGTATCAGATTCCAGCTCACAACGTTTCTATGTTATAATCGTTGTTATTAACATGCAGGCACACAGTAATCTTGTGCACTTGTCATCCTAAGGATCTCCTCGCCAAATTAAATTTGTGTAAAAAATGGATTAAAAAATAACTTTTGAGAAATGCCAGTGTCATCAGTATTTATTTCTTTGGATAATTAGCTGTGCAAAATAAATCAAATCAGCGCAATGCGGACTACATTTTCAGGTTCATGGGGCTGCAATAGACAATTCTAATTTTACAGAACTTCAAATCCTCTTAATGAAGTTCTGACAATTGGCAATTAGAGATTATTTTTCTCTGGGGGCTTGGAAAGTTTGCAGCATGAAGAGTGGAGCACTGTTTCATCCCAGTTGGTTGAAGACCAGAGGACAGAGAGCCAACAGCCCATAAACAGCTTACTTTTGGCTATTAACTGGACCATTAAGGTAGGTGGGGAGCTGTGAGATGACTGAGGTAGAAAATGCATTACGCTTCATTAAAATGATTTTAATAATGGTTTATATTCATAACCCCCCAACCTGAGGGAAGACAACACACAGGACCGGGGATCAAAACTTGCAAGTAATTTGTTTTTTATCCTTGGTGGCTGTTCATGCAGGAAATTATATAGCAACTTATACATATATGCACAATGGTTGCTTTGTTTCATTGAGGATGTAATAAACATTATTGCTTAGTGTTTTAAGCAAGGATTTTTGAATGACGAGTGTCTCACCGTTTGGTTGGCGCTATAGTTTCAGACTTCCAGGGCAAGTTGGCATGGTCTGTAAAATTCTCAAATGTCCAGTGCTGGGCTGCCTGTATATCCTGGATAAGCAGTATGGGTGATGCGTGGATTGATTCTTGAAACTTTGTTTGTATTTATGAAATAATGTTGAACTTGAAGACAATGAGTTTCAATGAAATTCAATGAGTTTCAATGCCATCATCCTACAGACAGCTGTCACACAAGCGGGACGCAGGTCTATAAAACATTGAAGCTGAGCCGCTCTAGTGTTAATTACTGTAAACCCTACAGTTTCCATCCACAAAACCACAAAGGCAAGTTGAAACATATTAATTAAAGCAAATTACTTATGCTAATCTCAACTAATTTGTGAATTAACATTTTACAAGACAGTGAGAAGACATTAACCACGAATCCTTCTTGATGATAGCTTACTGTCAAGCATAGTTTTCACTATTAATTCCACCGCTCGATTAAAAATTTAGAACAGTGCTGTTTTTTCATATTTATATTAAACAGTTTGTCGTACATACTTCATAGTTTATACATTTGCCTGCTTTTTAGCAAGAATCAAAAGGGCTGTTTGCATTGAAGTGAACGATAAATGGGTGAATGCAGTGAATGGATTTCCAATTTTCTTCAGCACAACACAAGAAACTGGGTGCTAAATTGGCTAGTCTGGGGGGGGGGGGGGGGGGGGGGGGGGGG
>JABFEB020000104.1:7075671-7091298 GCA_019775895.2 Stomatorhinus ivindoensis
TAGAGGAATGTCTTATGAGGAGAGGTTAGCTGAGCTGAATCTGTTCAGCCTCGCACAAAGGAGATTAAGGGGGGACACGATCCAGGTGTATAAGATTCTAACTGGTTTGGATGCTGTTCAGCCAAATGGCTGCTTCAATATTACTTTAAATACTAGAACTCGAAGCCATAGGTGGAAATTAGCGGGAGAACATTTTAAATTGAATTTGAGAAAACACTTCTTTACACAGCGTGTAGTTAGAGTATGGAATAGTCTTCCTGCTAGTGTAATGCAAGTTAAAACCCTGGGCTCCTTTTAATCAGAGCTAGATAAGATTTTAACAACTCTGAGCTATTAGTTAAGTTCTCCCCAAACAAGCTTGATGGGTCAAATGACCCCCTGTCGTTTGTAAATTTCTTCTGTTCTTATGTCACAGTGTGTAATGGTTTTTTAATGACAAATTTGCCTCTGATTTTGATCTGTATTCTTAAATTTCGTTGTTATGAAGAGCTTTAAAAAGCTTTAAAAATTAGAGATTAATATTATAGGGGCCAGAACGACAATTAATAATATGACTTTGCAATGGATAAACACAGATTGCATTTAACTGAATGGAGTCTGAACTAAGAAATCTTTATTTTTTTCTACAATAATGCTTCACTATGAAAATAACATGGTATCTTGGCTGACAGACAATGATGGCTTTTTGCAAATTGTGGGTTGTTTTTTTTGCTTCTTGTATTTCTGTTTTGAACACGAATTGGCCAGAGAGTACAAAAAAGTAATTTACTCAAGCATCTCCTCAAATGTACTCTGTATCTGCATCATGTTCTTCCTTAAAGTTAATTTTTATGCTGACATAAAGTATGTGGGGGAAAAATGTGCCTTTTAAAAATCACAGTATCATTATTATTTAACTGAACAGAAATTAAATTGTCCCCCCAGCAGAAAATATACAGTGGTACCTCAGAACTCGAAATGAATCCGTTTAGAACTCCGGATCAAATCCTAAAAAGTTCGAGATGTGATCAAATTTTCCTCATAAGAAATAATGGAAAACCAATTAATTGGTTCCCGGCCCCAAAAAATTACACCTAAATATGTTTTTTTAGCATTTAAACACAAAATGAACCGGATAAAACAAGAAGAGCATATAATGCACTAAACACATCTAAGCACATTTATCAAAACAGTAATTTGTAAAGTAAGAAAATAAATGTATCCAAACAATGTGTCCTGGCCCAATCGTCCACTCCAGATCGAGTATTAGGTAAAAATTTTTTTGAACTGGTTGGTTCGACCTTTAAGAAATTTGAGTTCGAGAACTGAGGTACCACTGTAAATTCTTAAATGACCTTGGCATTAAAAGCTTCCAGTATTTTTTATAAGTGAAATGTAAACTCAGTTAAAGTTGTAGTGTTTGTTGGTAGTGAATGAGACCTAAGGATAGTAGAAGGCAACCATTTTGCAAAGCGCAAGGTGGGATGAAGGGATTACCGTATGTGCAGAAGCTGACTGCAGCCCGTTGGTATGACAAGGCCGATTCAGATGTTCGCGGGTTCTGCTTCCATTGAAAGTCCCTTCATCTAGACTCTGAAGATGAAGTGATACGATGCTTATTGATCTGGTCTGAAGGTCACGCTGCCTGGTTAGTGGTGATTCAGGGACCGGTCATTCCATGTCCTGCCAGTGGATCAGTGGCTCGACAGCTTGACACCTCAGATGAGTCGGTTCAGGCAGCCAACCTGAGATTGCAGGCCGGTTATCTGCTAGTGGCTGAGTAGGCCACAGAGGTGCTTGGAGAGCTGTGGCTCAGATGCTTGGTAATGCGACCGTTGCTGTAATCCGTCTGTGTGGGGAACAGTCCAATAGCAAGGGGATGCAAAGAGGAGGAAGATTCATCACCAAAGAGGAATGGGGGCACGCCATGAGGGATCTGCTTTAAGTTAGCCCCGCTCTAAACATCGCCTTGCTGGGGAGGCAGCGATATGCACACCCTCATGATAAATAGACGCGTCCCCACTTTGTCAACAGTGAAAGCCATTGCTTAGAGACACTTAACTAACTTCCTGAGAGTTCTTAAGGAGAGTTATGTCTTTGTAAAGCTCGAGTGGGCTCTGGCGAAGATTAGGATGGCTGTGCTGACAGAGATGAAAGCTCATGTGGCCTGCATGCTGAAAGCTATCCGTGTTTTGTTAGCAAGATGAACAACTGGAGCACATTTGCTACAGATGTGGACCAAGGTGATTGGAGGTGATAGATGGCCCTCGAGTTGGGTGGAGCGGGTAGACTGATGGAAAGATTCAGTGTCCCTGTGTTTCCCTGAAAATGAGATGGAGAGAAGCTTGTGAGTGGATTTACAAGGCCATGTGAAAGTGACAGAGGTAGATTGAGGGAACTATTAAATAAGAAGGATTATTTCAGAACACCTCCCTCTGATATTGCCTACACCAGCGTACTATGCTCAAGCGTCTCTATCAGTGGTCAGAAGTCCGCATATGAGTGATGTGGCCACATACTTGAGCTGAAGATAGTGTGATTTTGTGGGAGTGTTGGGGAAGATTTGCCGTATTCCCGTGTTTTCATTTTTACGTCTGATTTATTATACCAATAACAATACAGAGCTGATTTAGGCATTCAGAAATCCATCCATCTATCTTCTAAATGCTTATCCTGTACAGAGTTACACTGAGCCGGCAGTCTATCCCAGCAAACCTCAGAAGACGCCCCGGATGGAACACTAACCCGTCAGAGGCTGCATGGTCATACAGACAATCACGCTCTAGCGGCAATTTAGAGATGCCTGGTTGCCTAACCACATGGTTTTGGACTGCAGGGGGAACGTTGCAAACAGACACAGAGCTGTGGGTGAAAACGGATCTTAGAACCCTGGAGATTTGAGGCTACAGTGCTAATCAGTGAGCCACCGTGCCACCGATGGGATTCAGGAAGGCTCATTAAAATGGTGACCCCATTTATTGGCTGAAACTTCAGCCAACTGAATTTTTTTTCAAAATTGTATGCTTATTTTTACATGACATAGGGGTTGAAATAATTAAAAATGACTCATACAAATGTTCCAGTGATATTCACATTGAACAAAACAGACACTATGAATACATGTAATTCTAATTACAGGTTTTTTTTGTATTTTCAAAGTTTTTTCTTTCTGTTTTTGCATTTTAGAAATAAAGAGAAAATATGGCACATGAGCAAGTGACACGAGTGTCAGGCGATGACAGTTCTTGGTTCCATGTGGTTATGTGACGTTGTAGCGCGGTCAGGTGCTGCACCAGGCGTGGAGCATTTTTGAAAATGAACGCCGGGCATCTTTCAGCTTTCTGACAGCACCTCTGACCTCACAGCGGGGCCGCTGAAAATGACGTTCTCTGTTCTTCTGGACAGGAGCGTCTTAGAAAGGGAGTGTCAACCCTGGCAGCCAGAAGTTTTTTCGTGTGCTCCTTAAAAAGGGCAGGGGGCTGGGTACACAAGCTTGGGGAATGTCTTCAAAGAGCGTTCAGGATGTACTGCTTCATGATTGGCAGGGAAATTCGCTGTGGTACCCAAATATTTATCCAAGAACAGAAGAGAATTTTACATCTACATTTGAGCACGAGGACAAACGCAGATCTCATGGGCAGCTGCGGGTCGATATTGAGGCAGGTTGGCCTGTCGTCACTCATTAGGGTCAAGAATCAGGAAGCCTCCCGACAGGGCAGACCGTGAACCTGCATGGGTGTGTGTGAGACGGCAGGTCTGGTAATGAGTTGTTCCGGAATGCGAATTATGAACTCCAGAGGCTCACCTGGGTACCCCCTTCACAGCGGCTGCTGCAGGCTCACACAAATCAAATGGCGGGTTTGTGGGGAGCATATTGACTGCGGGAAGTAACACGGGAGAAGCTGTCTGATGCTGTTTGCCAGGAGAACAGAAGACAGGGTTCCCTCGAGAAGCCAGGGCCGTCTCCCTCCTGAGTGAAGTGGCATCACCTGTCAGTGGAGAGCTTTGGACACGATGGCTGAACAACACTTTTGCATTTGTCTGTGCTGTAGCACATCCACTGGCATGTTCCGCCTTCCACAAAACCGACTCCGCTCCTTGCTAAGCAGCAGTATGTGATTTATTTTTAAAAATGCTACCCTTATTAAAAATTGGGACTTCTTTGTACTTTTGAGCCAGTGGGAAAAAAAGAATCTGCAGAAAAAGTTTCACCTACAGATTTTTAGCAACATTAATTAGGCCAATATGTGATGTTCTAGTTCAGGACCGTTTTTTATTAAAAGTTTAAAGTTTAAATTCCAGATGTACCACTTAATCCTCTGGCTGGTGTTTAATGTGAAGTGTCGATTGAACCACAGTAGCAAAAAAAATATTATAATCCATCTATCCATCCATCCATCCATCCATCCATCCATCCATCCATCTTCTAACTGCTGTTCAGGGTCACAAGGGGGGTGGAGTGAATCTGGAGCCTATAATGCATAAGAATAGACGTTGTTGTGATGTATCTGTAAATGTTTTCCGATAAAAAGGTTACACTAAAAAAAAAACAATCAACGACAATATAAATGATCAGAATTTATTTCTTTGCAGGCAAAACAGTTTCCAAATACAAGGACGTATTATGAAAACATGGAGGGGTCTCAAGCATGCAAGGCTGCTCATTTAGGGGACATTTACAGATGGGTCAGGTGTAAAGTTCTAAAAATGGATATCATTCTGCAATTTATATATTGGTGCGTTATCACTTGAAACTCGGAAATTCCATTCGAACTGCCACATCTCAGAACAAACATGGCTGCCTTCATGAACACGCTGCTGTGTGTTGTTGCTTTATATTTTGCTAGATTTGGAGTGAGATTCTTTTTTTCTGAGAGACATACAAACAAGAAACAAGAACCACAAACTAGTGAAACCATATTAAAAGCTTTACAATATCTTTGTACATTAATAGCAAAATCTCTTTTCGAGAATCAGACTATAAACAAAGAAAGTACCCTAACTGGTAAAAATCTGACATTGAATGCTAGGATGCTGTTTATGGTCACGATATGGTATTTTCTTAATCGACCGACCACATGCAATTACATTTATAACTATTAATACATTTAACAAAAGAAACATTTTAAAATATAATTACTGTTGACTGTGTAAGCAAGTAAGAAAATTCTGTCCAACATCAACGTCAGAAAGGAAGCGTGTTTCCAATGGAAAGTGGCGTTTTTCGTGACATTTTCGTCTGAGTTACAACTCGGAGAGGGATAATCAAACGGAGGATATGAGTCTGACAAAATGAAGAACAAGACATTGATAAATGGACCCACCCTATGCTGCACCCACACATAATGTCAACTCTCCTATCTGGCCAGTCGGCTTCTCCGATGAGTTGGTCTACAAGAACTGGGACCGCTGACTGCGAGGTAGGCGGGCGTGACGGCGGGGTTGGACTCAAGTGCTGAGCCAAACAGGAGCCACCAAGGACGAGAATCGAAATGTAGCATAGGGTCAGGCAAGTGGTATCTGGGATGCTAAGCTAGACAAGAAAGCAGAGGAGAGTGCTCACATCAAATGTGGAATAGACAGAACCAGTCAAAATCTGTAAGCTGAATGGAACCAGGAAGCCAAGAGATCAGGAGGCCAAGAATGGTGAGACTGAACCGATCAATGTGATCAAAGACTTCACCAGTCAAGGAAGGAGCTTAAATAGGTTAATAAAATGCTAGATTCAAATGCAGGTTTAAATGATTATTGATTGATACCATCTGGACCCATCTGGGTATGTCCGTGACCATGCCTGAGAGAGGTGTTAGGGAGGGGCCAATCCACATTTTTTCAGTTCCAATCTGATTCCGATACACAACTGCCAATACTGATACAGATTCTGATACAAGAGCTCTTTTTTTACTTTGTTATACTTT
Source organism: Stomatorhinus ivindoensis (assembly GCA_019775895.2). Lineage (NCBI taxonomy): Eukaryota > Metazoa > Chordata > Actinopteri > Osteoglossiformes > Mormyridae > Stomatorhinus > Stomatorhinus ivindoensis. The sequence continues at coordinate 7,081,569 of JABFEB020000104.1, forward strand.
ATAAATATTTTTTTAAGATAGTAAATACAGATGGAAAAAATGTCATAAAGTAAGAATTTTTTTTTTTTTTGACAGATATGATGGGACAATGATGAAACCACCAAGAGGAATTTAACACCAAGAAAACTGCTCAGGATTGTTCTCCTTTGTTAGAGATACAGAAACGATTGACTGGTTACAAAAAATCTATAATGTATCTGAACAACCACATTATTATTATCAGCTGACCTGCCATAATAGACTTGCAGACCTCAGCTACTCAGAAATGTCACAAACACAGGACATGCATCTGAAAATTTTCACCATTGAACACATTACATGTGTTACAAGCACTAAAACATTGAGCATGCATGCTAAATTAATATCATAAAGACATTCTGCTACACTGAATTCCACAATTTATGGAGGTGTATCCAACATGATATAGAAAAAGAAGACAAAAGGATTTGCCCCCTTATTCTCCAAAAGATGGGCTCTGATTGAGGGCGTATGCATGGGTGTTTTGACACAATGTTGTCAGAAAAGCCAATGACTTCATTGACAGCTGTCCCTAAGGGCCATACTTGTTGTGAAAACTTGATATCATCCCTATTACCGCTCTGAGATTCTTGGTGCCCAGCACTGGTGTCAGCTTCAGAGTCACTCAACTTAGCGCTAGTGAAATTTAAGCCATTCCCTCCAGGGCAGACATTATGCATTGATAATCTGGATAGATTCGATAATTAGGTGTAATTCAAACACAAATGGGCCACTACCCACACATTAGCTAACAAACCAGATTTCATGTATAGTTAAGGGTACTGGATCCTCACAGTTTAGCATCTGGCTTGCTGCATATGAACCATTTAGCATCTGGCATGCGGTATGTAAATAGGTGAGTCTGTTTACAGGCCACCATGCATTAGCAACATCTTTAACATCTTTAACAGCTTTAATCTTCAGGTTCCTCCAAATGGTTTTATGTTGTCCTCCTGTAAAAATGATTAGTTTGAACACTTACAGTTTTCCTTGAATGGAACAGATGCAGTGCTGTAATTCTGCATTAGCCTACTTGAACATCTCTGGCCCAGTGTTGATATCTCCACATCAGCATCATTTCACACACCGCGATGGTGTGATTACCCGTGATTTTCTCCTCTTTGGTCAGTAGGACAGCAGAGGCCCGGACCGGGAACGCACGCCTGACAGAGATCGTGCAGCTCCTTTAGTGGGAAGGCCAAAGAAGAAAATGTCCCTGTCCCTGTCCCCTGTACGAGTATCAGCTCACATCTCCGTATCTGCACCGACTGTAGAACAAACACATAAATAACGGGCGGCAAAGGAGCTGCGGCCTGGGATCACTTATGCGGGCCTGACGCCATCCCCCTTGACAGATAGAGATCGCTACAGGCAAATTTCCTGATTAGAATATATAGACTGTCTAATCTGCTTTCCTAAACTTGGCAATCCCCAGGGTGACTAATTATCAGGATGCTGCTCTGAGAGGCTCCGCACAAGGTGGCACACTCCTGAAGCGTCTTTTATTCCGAGGGCCGGGGGATGTGAGAGTGTCATGCAGGGAAATGGGAAAATGAGGGGTTTCACACAACACTTTTAATTAGAGTACTGCGTTGCACCATCGCGGCAATGCACAACGGCAGACGGCTGAGCATGAGGGAACCCCCCCCCCGCCCCCGCAGGATGTGGGGATGGCAGATGAGCACCGATAGCATGGCCCGTGCCTTTGCAGAGCATTTGTGCAGATCCGAGCTAATGAGTGCGATGATGGCTGAGGCACCGTTAGCGTAGCGAAGCAGTGCAATGTGCATGTAATCATGGCCGGCTTGGCAGTGAACCTGCAGAGCACACTGTGAAACAGGTGAATGCAGAGCCCAGCAGATTTATCAAAGACAGTGACAAGTGTGTTAAGTCATTTTTTTCCACACAGAAATGCTTTGAAATGTCTATAAACCTTTAACTGCTAACGCCCCCCCACCCCTCCCCCCACTGAAATAAACATGAAAACCACCAGGATTGGGCAGGGTGTTAAAAATTAAAGAAAAAAGAGAATGATTCTTAATAATTAAATTGTAGTTTCACACTGACCTCCATTTATTAACGTGAATGGTTTGCATTTGTTAGAATTTTCCAAAAATAAAAAAGATGCTTTTTATGTCATAATTAATGCATTAAGAGAACATTTAATTTGTAACCTACTCAAAAATGGCATTTATGCATGAAGTGAAAATAATGAACAATTGAATAATTGTTATTTATTATATTATGGTAGCGACTGCATATTGTGTTTCATATACAGCGAGGGTGAAGCTTACGTCACCGTCGTTCTCTTTCTGGATGCTAATTAGGGCTTTTTGCCTGGCTGCCAAATCAGGCGCACCTCTGTTTGTTTTTTATCACAAATTCACTTTCCAAGAAAACAGCCACGGGGAGGTGAAGATTGATGCCTGTTTTTCGAAGTCTGACTAACTAGTCAAGGCTCAGAGATGGGGAGATCATAGATAGGGATAATTATTATTTCACTAATTTTATTTTTTACATGCACCCTTAGACAGTTTTGCTCTGAACTGCGAAACAGAAATGAGAATAAATTGTTGGACTGCTGCGACACAACTCTGTTTGATAAATGAACTCAGAATTGTCAGAGTAAATAAGACCACTGCTGCTCTTCCCCTTCAGGGTAAGGTTTTCATTTATCACTCAGCGAGGTTGACGCCTGGCACTGTTACCTTCTGAATTACTTGCCACTGGCACCGTTGCCACCCAGAGCCCATTTCTCCCTCACCCTCATTTACATTTAGACCAACCCCCAGCACTTAAAAGCAACATTGATCAAAAAAACTGTCTGCTGTACCAAGTCCTATGATCATCAGGAAGAGTCACTGATCAAACAGTTAACCAGCTGTCCAAGCCACTTGTTTAGTCAGCAGATGATGTGTTTTTTCAACATTTTCACTCGATAATCTAGACATATTGAAATGCGGCTTATATGAGGCCAGTTACGTTAGGTAAAAGTGACAAGGAGATGTCCCAGATATTTTTTTTAGTTGCATGTTTACAAAAATTTCAGTTTTTAAAACATTTCCAGTTTTTTTTTTGGCGCAAACTTTTTAAGCGCAGCTCAAAATTTCACTTTTTAAATAGAAGCGCTGTGGTATTAACTACGCATACCTAGTGTGACTGCCCTCCCCAGAGGTGTGATATCGTCCCCCTTTTTGAGTGAGAGTCTCTAGGCATGGCGCACGCTCAGCCTAGCCCAGCACCCAGAGCTGCAGGAACCCATCAAGGCTCTAACTATGCTAACAGCTTGCATGCCATTGCATTAAAGCCAGATCACTTTGCGCTTCATTTTGCACGTTAGCAGCTAGATTCTAAGACATTATGTAGCTGACATTAAATAATGAAAAAGATGTATTTATTCAACGTCGGCTTCATTTCGTTTAAATTTTCAGTACAGTCTCTCTTTTAATTTGCATCAGTGCAGATGTCAAATTCTTTTGGACATATAAATATTAAACGATTACATGGTTACTGAGTGGCATAGTGTCTCTGTGGGTCTTATAGCTTCAGGGTTGTGTGGCTGAATTTTGCCCCAGTTCTTCCTGTGCAGAGCTTGTATGGATGTTCCTCCAATGACTGCATAGTAGCTAAAATTGTCATTAAATATGCACTATCAATGGATGTGTACATGTATGCATGTATGTGATGGTAAACTGCCTTAAATGTTAATCATGATCTGGATGTGCTGAAGTGAAAACATTAAGATTACATTTTCTTTACATTTTGGAATGTTTTCCCCCCCCCTGTCTGTAGGAGAACATTTATGTGCACAGAATAGAAAATTGTCTCATTAGCAGACCCCATAATGCTCAGTAATGCCTAAGGAGATTCCAGTGCCCGGTTTTCTGTGTGTGACAGGAAAGCTTCCATTGGCACTGAAGACTGTGATTTAATTTCCTCCAGTAGTGAGCACATCTCAAGGTAAGGCTGCAGTACATACATCAGGCTGAACGGAATGTTTTTGCAGTGTCAATTGAAGGCTTGTAAATTAAAAACACAAGCCCAGCAGTGGTAACAAAGTGTAACCAGTGTAAACGCACAGTGTCTGCCATGCCTGTTTATGCGCTTATTGTCCACTGGATTCAATTATACCGTAGGCTTCTCCGTCTTTATTTACCCGCATCAATTTGCCAGAGGAAATGTACAGAGGTAGAACTATAAGAAGCGGATGTTGACAGAGAAGTTGGCTGTGGAAGGGTGTCCCATGTCGACCAGTATTGTGGCCGTGATGCACAGCCGGACACAAAAGAGTACAGGTCTGTAGAAAGAGACCAAAGAGCTTCCCTTTAGAGGGACCTCTTTAGTCTGCTTTAATTCCACATAAAGCAGTGAGATGAGACCTGAGGTGTTTCATCATCCTGGGGCAGTCACCATATGCATCCCCCTACAGTTTATGTAGAGTATCGTCGTGTGCTTTTGCACCATTTGAAAATGAAATAAGTGCAGAGGGAGTTTCAGCAGAGCATTTAGGAAACGCCTCTGGGCTTGAGGGTCCACAGCCAAGGGGCTTAGACAGTTTATAATAAGCACAGACAAATCCATCCATCCATTTTCTATACCCACTTATCCTACTGGGTCACAGGGTTCCAGAGCCTATCCTGGCAGCAATGGGCACAAGGCAGAGAACAACCCTGGACGGGGGAGCCAGCCCATCGCAGGGCACACCCACACACACAGGCAATCTAGCAACTCCAATCAGCCTCAGCATGTGTTTGGACTGTGGGGGGAAACCAGAGTACCCAAAGGAAACGACACAGGGAGAACATGCAAACTCCACACACATGGAACCCAGGCGGAGACTCGAACCCTGGTCCCAGAGGTGTGAGGCAACAGTGCTAACCACTGCACCACCATGCCGCCCCTCACAGACAAACCATTAGATCAAAACAATCATCATCATAATCACCACCAAACGAACAAAACGATAGAGAATATAAGATAGAAACTCCTTCTGTCATTATCTTGCTAATGAAACCTCCAGGGGGAGCTCTAAAGTCAAATGGCTGCACAGACAAACCCACGTTATGTGGCTTTATTTCTGTAACTGGGGTATGAAATCTTCTATTATAACTTTTCTGTCATACAGATCTTCTGACCTCTGTCAGGCTGATCAACACCAGAAGGTTAGTCTGGGGGGGTGTCACTCCATCCATGGTGTTAGCCAGAGTTCCAGGTTCTTAAAGGGTCCCTACATGGGACAGAGAAAACAGGCAGGAGATATGAGTGTGTGAATGAGGTGCAAGACGTACGGCTGTATGTATAGTAGCAGCAGTAACATTATTTATAGCGAGCCATATTAGACATAAGGTATAGCAAGTTATATCAGTGCTCCGGTTACATGTAAATACTGAGACTGACATCCTTGACATTGGCTGCTCCAGAAACTAAAAGCCCTGTAGGTGAAGCATTTTTGATTATTTATTTCAGGAATTTCAAGATGCCTCGCCTTCTGGATACATATTAATCGGCTGAGAACAGCAGGAACCTGACCTTGCTGTGCCTTAAAAGTGACGTGAATTTTGAAGTCCGTCGTTAACTTAAGAGGAGCCCTACAGAGTGTGAAGAGGCACACAAATAGATGCAAAGATGTCATACTTTCCACTTCGACTTGCAGTTCTTGTTACAGTATTTTGAAATGTCTGTAGAGTTCATGTTCCGTGAATAGGGCATTGCAGTATGTTAATGCTCTACAAACAAATGCATGTGTCTGTATTCCTGCATGATACAGTAAGATCTCACCTTAGATCTGCTGTCAGGTTTCTGAGCTGCAGGGGCGGCTGACTTTGGAGAGGGAGTTGGCTTCGTAATGAGAGAGGTCTGCGATCCAGGTGCAGCGTAAGTGGGTTCAATTAATCATACTCAAGGAAAACGGGCGCAAATCATAATTCGGAAACTGCAGGTCAAAGAAGAAAAAGTCAGAACTATCCAAAGCGATACTTCCCAACTCTAATCCAAATTAAAACCTTGCAGAGAAAACCGGCGAGATTCTGCTAATAGGTCACTGCAGCTCAACAAGGGGCAAGCCTGAGAAGGGATTTAGAGATATCCTTTAAAGACACGCCACCTTTGTCTCTATCAAGGAATATTCTACAGGTGTGTCTGGGTGGACATCTTAGGCTGGTCTGGCTGGGTGTGGCTAAGTTTAAGCCGTCAAGCTAACAAGGAATCGGTTTTATCCAGGTGACATAACCTTTCATTTTTATGCTGCAGACGCAGATCAGTTTCACTCTTCCATTTCTGTACTTCATTAAAGCAGTTTGCTAATGAGACTATGAAGAGAGTATTGTTTGGTCTGTTTGAAAGTTACAGTGGCGTGTCACCAGCATATGACTAAGAATTAATTTTATGCTTTCGCATGATGTTCCCAAGCTGCCGCATATGGGGGGAGAGTAGCAACAGTCCCAGCGCTAATCCCTGTGGGACGCTCCATATTTAACTTATTACAATGGCAACACAGTGCAGTTAATAGATTCCAGCATGCAATGGTAATTATTTAATTAAGAGCATAACCATTTAAGGACAGGTCCAAACAGGGAAATGGACAATTCAACTGCATGTAATGAAGAAGTATTTTCGGATCTGCTGGGCCCAAGTGTTTCAGAGCCCATTTAAAACAGGTTCTTTGCGGTGGCCTGGATTGAAGCGAGAATGAAAGGTGTGTCTTAAGTTGGGAGGAAGCTGTTTGCATTTCTTGAAGGAAAATGTAAAAGCTGAAGTGAAATCTATCCTTCAATAGGGTAGGAAGAAGGATGTGTTTACGATATTTCGTGTTGGTTCATGTTACGATATTTCGTATCACGATGGGTAAATGTTTTTCACTTGCAGTACATTATTCAATAAATTTCGTGAGATATTCAATATTTTATTATGAAATAGGCTTTGTGTTAATGATTTTGCCCACTTGTAGGCTAATGTAAGTGTTCTAAGCATGTTTAAGGTGGGCTAGGCTAGGCTATGATGTTTAAGTTAGGTGTATTGTATTAAAATGCATTTTCACTTTATTTTTGCCTTATGATATGTTTATCGGAACATTACCCCATCGTATATGTAGATTGTAATGAGATGTAATGTAAAGGTCTTCTTTTTTCAGTTAAATTAATTAGATGTAAATGATCAAAACAGTGCTAGCAGTCTTTGATCCAAGATTCTTGTTGAATTAATAGCTATTGGCTAAACCTGCAGTCTGGTGCCATGAATTTTACGATGACAGTGCAGGAAATTATTCCTGCTAATTTCATTTATCACGTAAATTAAAGAGTCCGTGAACTTATCGGCCAAGTTTGCTGTGGTTCTGCAAAGGACACTGGAGTTAGTGACTATAATATCAGAATAACTGAGATTAAGTGACATTAATGCATGAATCATGTAGATACAAAATTTATTGCAGCTTTCATTTATAAAGCTATTATAAAGATATTTTCCCTATAAATATACTAGGTGTGCCAGGCTTAGTATCATTATGAATGTTAAAATAATTGAGCATTATAGGTTTGTTTGTAGTCCTCAAATTCAGCTGAGCAGATATATAAAACATGGGAAAGAGTTGGTGTATATTTCTGCCTATAAGGGTTTGTTTGAGATAAACCCGTCTCTACTCTGAATTTTCAACTAAAATGTAAAAAATACCTCCGTTCGACGAGGCTTTTACTAATTATATGTAATCTGTGGCTGTACGCCATGCTTCTATGGAAAGTAAGTGGCAAGAGTTAGTGCTAAATCCCACCTCATGGACCAGGATGTCCTCCTTTCCTACACAGTGTGCATTTTATATCAAAATGTGTCTTTGAATTTAGTTTTATTTTCGTAAAGGAGTTAACATGGGGACCCCTAGTGGAGCATCTAATTTATAATTTTGTTCAAACTATCACACTTTCTGGTGATATTTACTTGATTTTGACTGGGACTTTGAATGATGTTGCAATTTATGTGATTCACCGAGATCCTTGAGAAATGCAACAGGAAATGAGTTAAAGGCAAGAAATATCCTTCAGCCTGAAATTTAAGATCACAGGGATTCTGACTGAGTGGCGCTTGAAGTAGCTGGGCAGGTGTTTTGTAGCAGTTATGTCATTATACTAATGATCCTCCCAAGGAGGGGCGGAGACTGTCTCACTAAGGTCACATGCTTTTGGATGTTCGCCATCTTTCAACACTAGGTAGAAAATCTACTAGACAGCATATACATCAGGACTCAGGAAAGAGGACCTTCACTCCTGGTGTAGGATTAAAAAAACTTATGTGAGGTTTGGATGAAAACTTCTGTATTTTGTATAGCTAGCAGCTGTGTGGTGGCTGGTCAATTATTCAGTCCATCTGGTTTTGAGGTAGCTGCGAGGAATGATAGCAGTAATATTCTTCATCAGTTGTAATTTTATGTAAATGTAGTAAGTGTGATGGTGAGAAAGAGCAACCATGCTTGAATGTATAGCATATAGCTAGTTTTTCTTATTAATTACAGCCAAAGTTGGCAGGTGTCGTGACAGACATCTGAGCTGGCTTGCTGATGCCAGATATGCAATTAGATAAATGTGAACATCACCATGTATCAAGATGACGCGTTTAAATCGGGGGAATATCTTGTACTTAAATTGCCTCTATTGGGTTATTACCCAAAGTCCTTACCTATCTCAAATAAAGCTACACAGGTCTGAATAGGCTTGGAACACAATGTGACCAGGAATACAGTCCAATGACAGTCAAAGAAATGTTATGGATGCAGCCCAGAATCTTTTTATTCAGGAAGAACAGAGATGCTTCAGCAATGATGTCTTCTAATGTGCACCTACTTCCCAAGGGACCTGAGGCAGTGGAGAGAGGTCCTGACACACTTTCTTATGGCGGAGAAGTACTCTGACTCCCTAATAAGGGCACTAATCCATTACTCCTTTAAGGGAGCAACTTCTAAACAGTTCCTTACGGCTCTCACTGCACTGATTTCCCTTGGTAATAGGAAAGAAGCACGGCATTAATTAATTGGCTTTGAGCAGAGGTAGTAATGAACTTGCTACCTTGTAGAGTTTTTTTTATTAACAAAATAAGCTTAGCTCTAAATCAGCTGACCTCCATCTCTGAGGCCAGGGCTCAACGGATTAAGAAAAACTTATTATGAGGAGTGATTTTGTGCCTGCCCCCGTTTTGCTCTCTGTATCGATATTTGCGTTTAGCAAGCATCGATTTTCTCTCCCATAGCACTTTATTGTTGCTCAGTTTGTGGGACTCTGTGCTTCGCTGTTCATGTGAAAAGTGCCCCCACCAGCAATGATGATTAAAACTCAGACCTTACCTGAGTCGGGTGTAACATACCAAATGAGACACTAAGCGGGAAAGTGATGCTTAATGGTGCTCCCTTGTGCTGTGCAGAATCGAGCATCTTGACATCAGGATCAGCCACCATGTTTCTGTGTCTTTCTTGTCGCGACGCTCCGGTGCTCAGTGTGCCATGACTACATGTGTGTACAAAACAGATTACAGATGAGGGCAAAAGGTCCAAGGACCAACAAAATGTTAAATACTGGAAGCGGTCATTTTTTCTGGAACAACACCATTTTCTGGGTAGGCAACACTGAACTGTGGAAGAAAATGGGCACAGCATGATAAACAATCACTTCTTGTAGTGTATTATATATATACACACACACACACACACACGTGCAATATACACACACACACACTA